>OZ025243.1:70601761-71016761 GCA_964019155.1 Osedax fenrisi | reverse complement strand
ATATTGTATATAAGGGAACTATCGATGCTCTTATTCTATATATATATATATATATATATATATATATATATATATATTTAATATAAACATATATATATATATATGTATATATATATATTGAATATAAACATATATCAACATCTGATACAGTCCATAAGCAATGATATACTCCGTAGCGTCATAACTTATATAAATGCGTATAGATAATAACGAGATCGTTTGATATTTCCCTTAGTTACGTAACACATCGCAGTCACGTGACACGAATGTCGCACATCAACGATGTACCATGATTAAAGCCGCACACGTCGTGCTGTAGACACGCGTCACCGACATTCTATTTATAGACCGCACCATATAAGGTACGCGTTGCGTCTTACACGTCGAACTCGGTATGATGAATGAACGCGTTCTACGTGTGGATGCTCACGTGATCGTGGTATACATGCGTGTGCGCGTGTGCGTGTGCGTGTGTGTGTGCGCGTGTGTGTGTGCGTGCGTGTGTGCGCGCGTACTGAACTATCGACTACATATATGTTCGAGTGTGCGAATATTACCCGCACTTTCTAAAGAATATCTAATATTAATTACGGATAATAAACGCGTAAAGGTTAATCCGTATGGATGTCTGTCTGCAACGATAACAGTAATCTTTGCATGCAATTTAATTAGTGTACATTTTCTTTTTATAGCTTATATATATATATATATATGTTGGATGAATATTTCTATAGAAATTGATATTGAACATATATGTTCAACACATATTATTAAATTAAAATATATTACCGCGAGATATATTTACCTTTAAATATGTTTTGTCATGATTACATAATTACATATATATGCTATTGTACACACTAATGTAGACATTAAATCATTGTTTACAGTACCTATATCCTGTTACATGTATACGCATATCAGAAGCTATTCGCAAACCTGGTATACCAACAGGTTTGCGAAAGGTTGTCTAATATATTACACAAATGAAGTATACCCACAAATATCTGGTCATACTGGTCCTAGAGAAAGCACGTATACGATGTCCCTGCAGGTCACGTGTCACATGTCACGTGTCACATATCCCATTGTGTGTCCTACACATGTGACTTACTAATAGGCGACGCTCCTCCCCTCTTTAGTAGTCGATGCACTTAGTTATCTTGTTATCATGTGTGTGTGCGTGATTGTCTACATTAACTACAGTTACTATAGTTACTATGGTTACTATGGTTACTACAGTTAATGGTTATAAGTCAACTAAGTAGGTTACGTAGGTTAATTAAGTGTACACGTATGTATTGATAATCTATAGTAATTTATACATTATAATATATATATATATATATATATATATATATATATATATTATAATATATAATGTATTAAATGTATTAATAAATATTACGTAATATGTAGTGCTTGCAGGGTATACCCTATAGGGTATATAATATTTGTATGGTACCATACACAATTTATATACCCTACCATTACCCTAAGAATACCTAATAGGGTATTATTGGGTAATAGCCTATAGGGTATACCCTGTAAGCCTTACAGTGTTAGGCCTACACCTAATAATATCCTACCCATTATTATTAGTCATGCGACCTATGACACGCGTTGTATTGTATTAATTAGATAAGCTAATTAGATACACTATATCGCTATATATAGCGTCCTCTTTGATAACGGCGTATCCCTAATAAATAGGGGCGTATCATTAATTACCATTCGGGTTGCCATGGCAACGACGCGGTAAACATATTCATGAATATTGCAGTAGCACATGAATAAGTAATGAACAAGTTACAATATCGTATTACCAAATGTGTTTGTATATGATTGTGTATGCGTGTGTGTTCGTGTATGCGTGTGTGTATACGTGTGTGTGTGTATGTAAATAATGAATGAGTCACTTACACTAACTTGTTATGTCAAAGTGTAATACCTGCATGCATGCATGCATATCAGTTGATTAAGACATAGGTTAACTTCCAATTGGATGTCGTTTAAATGTGATGGTAGGAATTGATAACAAATATTATATAATATTGTATGTGATATATACATATATATGTACGTGTGTATATATATATATATATATATATATATATATATATATATATATATATATACATATATATGTATATATATATATATATATATATATAATATTTAAAATATCAAAAAATACCAAACAATAAAACGTATACGAATTTACAAATGTATAACAATACTAAGTGTAAAGAAAACCGATTTATTTGTTAGTGCGGATTAACTATTTAAGTAGACTAATGGTATTAATGAGATACCTATATACACATGTATATACATCAGGCCAGTAGACAGGAATTTTCGCTAGGGGGGACAAAGCTCGCCATATATTTTAAAGACGATATATTTTCTATACTTATACTTTTTAGAGTTTATAGGAATATATGTTCGCTAACTAAGTGTTACTAATATTATATCATAAATATATAAATAGGATATAATTATAATACAATTATTATGTATATAAAATGTCCAAAAACAATTTAGTGAGAAATTTGTTAATCATTATTCACTTAATATTATAATCGGATGAGATTTAAAGGAGGGAGGCAAATATGGCGTTACTCGGATACCAAAATTAAGACGGGCCAATAAAAATGTGTAAAATTTAAAAAAAAATAGAGTAACTGAATACGGACAATACCCGAATACGGACACTCTCGGTATCTCAGAAACCACAAAATCTCAGAATCCTACAAAAAAAATGTTTAATGAATAAAATATTCATAATTATATAAATAGTCTAAATAGGTATTTTTTATTTTGTTATTATTCAAAATATTGTTGATATATCCAATAAACCAATTTTTGTATTACGTTTTTAAATTTAATAAAAAAAATTTCAACATAAAACTTCTCAAGAATATACAAATGTATCGATATAACACTTAAATATAAACTTTATCATTCTAAACATTATATACATAATTGCTATATTTGTTATCAAGTATTCATTAAGTTATAAGCATATATCTAGAGGTCATATAAGTCCCTAATACGTAAACTCTAGATATCTTAATACGGACACCCTATAACCAACCAGCGCGCAACGTATGAACTATTGTTATTTTCATACAAATCGCGTGCGTTATTATATTAATACCACCAATATAGCTAAATCTAAACAAATATTATTTAAATACTTAACTTGTAATGTTGATTAAAAAAATAATAATAATTAATTAATTAATTACTAATTAAATTATATTAAATTATTCATAAAATTAATTATAAATAATGTAATTGTAATTTATCTGATTTGTTCATCAATAATATATAATTTGTCGTTGTATATAGGGTGTCTGACGGACACTGTCCGTATTATAACACAGGGTGTCCGTATTCTGAAATGGGTACCGAATACGGACACCCCCTTTATCTATGGAATAAAATGATTAAATAAAAAGTTAAAATCACAATAATATCTATAATCATATAATATTAATATAATGTAATTTTTGAATAAAAATATTGAATCATAAAATGTTAAGACAATTGATTGTTAAAGTGTCCGTTTTAGGTTACTTTCCCCTAATATTATATTGTATTAATACAATTTAAATAAATTTAATAAATTATAAATTTATAAGTTAACAATAGTACACTATTTGCATATATATATATATATATATAATACATCTGTTATTCTTACATAATAATTACTATCATCTATATTATTGCTTTAATATTAATTATAATTTAGGAATATATCAATATTATGCTACATGTATTATCCTAAATCGTAGATCTACCTCAATCATTACTCAACTTTTATCACTGCAGTGATAGGATCACTTTGACTGACCTATATACTATTTATAGATTGTCTTTTAGTTTAGAATAAATTAAAATAGATACATAAGTACCTATCCCTGCGAATCAGTGCATCTTCACAACTTTATTTTATAACATAACATACTCAAAACATGTAATTTAAAAATATCATAATTCAATATCTCATTCATCATTTCTACATCGAAATTCATATTCAAAAACATCATTCGTACATATTGCATGATTAATAATGTATGTAGGAATATGAATCATGTTATTCTGAGGATGTCAGAGTTTACTGGGATATAATGTAGTGTGTACGTAATGGTCACAGAAATAAGCATTGCAAATGGCTACAAACATCGAATAGGTACATATATATCTATATAAATATATATTAATATAATATGTAAATATATATATATATTAATATAATATGTAATATATTATATATATATATATTATATATATATATATATATATTATTATATATATATATATATATATTATTATATATATTTATATTATATATATATATATATATATATATATATACCTATAATTATCTATAATTATCTATAATTATACCTATATATATTTTTACAAAGTGAAGTTCATAGGTATACTTTATTGCAGCAAAGACCTGTATAACAACATAACAAATAATAATAATGATATAGTAATAGGTATACGATATATACTAATATTAACGACAATGACAATATGTACCAACCCGGTGAGACGCAGAACCAAAAGTGTATCGATCTCACCGAGCGGCGTTCCTTTTATAGGAAACGAATGACAAGAAATATAAAATACAAAACGAATAATAATGTATACAAATAATAAAACATTTAATTACAAAATAGAAATCTACACATAGCTATGCAATCAACCGAGCGTGAAACCTAAAACAACTTATGCATGCATATATATATATATATATATATATATATATATATCGATATTACGTAATGACCGAATTGAATTCAATTCAATTCGACATAAATATATATTACATTAATCGGTATATCCTCAGACTTCACTTTATAACATATAAATATTATATTATATTCCTGTTATTTACTTATTTACCTATTAATATAGGTGTAGGTATATATTAATATTATTATGTGTACTAGTCTATATAATGTAGGCCATATATCAAATATTTTTTCTAGATATATTCTATGAATTCATAGAATATTTATACAATATTTATATCTATTACTAGATTAATCTCATTATTTCAAATATACATTCTTTTTTCAATAAATATGCACATTAATTAAATTTAAACATATAGGTATATAAATTAAACCTATATATATATCACTTAATATTATTATATTACCTAACAACTTGTTAGACATAGACATTATAACTGGGAATAGAATAGTATAATTATAATTTCTATAATTGTAGTATTCAATCATAGAGCTAGAGAGAAAATTTCTCTCTAGCTTTATGTATTCAATTAGTAATTCATATTCAAAGTTTGTGTTCATTATATTTATTAATAAAATGATTTAAGATATATTTTTGTATAGATAGAAAATTAAAACATAAATAAACTCTATATAAATGTATATATTATTGAAATATATAATATATTATAATACATATATGTAAGAAAATAGAAATATTGTAAGCTACCCATCTAACAGTAATATCATCATAATAGCATAAATAATAGTCTCAAATGATTACATTATGCTATTATGTTTTCATTAAAAGTCTATTATGTTGTTATTAATTTGTAATGCTATTATGTTGCTATTATAATTATAACAACTTAATAGCAGCATACTAGCATTACAAATTAATAGAAACATAATAGACTTTTAATGGTAACATAATTGCAGCATAATAGCATAATTTAAACACTTGAGAGTATTAGTTATGCTAGTATGCTGCTATTAAGTGGATGTTACTGTTAAGTGGGTATTCAATATTATTTTTTAAATATTATTGAAAGATATCAGAATTTATTTGTATAGAATGTTAAGCTTTCGATGTTACACCTTTAAATTATATTACATGAGAGGTAGGTATTATAAATATTAACAATGAAGATGTAAATTGGTTTGAAGGTTTAATAAACTTTTGATGGATAGCAGAAAGTTAAATAGTAATTAAAAATATCTAAATTCAAGAAAATACAATTTGACAAATATTTAATACAGAATAATTAACTTACTTTATAAATAGTGAACATTATTATATTTAATTATTGTAATATTTTCATTAATATTTAATATTTAATATTATTGAGTAATTATATTTTCATTATCAGAGTATATATAATTATATACACGTAGTAATAAATTATATGAAATTTCAAAGTATCAATAATTCTAAAATTAAAATATAAAAATATAAATTAATGTAATATGAACATGAGGATAGGTAGATATATCTCATCACATATATGAGCATGTTTACATATAAAAAATAGGGGAAAGTAAACATTTATATAACACTCCATTTAATCTTATATATTTATTGACTATATCTTATTAATTCTTTCACATATTAGCTTAATACTTTAATCTATAATTTATATGTAAATATATGTTTAATATTTGAAAAAATTATATGCAAAATTAATATTATTTTTATTTTTACCTATACGAAAGAAGTGTGTATGGTAAAGTGTAATTATAATAAACATATAAAATAAAAACTTTCAGAATATTGATACTAATGTTAACATTCGTATCAATATTCTGAAAGTTTTTATTTTAGCAACAATATTTAGGTAATTTCCTAAATATTGTAAACATTTCAATGAGAAATGATCAATAATAAGAATATTGTTATGCTATTTATTGTTAGAAAATAAGATGTAATGAAATATGTATAGAAATTTATTTCAAATGAAATAAAAATATAACTAATAATACATATACACTATAAATTTGTTATACAAAATGATTCTTATATAATACACATATGTATTAGAAGAAAAAATGTACAAATATATTACGAGATTAAAATAAAATATGAATATTAATAATCTCGCAAGTAAAGTAGCCCTACATTAGATGAGTATTAACCCTACCGCCCCCGTGTGGGGTTCACTCCCCCCACCCCACCCCCACCACCAGGATGTAACACATTCCATCGTGTTCATAACAGCACACATATACCTAGGTAATTATATATTAAAGCTAAGTATATATCTGGGCACTACACAATTAGAAGCAGCACCGAGGGAATTTAATAGCCATGATTATATTTACACGCTAACACCACTGCAAGTGTAGAATAACTCATATACATATCATAAATATAGGTAAGGAGATAGCAAGAATATTAGAGGTAGCGGTAAAATATACGTAGAATATTGTATATTTACAATAGATATTAATACATCTGAGAATCAATGTAGATTAGTAGAAATATTGAATATCATCCAGGTTATTTATTGAGAGAATGTTCAATGCATCATAGGTATCATAATATCATAGGTACAAGTAGATGCACTGGAACGATGGTGTGTATGTAGGGGGGAACAACCAATCAAAATAAATTTGGTGGTAAAAGTGGGGGGGACCAATACATAGGAGGTCCCCCATAGATTGTAAAGTGGGGGTGACATATCCCCCCCGTCCCCCATGTTGCAGCGCCCCTAGGTAGAATAGTGTATATCATATAGTTAGACTCCAATATAATATAGAATAAAGATATTATTTAAATAATAATTTATAATAAATTTATACATAGATTAGATTGAATGTGCATACATGAATTGAATAAGTAAAATAATATTAATTAAATTAATAATATTAAGTCGGTGTAGTTTTTATAAACGTGCGTTTAGTTAAATTCTAAAATAAGTTAACTTCTCTGATCAAATTATTAAAATAATGTAAATAATATTCGTTGTAAAATATTTAATTAATAACTATTTAACTATAACATAATTAATTAATAATTAATTATGTTTATTGATAATTATCATTGATGACAAAATAATATTTTATAGAAATGATGGTTTCTTAAAGATATTTAATAATTATTAAGATTGTCTAAGATATTTATTTTTAAATATTTTATAATATATATGAAATAAATGTGTTGGTAAGTAATGATTTATTCATTTTATATAAATACAATAAAAAAAATAAAATTACAAACTTAAATAAATTATTTAAGTAAATATCTTTTAAAGGTCTATAATATCTTTATTTTGAAGATGGACCTATTTAAAAAAATAAATACATTTGAAAATAATTATATAAAATTGCACTTCATCATAAAGTTGTTGCGATTCGTGGAAACTAACAATTTTATACGAGTTCTTAGCTATTACACATAGCTATGGTTTCACTTAACAATAATAAATAACGATAATAAAGATAACAAAGTACTATAGCGTTAACATTTTAGTATCCATCATCACTAGAATCCGAGTCATGACCTCTAATGTTGGAGGTCATCATATCGCGGACCTTCTGTTTCGGATTCTCTTCCTGTTCCGTAACCAATGCTCCTACTTGCGATAGGTTCCATTCCAATTCTGTTGTTGTTGTTGTTGAATTATATTACAAATATTTAGATTAGATTTTATAATAATACATTTTTAAATAATATATTAAATTCACTATTAATCAAATATATTTCAATTATACTATTCAAAATTAAATTATGTTTAATAAAAAGGATTTTTTAATATAGTAAATATTTTTAAATTATTAAATATTTAAAAAAATATATAATAAACATATTACATATATTACAACAGTGAGTGTTTTTATTTACCTATATTAATGTTTAAATAAAATATTCTATACTATTAATCTATATATCAAATAATATATTGAATAGTATATAATATTTTATTTAAATACTAATATAGCTTAATAAAAAACACTTATTATATAAAAGGAATTGTACTAAATATGGTGATATTTGATAATGGAAATTAGAATGGGATATCTTCATCTTCGGCAGGTCGCCATTTATGAATATCAATTTCTGATTACTACAATCAATTTTTTATATAGCATCAATTTCCAATTCTCTAATACATAACTATACATACCTATACTCTAAATTATTATAAATAATTACAAAATGTTATTAAACTTTAACTTAATTAATTATATAATAAATAGTAAACACATAAAAGTATAATATGATATGGAATAGGTAACAAATAAATTTAAATATTCACTGTAATATTCTTCAATCAAAGAGTATTTACACTATTTTAATAATTTCCAAAGTATCTTATTCCTAATTCGATCGTTTAGATATTATAACTGAAATATTAAATAAAAGCTAATAAAATATATAAATTTATAATTCAAATATTCCTTTTTATTAAATTACAATATAAATCTATTAATATCATAATAAAAAAAACATATAGTTTATTTTATTATTTTGTGTTGGTTAAGGGGACATGCTACGAATGGAATAGCATGTTTTCAAAATGTATAATAATTTATAATAATAAAAGTTTTTTTAATAATTATAACACAATCTTATTTAAAATATATAGCTTTATTATATGGTGAATATTTTTAATTAATGTTTAAATAATATAATTTTTAATTATTTTTCATAATTAATTAATTATAAAAAAAGTGCCATACATTTACTACATTTATATAAATTTATAATATCTATAGTCATACCTACAGAGACATATTCAACTATATTATTTATGTATATGTTCCATGTAAACTGTGAACATTATAAGTAAAACGATTCAAAAATTAAATTGATAGATACATTTATTTTAAATGTACACATTGAAAAATAATTATTTAGAGTAAATTAAGTTATACATTTTTTTATTATTACATAATATGTATATACTAGATAGTAGTAACAAAGATTTTCCGAAGGAAAGATATAACACTTATGCGAAATCGTGTAATTCGAATTTGTATACAAAATACCCTGGTGCCACCTATAGCGGGTTACTTTTAGGAACTATGCGTTGTTTATAATGTAAATTCGTATCAAACTATACACTTTTAAAATGTTAAATAATATGCTTTAAATTAATATTTATATGATGAAAACTAAGTATTCATTACTAATATATAACAAACAAATATGATATTTATGTTTTAAATGCTATAAGTATATATTTAGTAAGTAAAAGTTAATTTATATTGCATGTAATTTAATAGAGCAATGAAAACATTGTTGTATGCAAACAGAGCCGAACCTAAATCTATTTCAGTGATTTCGATACTACTGCTAGCAGCGGTTGGGTATATTACTAAATTACGTTGCATGCATAGGGAGTGTTATATCTTTGCTTCGCAAAATCTTTGGTAGTAATGTATATATAATTGTTATATATGCTATAAATATATAATCATAAAATAAAAGTAGAAAAATATAAATTTATATTTAAGATATACAATATATTACAAGTTAAATATTTGCACCTCATGCAGCATATTCAATGCCTTTAGGTTTTATTATTTTTAATTGGTGGTGTTTTTAAAACTGTCGTTAATAATTAATATTTCACATAGATAGTATCTATTAGATACATCATGTTCACATCATTATATCATAATATTTTAAATAATTAAAATTTACTAAACAAATTGAAATTAATTATTTTTTATCTAATTTGAATATTCGCCTGTCCACTTAAAACAATTATTTTATTTTATCTTATATACAATATCTTATAAAACATAAAATAACATTCTAAAATATTAATATTAATACTTAATATATTAATAAATGTAAAAATAGTAATATTAATATTAATATTGTGAATAATTTATAATATATGTTATAAATTATTTATATAATAGTATTTATGAAATAAACTAATATTGTGTACTAAACTATAAATTTAATTCATATATAATAGTTTCACAAAATTATTACTTTTCAAATTTGTATAGAATTTTAAATAAACAATATAATAAACATTGTTATTTTAGAAATCATATATTCATAATAATGAAATAATAGAGTAATAATCACTCAATTTTAATAACATCTAATATATAAAGCATTTATAGGCATTACATTCTAAACAAAAATTAAATTTATTTTACATTTACGATAGAAAAAATAGATACACAATAGATCGAGGGCTAACCATTTCGCTTAAGATTAGTACCCCCGCACTCGGCGACCCCAATGAACTGTTTGATCATGCTGCCGTTGTGGTAGATAAAGATAGTGGGGATGTTGTGGTCGGGGTAGTTAGGGATGCACACGGCGGCCCTGGAACGGAGGAACTTTGTGGCCGGGTGCATCTGGGCCAGCTCGTAGATGTATGTGTTGATCATCTTGCACATGGGGATGCTGAGGGTTGTGTGTATGAGGTGATGTGTGAGGTGATGTATGAGGTGATGTGTGAGGTGATGTGTGAGGTGATGTATGAGGTGATGTGTGAGGTGATGTGTGAGGTGATGTATGAGGTGATGTGTGAGGTGATGTATGAGGTGATGTATGATGTGATGTATGAGGTGATGTGTGAGGTGATGTGTGAGGTGATGTATGAGGTGATGTGTGAGGTGATGTGTGAGGTGATGTATGAGGTGATGTGTGAGGTGATGTGTGAGGTGATGTGTGAGGTGATGTATGAGGTGATGTAAGGTGGTCTCGTTAGCGAGGGAATGCTGTGGAAGAGAAGTGCAAATAATTGTTCGTGAAATCGTAAAGCTATTATTATTAAATGATAATGTTATCGATACGAAAATGTGAATTGGATAGAATATATGGAGATCTAAAATTCAGAATTGGATAAAATTAATAGAATAATTATAATATATGAAATATTATTTAAATAATTATACCTGTATGTATATTGTAAAATTATTATGAACAAAGATGATATATATACATAATATATATTATTATAAAATAAATGATGACTTTAACTTTAGATAATTATATATTTAGTATTTTAAATATCAAATTAATTTCTAGAATTTAATGAAATAAGATTATATATTAAATAAAAGTAAATAATTATTTGAAAAAGTAACAAATAAAATAAAATGCGGTAAATATAATAATTATAGAATATACAAATCTTTAAATATTGAGTAATAATTATAATATAAATTTTAAATATTAATATTATATTAATACTATATCTTTCCATTATAGAAGCATAGTTATTATAATATATAGCTTCATAGCATATATAATATATGCATACTTTAGAACATAATATTATGAATGAGTTGGTGATCATTTTTAAGTGTTCTCAAATTTCAGTAAAATAGTCCAAATAGAAAAAATAAAAATATAAATTACTAGAAGATTAATAGTTTATTATAAAAATATCATATAGAATGTTGTCCTAGAGATGTAGAATATATATAGAATCTGTAAACAATTAAAAATCACAAATATAATATAAATCTTAATTTTGTTGATATCATTATAAATATACTTAATATTATGGAATATAATAATAAAATATTAATAAAAACAATAGTATACATTCTTATTATATTATAAATATACATAAATATATAATTATATAATTATATAAATTATTTAATATAAATCATGTATAATAGAAATCATGTTTAATAGATATTCAAAATAATAAAGAGAGTCGGTTGATATGTCTCATAGAATGACCTCGACTATTTACTACAAAATACACTAATACGTGTATAGAATATTCAAATGTATCGAGTATTAAATGTAATAGTTACAATGATAGATATCTCTATCATAGTTATAGCAAAGATTTTTCTAAGGAAAGATATAACACTCACGCGAAATCATGTAATTCTATTTTGTATACAAAAACCAACAACGCCACCTATATAGGGTCAATTTTCGGAATTATATTTTGTTTATAATGTAAATTCGTATCAAAGTATTAAACGCTAATTTATATTGCATATAATTTAATAGAGCAATGAAAACATTGTAGTATGCAAATCGCGGCATACCTAAATCGATTTCGATACTGCCGCTAGCAGCGGGATGTATGAATACTAATCGCGTTGCGTAGATAGGGAGTGTTATATCAATTTTGATTATAGTAAGGTGGAGGGTACAAACTCTTGCTTATAGACGTGCAGCACGACCCAGACGCCTTCGCCCGCCTCGTTCACCTGGCTCACGTAGTCCTGCTTCGATATCTCTGTGACGTCGCCGTAGACAGCCTTCGATTGTTTAGTTTTCATCTCTTCTAGTCGTTGTCTCCTGGGGGTTGTCACATCGGGTCAATACTATGTATTAATATTGATGTTATGTAATTGAGTGGGTTTCGTACTATCAATGGGTAAACTGTTGCAATTAGTAATGATGACGAAATCATGTAATTACTATACTTGATTAGTAATATTTAATTATTAGTTTTTATGAATAAAAATATATATATATAAATATATTTTATTTATTGAATGGTTAGTTCATTTTTAAATTAATAAATATGAATATTGGTGAATTATATATATTTATATCATTAATTTTGAATATAATATAATTGGAATAGCAATTAGCGCATACAAAATAATGTGTATATGACAATACATTATTATTAGGTATTTACAATATATAAATAACTATATACAAAAACTAAATGAATTGTTAAATATATATTATTTATAGTATTGAATATGGGGAATTATTAATAAACTACTAAATTAAATAATAATAATGATATTAGTACCGTATTATATTTAATTGATGATAAATATAAAGTACGACTATCTGATATATGATTCGTGTGTGACACCATTGTACCATTAAGTGCCACACTCACTACACCCACGCGGACTTACACACATGTGATTACATAACACTTCAGACATTACGCAATAGTAGGGTGTGATAATAACCTGTATTCTAGAAATGCTCGTTCATCATCTTCATCCACTAAATCCTCATTAGAATCTAGTTCATCTAAATCCATCTCATCGTAGGTTTTACCTGCGCAATGATATGGTGAGGTGTAGTGAGGTATAGTGAGGTGTAGTGAGGTGTAGTGAGGTGTAGTGAGGTGTAGTGAGGTGTAGTGAGGTGTAGTGAGGTATAGTGAGGTGTAGTGAGGTGTAGTGAGGTATAGTGAGGTGTAGTGAGGTGTAGTGAGGTGTAGTGAGGTATAGTGAGGTGTAGTGAGGTATAGTGAGGTGTAGTGAGGTGTAGTGTGAGGTGTAGTGAGGTGTAGTGAGGTGTAGTGAGGTATAGTGAGGTGTAGTGAGGTATAGTGAGGTGTAGTAGAGGTATAGTGAGGTGTAGTGAGGTGTAGTGAGGTGTAGTGAGGTGTAGTGAGGTGTAGTGAGGTGTAGTGAGGTGTAGTGAGGTGTAGCGAGGTGTAGTGAGGTGTAGTGAGGTGTAGTGAGGTGTAGTGAGGTGTAGTGAGGTATAGTGAGGTGTAGTGAGGTGTAGTGAGGTGTAGTGAGGTGTAGTGAGGTGTAGTGAGGTATAGTGAGGTATAGTGAGGTGTAGTGAGGTGTAGTGAGGTGTAGTGAGGTATAGTGAGGTGTAGTGAGGTGTAGTGAGGTGTAGTGAGGTGTAGTGAGGTGTAGTGTGAGGTGTATTATTAACGTATTATCTAATTGTTATAGTATTATTATTATCTTATTGTTGTTTTCTTCCCGCACGAGCGAAGGGGTCTACATGGCCCTATTTTAGTGCATAATAAACTGTATATAATCAACATCATCATCATGATTCACTGCAGGCTATGCGATACTATATAAATATGTTTAATCAATGTGTCTATACTCTAATAATCAAGATTAACACAAATATTAATACAAAGAAAGCTGAATTAAAAAGAGAAAAATACAAATTGTACTATTTTATTATATTTCTATTATATTATAAATATTGATTATTAAACAATTAACATAATTAGTATGCGTATATGAAGTGTTATAATATTATATCCCGATGAAATTCTGCAACATTTAAATATTGCTCCACACCTTATCGGTGATGGAGATAATTACATTTAGGTGATCTAATTAGACTAACTATATTGAGAAATTGTATAATATAACATCGGCTGAGATCTTATCACTAAATTAAACTATAAGGTATTATCATATATATATATATATATATATATATATATATATATATATATATATATCGATAAGTGAGGTAAAAGATAAGAGTTTTGTACGATTTAAAATAATAGAAATAACGGAATACTATTATACGCGTAGAGAGTGTCACATCAATACTCATCACACCTTGCTGTTGTTTTATCACCGCAGCTTCCAGGATGTTGATGACATCTTCCTCTGTGACCTCTGGCTCCTCCTTCTGGGGGATGATTCCCTTCTGTCTCAGTACATCGTTCCATTGGGTGTCTTCGTTAGCATCCTACGCGTGTGTTAATGTAGTAGGTTACGATACGTTCACTGGTATACTACAAGGAATAGTCGTATATCTATCTATATGTAGTCATTACATATCGGTAACAATACATTTTTATATGTTTTATTTATATGTTGTATCGAATTTGTATTAACTATCATTTTTATTTTAAGTTCATTTGTATTTATTTGTTTGTTCGTTACTATATATACCAGTGAGGGCATCTTCTAGATTCGGTGTCTAAATAAACTAATTCACTATGTTATCTAGACTTTAGAGTACTAAGTTGTTCAATGGTTTACTAGGCGATGAATTATACAGGGTATAGATACTTTTGGACGAAGTAATTTATTATGATTGTTAAATTAATATTATTTATAGACCTAACTTATGTAAATAAATTAAATAGTGGGAAATCTAATTGAAATCATTTAACAATAGTTAGCTGCATGGTATGCATCACTCGATAGAAATACACATTTAAATTGTGAATAATGTAAACTATATTAGTAAATTATACATCTCTATTAATAGTAATTTGTCTAACTAATAGTCATTTGAGTAACAATAACATTATATATAATTATAAAGGTTATGCGAGTAATATTTATGTATTAAACATGTGTTCACCGCATTGGTATAATTTTAAATATGTTTAAATGAATTTCCTTATATATATATAATAGAAAAAATAAACTTGTATTAAATGCTCTGTTATTATTCTAGCGATTAATGAGGTATCTAGAGGAAGTCGGTTCATTCTAAATAAAAAGTTGCTACGTACAATCACAGATATATAAATTAGATAATAATTATGCCTGGTTAAATTTGTGTACATATACCGTAGTGGATGTATATTCAAAATTAGTTATAATTATAACCCAATTATGTATAAGTGGTTGCATGTGAAAACTTGTCATTTTTAATGTGCAATCTTCATTTTAATATAGCGCCGTCCGCTTGTATAGACAGATCAAATAATATCTTACTATATTTAATTATTATTGTATATATAATATGAGCAAATCTTTTAATTATTAAATTATTGCATACCAGGAGCAAATGCGCTGTATATTGACTAATAGAAAAAATGTTAAACAAAACTATGCATAATTCAAATATAAAAGGTTCTAATTATATCGAAATAATATCGGAATATATACTATATACAATATAAACAAGCATGTTTTATACATGATATACAACATGAGATATATACTCTATATTAAACTATAATCGTTTACTATATAATATAGTATACAATATAAAAAAGAATGTTTTATACATGATATAAAACATGAGATATATACTCTATATTAAACTATAATCGTGTTATTATACAACTTGTATATCATGTATAAACATGCTTGTTTATATTGTATAATACATGATTTTAAATACTCCGTATAATGATTATAATAATCAAGTAAATATATGCTTTTAGTAATATTATATATACTATAATAATTAGATATCTACTATTGCAACATATATTTGATATATACGAAGGGTTACGACCAAAAAGGACGATTTGAGTTGCAAAAGTTAAATTTTAAATGTAAAATAAATTTGTATAGGCTCACTTTGGGATGTAATGCAGCTAAAAAAAACAAGCAGGACAAAACTAAACCAATCAATCCAAATAAGCCATAAATATCAATACATACTATTAACTCGTATTTCAAATGTAACTTTTAACCCTCAACTCGTCCTTTTTAATCGTCTCCCTATACGAAATTCGTAACGAATTATTCCCTTTAGTTGGCTGTAAATCTAACGAAAATTCTAGAAATATATATATAAGATCTTAAAATCTAGTTATCGTACATCTTATTTTACATAGTAAATGTTATATAAATTACTCTTTTAAATATTACACATACAAATTACAAATTATGATTCATTTAATGATTCATTAAGTTAATGATTCACTGCAATAATGTATATCAACTTTATAATAAAGTATCCGGTTTCATTTGATTATTTTTATCAAGTAATACTTTATCAGATTATTTACCATTTTAATAATATTATAAAGATATTTATACACAAACATTATATTTTAAAATGTAATAAAATAAATGTATAATACATAACTATTTCTTTCAAAATAAGTTTCCTAAACTATAAGAAAAGTTCAATTAAATTTAAATTCCACATTAAATAATTTGAATTTATTATACATATATGAGAGTAATAATATCTAATTAATTGTAAATACTTTATTATTTTTAAATAACTAAATAAAATAATAATATATTAACTTG
This sequence comes from Osedax fenrisi, assembly GCA_964019155.1. NCBI lineage: Eukaryota > Metazoa > Annelida > Polychaeta > Sabellida > Siboglinidae > Osedax > Osedax fenrisi. The sequence goes on along the minus strand of OZ025243.1, from coordinate 70,999,368 downwards.
CATGATGTACTTTAAAATTAGTTGATTATTAAGTAAATAATAAATACAATTTTAACAATTTAAAAATAATATAAACGAAAATATAAAAATAATTATTTTTGCAGCTCCACCTTTTGAATGAAAAATATGTAAAATAAATTCCTTATAAGGAATGATATATACATTTTCTAGAGTTATAAATTAAAAATAATGATACAGATAATGTACTATCACAGTGATATAACTATGTTACATAGTCTATGTACAACTATAACTATACAAGAATATGCATATAATAGTATTGATATTATCAGGGAGTACATTATATATATATATATGTGTGTAGAATAGAGATAGGTTATGGGTTATAGACCTATATCCAAGACCTCCTATAACCAAGAGGTTTTGATAGGAGGTCTTGATATATCTATATAGAGAGAGCCCAGCAAACAGTAATATCCTCATAATATCAGCATAACAGCATATTTAATAGCCTCAAGTGTTTACATTGTGCTATTATGTTGCCATTAAATGTATATTATGCTGCTATTAATTTGTAATGCTATTAATTTTAAAAGTATATTTTGCTGATATTATGCTGCTATTCTAATATCACTAGTGCTCAACAAATACTTGGATACTATCATAGATTTAGAGCTATAAATCTAGTGCTATAGTACTAGTACTCTAAATATATGGATAATATTGATATAAGATATATATTGATATTATTGATATAAGATATATATTACGTATACAACCATGGATAATAAATAAGACCCTATACATTAACAAAAAAAGAATGACCTTGAAACTCTCTAAAATAATAAGTGATGAAGAGTAAAAATATATTGAAAATAAGAATGTTATCCACTTATTTAAATCACCACTATATTGACAAATTTTTGAATATTCCGAAGACCAATATAATATTTTAACCTAGGTGTTATCATGATATTATCATTATAGGTGCATTATGGCAAGACCTCCTATAACCTCGAGGTTATAGGAGGTCTTGATTATGGGGTGCACCACCCCATAAAACATAATATCGGTATACATAAATAATCAGTATATACAAGTTGTATAATCCAAGCTAACAGTAATCGATTGTTAAGAGCAACATAATAGCATAAATAATAGCTTCAAATGTTTACATTATGCCATTATGCTGCTATTATGTTGCTATTAAAATATATTATGCTGCTCTTAATTTGTAATGCTATTATGCTGCCATTATGTTGCCGTTACAAATCTATTATGCTATTATTATCCTGCTACTAATTGTAAAAGCTATTATACTGCTATTGTGCTTCTATTATTAGAAGAGCTACATAATAGCAGCATAATACACTTTTAATAGCAGAATAATAATAGTATAATAGACTTTTAAAGGCAACATAATAGCATTACAAATTAATAGCAGCCTAATATACTTTTAATGGCAACATAATATCAGCATAATAGCATTACAAATTAATAGCAGCATAATAGCACAATGTAAACATTTGAGACTATTAGTTATGCTATTATGTTGCTATTATTAGCTGGGATACAACTATTAGCATTGTTACAAGTACCTATTACTTATTTAATTTAGTGTTAACTTGTTTAATGGCAGTTCACTTATGGTATTGTTGAGACTATGCAATTTCTATTCAACCTTTGCACAAGGTATAAGTAGTATTATGCATTGAATACCCCAGCTTACAGTAATATCCTCATAATAGCAGCATGATCTCGTAATTAATAGCCTCAAATGTTTACATTATTCTATTATGCTGCTACTGTGTTGCCATTAAAAGTCTATTATGCTGCTATTATTCTACTATTACTTTGTAATGCTATTCTGCTGCTATTATGTGGATATTATTATAATATAAACATAATAGCATTAATAATTATAATATCAGCATAATAGACTTTTAATGGCAACATAATAGCAGCATAATAGAATTATAAATTAATAGCAGCATAATAGACTTTTAATGGCAACATAATAGCAAGGACATGTCCTTGCTAATAGTATTATAATATCACAAGTTAAACATTTGATTATATTATGTGTGCTATTATGGTGCTATAATGAAGCTCTATCTATTAGCTGGATTATTCAATATTTTCTTGATAAAATAGCTACTGCAATAAACTCTTGAATATCATTTATTATCTGATGATATTAATAGGGGATATAATATTGTCCACGTTGAGGTTAGTAGATGATATGGATACCTTATGATGATTGGTGAAATATATTTAAATGTATAGCATTGCCTCCTTTAGCTTCAAGGAGGCCATGTGTATAGTTATAATCATAGTTATAAGTTATAACTTATAACTAAGAAATATAACTAATGAACCCATAAAGAGCGCTACATTTTATGGTATGGAAGTTAATCATGACAAATAAAAACATCGATAAATAGGTGTGATATAACTCACGTAATTATACATATTTATGGAAAAACTTTACAGTAGTCAACAGATTTAAATACCTGGAATATACACTATCTAAAGATGAAAATAGAAAATGTGAAATAAAGGTAAGAATTACTACTGAAATTTCTGCGATAGTTAAACTAGAAACTATATCGAGAGGCAGATAAATTAAATTAAAATTAAAATTCAACCTATATACATAATCATGCTATTCGATTCGATGTATCCTATACGTAACTCAGACTGTTGAGTGAGATTCAAAGAATAGTCTAAACTAGTTTTTAAATAATCCACATAGAATTAAGACCTCCTATAACCTCGAGGTTATAGGGGGTTATAGGAGATCCTATATGACTTATAGGACATATATATATATTGATAGAATACGTCTAAATATATCTTAAAGTTAAATAAATACAAATATATATGATGTAGGTGCCTACAGCAAATTGAAGCAATGCATTACTATGGTAATATACATATACATCTCTTAACTGTGTTAAGTTAACTTATTAATGTTAATTAACACATAATAGTTATGATGAACGTTTATTGCTTTGTTCATGTATCTAGATGATATATACAATGTATATATTATACATTATACCTTGTAAACAAATATTTTGCAATGATATTTTGAAGGAAGTCGTATAAGATGAATGCCCTAGAGTACGGATAACATACACGATTACTATCGGAAATATACTGTAGAGTTTTTTGTGAATGTTCTGGATAGATGTCAGATATTGTCCGAAAGAAAATTGCTTCGCAGTAGGTTTGATCTATATATATAATTATTGAAATATGCGCACATAGGTGTATATTCTACAGCGATGTATTTGACCAAGATAATATTTAGATTAAAACAGATGATACCGGAGAGTATATACTATACTACCTGATGATAGCCTTAAACTATGCAAGAGATACATTGACTTGTATCCAAATACAAGAAATACCTCCTATAACCCAACGAGGTTATAAGAGGTATTGATAAAAGTCAATAAAGAGATACATAAAATACAGGATAACATATATGATAATAAATCATGTTCTTTAGAATATAATCCTTGTATAATATCACGTGATTATAATTATTTAAAACCTATTTAGCTATTTGTATTTAAAATATATTTAATATAATATTAGATTCTTATTTTTAATCTTATTCTTTTACTCTATTACTGTATTATATATCATATAGATTTAACAAAGGTATTACACTGTAATACTATTATAGTAAGGATATTATTATTTTATTTATATGTATATTATATTATATTTATAAATGCTAATAAATTATATTTCTATTATTTATTTATTATTTTTTGAAAACATTTCTGAAATGATTTCATTATAAATAAACCTCGAATCTTTTACGAGTATATATATACCATCGATATAAAGAAAAACTTTCTTTATATCGATGATCTATACCGATCATAAATGTAAAATTCATAAGTTGAGTTACAGAATATAATAGGTTTACTAAAAAAAATGAAAAATGGCACCAACATTGTAACAATGATTGTTTGTCCAACAACCACTGATATATCAAAATAATCACACTATAATATTAAATATTATATTGAATATAATTTCGTCTCATATATTATATTATTAAATATAACGTATATGACGAATTGTATTATAGGGGAACTGGGGAGACTTAAGTCAACGTTTACAAAAAATATACTTATTATAATACTACATCTAAAATGCTAAAATTAAAAATCATTTTAGGCATTTTTATTGGTATTTTACAAAAAAATTATTATTTTATAATCAAGATTGTAACTATTTATTATACCTATTTAATTAGGATACAGTTTATTATATAAATGTTGTCATACAAATTTGTAGGAAACAAATACAAATTTAAAATGGTCCATGTCTACCCCAAAATAGGGTGACCTGAGCCATTTTAATTTTGTATTTGTTTAAACTCTATAATATATGTAATGTTTGGGGGCCCCCAAACATGCCCACCTACAGATTGCTACACTAGTAACACGTGGATTGAGCTTTGGGGATACAGAAACCCTAGTACACATTAGACTATACCCTGCAGTGTGGAACCCACACCTACCCCCTTTACATATACACCCACCGTATAGTACATTCCCCCCCATAGTATCACTCCTACCCCACCCCCTACAGAACACACAATGAGCGGTGGGGACACGGAAACCCTAACCCGTAGTAGACTCCACCCCCTAGTGTAGCCAATAACCCCCCCAGTGTATCACCCTTCCCCACCCCCTACAGAACGCACAATGAGCGGTGGTGACACTGAACCCCTAACGCGCAGTAGACTACCCCCCATATTATCACCCCTAACCCCCACCCCTACAGTTAACACAATGAGCGGTGGTGACACTGAACCCCTAACGCGCAGTAGACTACCCCCCGTAGTGTGTATTCAATAACCCCCATAGTATCACCCCTTAACCCCCCCCCCTACAGAACCCACAATGAGCGGTGGGGACACTGAACCCCTAACGCGTAGTAAACTCCACACGGCCGCCAGCCAGGGAGACGTGGAGACCCTGTCACGTCTGTTGGACGACGGACACTGCGTGGACGTACGCGATCGTCACGGTAACACGCCCCTTCACGTCTGCGGCCACGCCTACATCGTCACCTGTCTCATCGTACACGGGTGCGATCTGTTCGCTAGGTTAGCGCCCCCACCGGTTTGTATATACGTGTTATATTATTAATTTATTCTTATTTATTTATTTGCGTTCGTTTATTCATTTTCGGGGCATTATTATTTAAGTGTGTTTTATCCGAATGTAGATGATTACATATGATATTATACTACTGTTCGGAGGTATGGAATTAATATAAGTATTAATTAAACGCTTAACTGCTCTTGATATCATCTTAAACTGATTTAATACAATATGTATGCATATATTTGAGTATGTATATATATATATATATATATATTAAAAGTAACTGTAAAATATATGCGAAATGTTGCTAAAACGAAACTAATATTTATTAAGATAAACTATGAAGGTATATTCACTATGAAGAAATATTCACTAATATGTAAATAAATAAGTAATAAAATTGTAATATTTTAAAAATACAATTGCAATATCTCAAAAATATAATATATTAAATGGATATTAAAAAAAGAGGATATATATATATTCAAATATATTGCCAAAAAATAATCTTATAGAATTATATTCCTATTTTATAATTACGTTATTTAATTATAAATATATAGAATTACATATACATTTACCCGTGTAAGTATTTATAAATATGCTATACAGTCGCAATAGGTTATCATCACTATCACTGCTGATAATACATAGTGATACATGCTAACTAGGAACAATAATAATGACCTGGCCCTAGATCTGATGATCAGGAGAGGTGTCAATCAGCAAGTGTTGGACTATGTTAAAGAGGAGATGGAGAATCTTAGAGGGCATCGAGGTCAGCGATCTATTTAGGATACATCCGATTTCACTCAATTATATATCCTATTAATACTATTAATGTTTATTAAATGATTATATTGTGTAACATACACAGTAATATGACCTCTTAAGGGGATACCCTAGTGCCCGATGCATTTACATGATAATAGGAAATATATACTTGCATTCAACATTAATATTAGATAAAACTAATCACAATGAATTGAACTCATTGTTGTTATACTATATAAAGGATATGTGCTAGATTTTTTATAAAATATAATATATTAAATATATAGTACATATAAAAATGTTACATAATTATTATTTCTCATTATACTTATATATATATAGATCATATTTTTATTTATATATACATTTATACATATTTTTTATTTATAGAAAACAAAATTAGTAATATATCTATAATTATAGATAATAAATATTTATTATAATAGATAATTAAAAGATAATTTATTAAAAATATAATTATATTTATAACTAAATATGTAGCACAAAATAATTATTGTAAACTCATTAAAATATTTACAAATACAACATTTATTATATAATGGGATGTCATAATAGATGCTTTTTAAAGTGTAAACCTTAAAGGCCGGCGTAACCTTCGTATTTATTTTTTAGGGACATTTTTTTTATATTGAAATATTAAAATGTAATTCATTATCTTTAATATGATGTATAATATATCATATATAATTAAACATAAGTGCCTCAAATACGAAGTTTAATCATACACCTATTCAAAATGGTGGGATTTAATAATTAGAAAACATTCAAGTAAAACTTTAGATCCCAATATCTCTGGTGTTTTTTTGTTAATTTTTTTTTTAAATGTATATATCTTTGAACTCTTATATGAATCTTTATAAAAAATGTCTGAGTATATACCTAATATGTGGTTATTATTATATAGGTTTGTAGGCTAATGTAAATATAATCAATTAATATAAGTAATTGAAAAATAATTTAAAAAATCGTTAATAAATTTATTTTTAAATAATTTTAATATTATAATTAACTTTTATTTAATTAATAATTCATTTATTATTTTATGATGAACCTATATAACTAGAGATGAATGTTATCTAGATAATTAAAAAAAAATTAGATAAAAATACTAATAAATAGAAAAGATATATCCTGTTAAAAAATAGCTATTTTCCCCTATCTTTTATATGTAAACGCCGGCCCTTAAGAGATAAAGAAAGCGGATAAGAAATTGAATGTAGTGTATAGAACTTTAGGATAGAGGCGCTGCAGTCAAAAACTACTAATTAATATTAAATTATTATTATTTATTTATATTTATACTGATATTAATGATCACGTTTAATGTAATATCAAACTAAAAATAATAGAAAATATAACATATCAACATTCCTCATAATTGTTCATATTTAAATATATTTTAATGTACGATATCATAATATTTTATTAAAATATATAATCTAAATCCATAGATAGATAGAATTACTTCTCTTTGAACGAAAAACCTACCGTTTTAATATTTGACATATATAATAGGACCAATCAAAATCGATGATGCCATTTTGTTAATTTATTAAGGGGGTTCACGGTCTTTAGATTTCAATGTAATTAGATAGGACTTTTTTTTTTTTTGAAAATTCAAAAACTCAAGAAATAATTAAGATTTTCACATAATTTAAATTGCATAACATTAAGATATATTGTGTTAATTGTTCTATATGAATTCTAAATGACTAGAATAATAGTTTTGAAAATATCAACATTTTTAAAAAATACAATTTTTTTAAAAATACAATATTTATTTAAAAAATTTAATTATCAATTATTTATAAACTCTACATCTAATCACAAATATTTTCTGTAGCTACAATATACATATAATACTAAACATAGTTTGAAAATTTGAACAAGTTTAGTCAATTATTCATTGAGAAATAGAAATGTACATAAAAAAAACTTATATTCTGAGATAATTGATTTTAAAGATTGACTATATTATTTATTTGCTTTTTGACATTTATTATTATGGTAAAAGTTAGTTTAGCTAATTCTTACTATTTTTATATTATATTTATATAACTTGTATAATTTGTCATGCTTTTGAAATAAATTGCATCTAAATAAATTATTATTATTATATATTATAGTTGCATATGAAAGAATAAAAATATACAAAAAATAAATTTTATTATAATTATGATTGATTTTTTTTTATTAGATATTATAAAAGTAATCCACTTCCATAATCCTTTGATGAAATTTGCCTTCATTGTCTTGCCCAGTCTCCCTTCCCTAGATTCTGTCACCTGTTTCTTCTTAGAGGCTTTCACTCTTGTAGCATCTCTAGCCGCCGCATATACCCGTAAAATCTATAAAATTGAAATATTGTAAATATTTTATGATATTGTATTCCAAAATAAACACATTTATCTGACGTTTTATAAATAATATATGATAATTTTATAGTTATATAATAGTTATATATTATATATAATATAAAATTAGATTAGCATAAATATAATAAAATCTAATTGCTTTGTTTCAATATTATAAAATTGAAATATTGTAAATATATTATGATATTATATTCCTAAATAAACACATTTATCTGACGTTTTATAAATAATATATAATACTATTATATAGTTATATAATAGTTACATATTATATATAATATAAACCTTGATTGTATCTCGATTACGCCTCGAAAGTTGTCGTTTAGTCAATCGACCCATATCAAATAATAATAATAATAATGAAATGACGCTATCTTATTATTATAGAACAAAGCCAACGGCCAATCACTAGCATTTATAAAATGAAACCAACAGATGGCGCTGGTAATAACAGATGGCGCTGAAAAACAGTGTTATAATATATGTAAACCGTAATTTTTGCGCCATTTTTTTAATTATTATTTTATTAGAAATAGGTAGTGTTATAAAATTATGTTTTTTTATGCTTTATATATGTTTTTAACATATGATATTTTGATATATCATACATTATACATGTAGTAATCTATTTTAAAAATAAAATTTTGTTTATAATTTTTTTTATTTTAAAGACCGTGAATCCCCTTAAGAAAAGTCCCATTTACTTTTTATATCTTTTATATGCATTGATCGTATACATTCCTTATCCACTTTCTTTAAATCAATGGTGTAAACATATTTTAACAATAGTTTAGTATATTATAAAATTAGTATAACATATATAATCACATTACATTTTTTTAAATCACAATTTAATAATTATTTATTAAATATATAAGTTATAAAACATTATAAATAATTAATTATATAATGGTGTGTGATAAGATTATTTCTAGATAAATTCCATTGCTAATTTGTTGACCTATTTGTTGAATACTAAATAATAATATGTAATAACAAAGTTAAATATTTTATAAAAAAACTTTCTAGTCATTTATTGATGTTTTCATATTTAAATCCTATATTATCCTGTAATGGTATTTTGCTATCATAACAATAAGTTACATACTATGGAGTTAAGCGAAAGTATTAAATAATACTATAAGGTAGCTTTCAGAAATTCATAAAATATAATAGTCACCTTTCGTTGATACCAATTTATATATATCATTTAATGTTTTCTTTTGAATATTTATTATTAAAATAATAATCACATACTGATAATAATAAATATAAACATCATAAGTGCAGTTATAATCATAAAAATAAAATAATACACTTGTTTTATATTTTTTATTTATAAATAATTTCCAATTAAAAAATAATAAATAATATCATTAAAATAATAAGAATGTAATTAATCAATCACATAACTGATATAGACAAGTGATACATTCATAGTTTCTTTAGTAGCAGTAGAAACTAATGTCATTTCTATTATGTTTATAATACCAAATATAGAAGTATTATTCTATTAAATATATATCAATAAAATTGTAAAATCATCATATCTCTATCATATACCAATTATATATATATATATATATATATATATATATTTAAATATACATAAACATATATACTTATATATGTGTCAATTATTATAATTATTTATTATGACACTAAATTGAAAATATATCTCAATAGACATAAAATAAAATAAATCGAAATAAAAAATATGTATAATAATGTGTTAGCCACATTTCGTAACGAAAAACTTGCGCGCGTAAAATACACGGCCCCGATAACGCGCGCTCACTCCCATTCCGCACAGAACTGAGACGAAAGTTAACGGGATTCTGGGTAATCGATCTGTGTCGCGATATCGGAGTGTACAGATGCGTGGGCATGGCGGTCGTGTGCGGTCTCGTCTCGTTCTACGTCGCCTACTCGATGACCTCCGCGGGTCAATCCGTAGAGGTCACCGTACCACTACACGCGAATACGAATCGAGTGGAACTGTAGAGGTCAGAGGTGAACCGCGCGACGATGACTTGCATAATCGTAAAAGTGGATATAACGTTACCGGTCGTAAACCACTAGAGAGAGATAGATGAGGATATATATATAGAGAATACATATGTATTGGTGTGTGTGTGTGTGTGTGTGTGTGTGCACGGATGTTGGTGTATGTATGGAGGTTAGAGGTCGAGTAGAGGTCACGAGCTAGACGACGAGAAGGAACCGTTTGCTTTCGTCGCCTTCAGTTTCCTCGAAGCTAGAGTACCTGACGATGATGATGACGATTATTGTTTACATACGACGGCTATTTACGGGTGTCACCATTCATGAATAGTGCCTACTATTATCGAACATTATTATTACTAATTAATATTTTTATGAAGACGTTATATAGGTAATATATTTTATTAATAAATTTATAATGATATGTTGTTTTTGAAATTCAAATAAATTATATAAATATATATTTATACATTTATACTTAATATTGTACAAATATTAATTGATTATGTATATAATCTTAAACATAATAAATATTAGCTTTTATCAAATATTTATTTTATTTTGACAATATGATTTGGTTTTATTTTAGCAGAATATTTGTTATGACTTCTGAACAAATCATTCACTTAAAATACTTAAATAATATTCATATTAATACTTGATCATATATTAACATAACACTATTTCTAGTTAATTATTAGTATATCTATTATTAGATTTAAATGCAAAGGTGTTAATTATACACATAAAATAGCCTGTATTATATTATTATTACTAATTAATTATTTTTATGAAAATGTTATAGGTAAGATATATTATTAATTCATTTATTATGATAATATATTGTCTTTTAAATCCAAAATATAGATTATTCAAATAAAATAGTAACCTGTACTACATATAGATTGGTTGTCTAAATTAGACGCAATACTGTTGTTTTCATCTGTATCGGAGTCTGTAAATTTGGACATCGACCCAGATATGGAACTTGACATGCCTGAAAGTGCCATTAAATTCGAAGCGCCTGCAAATTATAGATAATTATATAGTTTTACATTATAAACTAGCTGTATAATAATCTAAATGAGATCATTTTTTATTTGTATATATATAAAACAAGTAATGCAATATATATATATATGATTTTCATAAATAACAAACCGATATTCAAAAGAATTCAATAAAATAATGAACAAATTATTTTCCTCTGTATGTTATATGTTTATTTAAATGTTATATAAATTTTATATTAATAATGTAAATTTTAATACATTTTAATTTTAAGATATACAATAAATAATTTGAGGTAACTGTATTAAGTTTTATATACGTTATATTTTGAATTTCATTTTATTCTTTATTTATATTAACTTTTAACATTATATATTTTCTTAAATAAAAAATCAATGAATAATTTACTTTATTTATTAATTATATATTTATTATTATTTTATTGATATTTTAATAAACAAGTAACATAATTAATTAAAACAAATTCAACTAATAAATACAAACATTAAATTAGTATATGTTTCTATTATAATAGATTGCATATAGTAGTGAATTTATACCTAAACTTCTCATAATGAAAGATGTTTTTTTGCCTATAAGAAGTATTATATTGTGTTATAATTTATATAGCATACTGATTTAACATGTGATAACATTACAATTTATAATTAATTACATATTTTGTATACAAATATTTATGAATTCATATGTATAATATATGTAAATATGTGATATATTTAGATTTAATAATAATGTTTAAACTTCAGTATATATATATATATATATATATATATATATATATATATGTATTTTAAATATAATTAATATAAATAGCTTTATTACATTATATTGAAATAGAACATGCGTTTAGATCAATATAATACAAAATCTAATATATATATATACATAAAGGTATATCTACATTAATATATAGAAGTACTTATTAGGTAAGAGACGGAAATATTAGTAGTTGGTATTGAATCATACATTTAAAATGTTAAAACTGTCAATTACTATATAATTATATGTGAGTCTAGTAATTATAGTATCAAAATGTATAGAAATAAATACACGTAATATTTTATAATATTAGTTTGTTGATTTGTATATAAATTCTTTCGTATTAAATATAATAGTTATATCGGTATATACGTTTAACTGGTAATAAATATATGTACATATAATTCATCAGAGTTTAATTTAATACGCTATTATAGAACACTCATCATCGATAGTGATGGATGAATGACTATTGTAGTGAGGGGAGATATTGTGAAGACTAATTATTGTAGTAGAGTGGATATATTGTGAAGACTAACTATTATAAGAGGACATATTCGGAAGACTAACTATTATAAGAGGACATATTCGGAAGACTAACTATTATAAGAGGACATATTCGGAAGACTAACTATTATAAGAGGACATATTCGGAAGACTAACTATTATAAGAGGACATATTCGGAAGACTAACTATTATAAGAGGACATATTCGGAAGACTAACTATTATAAGAGGACATATTGTGAAGACTAACTATTATAAGAGGACATATTAGGAATACTGAGGTCTAGTTGCCTTGCCAGGGGATTAATGCCCACATTCTGTGTTATCGTATAGCCGCAGATTGTCTCTATTTCATTCCACCTCTTCGTACGTTCCTGTATGAGGACGAGTCATTGGGTTGTTATAGCTATACTACAATATATGTCTACTACTATATGTCTACTACTATAGGTGTACTACTATATGTCTACTACTATATGTCTACTACTATAGGTGTACTACTATATGTCTACTACTATAGGTGTACTACTATAGGTGTACTACTATAGGTGTACTACTATAGGTGTACTACTATAGGTGTGACTACTATAGATATACTACTATAGGTGTCACTACTATAGGTGTACTACTATAGGTGTCACTACTATAGGTATACTACTATAGGTGTGCTACTATAGGTGTGACTAATAAGAGATCACTTGGGGAGTGTTGCTTGTAGAATGGATAGGCTACCAGTGTCTACGCAATATTTCAACTGAATGTCCACCTGTCTTGGAATTTATAGTAGACATTCTAGATAGATCTAAGCCAGTTATGCTGAATAATGATACACCCCACGCCATACAACAACACGGCCATCTTTACTTCACTATTAGTCATGATTAAATCTCAAATAAATTAATAACATCACGTATTCACTATAAAATATTGTCGAAAATTTTACAAAAGAATTATTTAAAAATGTATAAACAATTATATATATAAATGCGCATACACAGGGTACTGTCCATGTTACTAACACCACACTTACTGGTGTCCATCTGTTCAAGTGTCCCGCTGTACAAATAACACCCCGAGTGGGGTAGTTAACTAGTGTTAGAAACGATAGCGCTTCAGCATGCCGCTATCGTCACGGTTCAACGCAGGCGAATGATTGCATAACATTAGGTGGTATCTCTCTATCACGTAATGAAAGCAATCATTTATACGGGTATACATTCCTTAAATCTACGTAATGCGATGAACACTATTTCAAAATCATACATCAATAAAGCAAACGTCTCGATATAAACTCTACTAAACGTAGACCTAGAATCTATACCATAGATATAGTAGTCGGCTAATAGGTGAATAGCTAGAGGAGGAAGTTGATTGGCCGAAAGTGTGTATTTCGTAATAGGAGAGTTGGTAAGGTGGACAGTCAGTCAGTCAGGTGGACACATGAACACAACGATAGTCTGTCCGAGTGTCAACCCACATCCTTAGAGGCAGAGAGAGACGTGTGTTCTAACCGTTAATTCGCACTTGACGTTATTCAGCGACACCTGGGCGTTCATAATCTTACGATCGGTATCATCCAGCGCCGCAGAGTGGGCTATCCTTAGAGAGCCGAGGAATGCGTTGCGCTTCTTCCTCATCTTGTCGCACTGCGGTGGGGGGCGGGGTCACATCGAGGGCGTGGCGACGGCGGCGGGGTAGAGAGAATAAGCACTAGCAACACCGGCGTACTACATACACACACGCACACGCACACGAGAGATAGAGAGAGAGAGTATGATCACCACATTCACGAGCTCATACTTACGTTTAGCTTATCGAACTGTGTATGATGGTAACGTTACAACGGTGGCATGATGGTTGGCATTGTACTACTACGTTTACAGCTGTCAATCAATGCGGGCGAGCTAGTAGCTTTAACGTTATTCGCAAACTATAATTAATGCGCGCCGAAGCGATTAATGCAAGCTACGAAGAGCGAGATGAAGAATGCGATCTTAACATAAGACTAAACTTGCCAGTTTATCGAAAATTTGAAAATATTTGCCTTTTTTTTAGATCAAATGTACCAGTGAATATTCATAAATGCGGTTGTTTCGAGTGAATATCGCAAGTGTGGCCTCATCTTCAAGGTCGCGCGTGTATATAGACCGCGGTAAGAATAGCTAGCCGGCGATGCTAACCAAAACGCGAGCAGCTCTCAGCTCTTCCTTGGCCGCCTCCTTCTTGGCTTCGAAGTACTGCGTCTCAATCTCGTAGGTGAACTGAAGCCACGACTGCAGTTGCATTATGGGAGATAGGCCGCCGGCTACGCCGTCGTGGGCGTGTTCGGCGCGGCGTAACGCCCTCCTCACCTCGACCAGCTCCTCCTCGGCCAATCGGAGACGAGAGATCTCTTCGTCGGTGTGTTCGCGTTGTTTCGAGAGGTTCTCGGCTTTACTCTGGAGGTCGGCGGGGTCGATTATGTAATAGTTGTTTATGTAGTTAGTAAACACCGGTATTGTGTCGTATAAGGATATTATATAGTCTATGTTTATTAAGGACGATATGGATATAAAAGATATAAACATATCCTTTCAAGATAAATATGAATTTTCATATTTACAAATTAGAAATACTTTTTAGAATAAGGATGTTATTTACAGATATTTCACAGTCACGTTTCGTAATTGAAAGTGCGGTATTATCTAAAGCAAATGATTAGAGCGCGGTAAAGTTACGTTTAATAGTGTAATAATCATCGCAACATTCACAGCCGCGTGCACAGTGTTGCTATATTTAGAATACACTAAATAATGAGTGATCAACAACTGTGGTATCCGGTTTCGCTAATTGCGTAGATCGATTACGATCGGCGTGCAAACTATTGCATACCATCTATTGCGTAATCTAATCTAATCTAAACATATTATGTAATAGGGTAGCTCGCGATATGTATATAGTAGAACTTTAGCTTCCTGCATCTCAGTGCGTAGTATGCTCTCCTTGGTTTCGTTGTCTACCAGAACTTTCTTGTGATCCTTTTTCTCATTCTCCAATCTGAGTGATAAGTATTAGTATAATGAGGAGGAGACATTACTTGCTATAATTACGTATATTAATCGATTGAAACGCTATATAAATCAGAAATATATCTTATAAACGGTGTAATATTAATTTTCGATAAAATACAATTTAGATGCTAATTAAATCAGAATTTAATTCTCAAAACTGTGCACTATATTAGTTTTAAGATGGGGGCGGTGGGGAGAAGGGTAAACTTGCTATTGAGGTTGGCGAGCGCGTCTTCCATCGACTGTAGACTGTCGAGATCTTTGAGCACCTTGGTCATCTGTTTCTTAGAGAAAGTGTTCTGCAGGTAGGCCAGCCAGCACACTCCTATCGCCACTAGGACAGATATCAGCAGGGCTATGTCCTTGGTGTAGCTGTGAGCTAGGGGTAGAGGTAGGGGTTAATGTATCGTCCAATGGGCAGTGGCGACGATGAGAATACCACGACGAGCGGGACGGATGCGAAATAGAAATGCAGCGTTACAACGGAAATGTTTCTAATGATACACGACAGAGGATTAGAAAACTGATGTGATTTGTGCATACAATAGTGATGGGAGGAGTCTTGAAATAGATTATTATATTTAAATATAAACTAATACATACACCAATATATAACTATATATTGTAATACACATATATAGTTACGTTAAATAATGTGATTTAAATTATAAAACAATAATATTTTTATTATTTACTTTATATAAAATTATTATTCTATTTAAATTATATTCATAGTATAATGCTATGAATAATGTGAAACTAGACTTTTATAAGCCACAGCCCCATACATGGCATATGTTAAATCCCAGATATAATTAAATTAAGATTAAACGTAGGTATATATTGGGTCGTGGCTTTAATCCTTTCCGATTGAAAATTCTAATATTACATTGACCACAGCAACGATTGAATATTAAGTTAACTGAAATAGATGATACGGGGTGGGGGGAGTGGGGCAAACCTTTAGCGGGTCCAAACATAACTATATCCATAGCTTTAAGGGCTAACTTCTTCTTGTGCACGACACTTTTGATGCCCAACACCCGCGATGTGAAATGACCATTAGGTACGGCCATTCTAATAGTTACATATGTGTATGTTACATAGTTAATATGTAGTGCATGATCAATATAATGTCATACATTCGATATCGAATAGGGTATGTTATATAAAAGTAGTTTAAATCAAATGAATAATAATTAATTATTTCTTACACATATATTAATACATCTATTTTTAAACCACCGCTATTCGTAATGAAATATTACATCTCGTAATCGCAATATTTAGAATCATTAGAAAATAGTTTTGCGCGAGTATATAAATATATTTAAATGGCATATATAATCGAATAGAGATGTCACTACCGAGAGAGATGTTACTAACGCGAGATATCAATACTGAATAGAAGCAATGGATCATAGTGTATCATAGTGTTATATGATGGTATAGCCTATGTGAATAACTAATAATACATTTGTTAATAGACTATTGCGTTCACGATATCTTAGAATAGCATATACAATGTTAATAAGTGTAGAATAAAGTAATATCATCATCATAATCAGTACATAGCGTGGATGTATCAGCCGAACCGCTAACCTTGGCAGAGTTTTACCATCGACTCCGTTAATGCGAAACGTATGTACGTATTGGGGCAGGTCCACCTGAACCTCTAGCCAATCGACGATCTGCGTCGTCGACCAATTGTAGACTGTCGGCGGCGAGAGAGAGTTATCGTAGGGAGGCGAGAGTTTTAATATAGTGTACGCGCGTTAAGATTGTATCATCGAGTCTTATCTAATATGTCTAGTGCTGAAGGGGTGGTCAGAATAATCAGGGAGGATTTACATATTTGAAGTGTATTAAATAATTTGTCTTAATTGAATAAATAATGATTCGTGGTTAATAAAAAACTTCATATGTATTAACAATGACGAATGACTAATAATACTATATATAGTATATGTAAGGACACCATATTTATCATAGTCGGAGATAGAAAGCAGATAGCGTGTCCTCGATATATGTCATTTATTGATGTTAAGAATAACCAATACGAGAAATTAGATACAAACTAGATACATATATATATACATATTATATCAATTTTGTTATGTTATCAATATAAAAAAATGAGATAAAAACGTACTACAATTAGATATTTGTAATATTTAATCAGCGACGTTTATAATGTACGTTATTATTGTGGATGATGATTCGCAGTCATGGATACATCGGTAAGTTAATATCTAGTAGGAGTATACTTAAAAGTAATCGCATGCACACTTACAAAGCTATCCGTGTGTATTAGCTATACTACCTGACTACTAGAGACGGTGGCTAGGTAGGTAGATCTAAACAAGCATTACTGACAACAGACATGACGAGCATAACAATAATACAGGGGCGGTAGGGGTAAGGGCGGGGGTGGTAGGGGTAAGGGCGAGGGCGGTAGGGGTAAGGGCGGGGGTAGTAGGGGTAAGGGCGGGGGTGGTAGGGGTAAGGGCGGGGGTAGTAGGGGTAAGTGCGGGGGTGGTAGGGGTAAGGGCGGGGGTAGTAGGGGTAAGGGCGGGGGCGGTAGGGGTAAGGGCGGGGGCGGTAGTGACATTAGGTCGTCGTCGTACATCAATTATTCATACGAGAGCACGTGGTAGTCATCATTATGATTATTGAATAGATCTCATCGTTTAATTAAACATGTGAACCAATGAGAATGAAGGTTAAACTTTATACAATAATTTATGTCGTAATATATATATATATATATATATAGTTGTACGTTCATCCTTAATTAAATACCCATTAGAGCTGTTTACAGTATACGTATTACATACTATATTTGTTATATTTGATATACCACCTAAAAAGGACGGTATATTAGGGGTAGGCGCTGGAGTTAAAATGTGTTGAATAATTAAATTTTTACAATATTTTTGTATTATGTATTATGTATTATCCAAGTTCTGTATTTTATTTATAATATCCTAAAATATTTGTTAAGGGTGCACACTATATGTGTGTGTGTGTGTGAGAAGTGTACAGATGAGATCTGACCACTACTGGACGGAGTAGTGGCCGGAGTGGTGGTACTGACCTGCAGAGTCTGTCCACAGTTTCCAGAGGTCGGTAACAGAGATTAGGTCATCGGTGCCGTGGAATGCAGACTGAAGGACACTGCCGTCCTTGGTGTGTTCTAGTTCCTCGCGGATAAACTGAGAAGAGTGCGGGGTCAGGGTGAAGGGGCGGTAGGGGGCCGAGTGTGAAGGGTGCGGTGAGGTAGGCGAGTGTGTATTAGTAGGTATGCGTATAAGTGTGTAGGTGAGGGTATGAGTATGCGAGTGTGAGGGGTGTATGGAGGTGAGGGGTATGTGAGTAAGAGGGTGAAGGAATAAGTATAAAGGGATAGGTGATGTATTCGAGTGTGTATGAGGAGATATGCATCGATGTTGATAGGCTTGTTGGTGGTTATAGTGGTAACAGTAGATAATGGTGGTAGGCAATCACTGGCAGCTAGTTATTGAGATATATTTGATGTATACATTAGCCAGGTGCAGTAGACCCGTGTTACATTATACAATTGCTTATACTTGAGGTATACTGGTAACTATGCACTTCAATCATCACTACCACGATATATGATAAATAAATATTAAATAAAAGCTAAATCTAAACTGATCTCCGAGCCTGAATGAAAATCTAAAGCAATCCTAAAAACATAAATAAAACTCTACTAAAATATAAATATATATTCTGTCATAGATCATTATATATATATATATATATATACCTACAAGATATGTAATCGAGTACAACAGGCCTATAGTAACAACACACTATTATAGGCCACCCGTTAATATAAATATGAATCATACATCTATAAATATTAGACGAGTGTGACCTAATAAGGGTGCATACCAGGTGTATGCGGCGGCGATCGCCTATATATCTGGTATAGCGGTAAACACCTCATGTATAGCTAATTGTAGCCCATTATCACCCGCCCCCGCCCCCCACACAGGTACGCTGCAATCAGTGTACGTCGTGGACCGAGGACTTAATGAGATAATAACGAGGTGAACGTATATAGTACAACCCCGCCCAACCCCCCGCCCCACCCTACTGATTAAGTGGGTATAGGTATTAGTACGCGCATACTAAAACATTACGTTATTGAATAATTCAAACTAGACACTATAATAAAGACTACTTAATAGATATACGATACAAGTAATAGCCACGCATACACACCTGTGTGTGGTGGTAGTACTATAGCAAAGCATTAGACGGTATACTAGACAGCCTATAATCACTCCTCTGTATCGAACGTTCACGATACTAATACCGAGTCACCGCCCCCACCCCGCCCAGCTTAGCCCCTCTACAATGTATTCGAGAACTGCATTGTCTACAGGTGGGCTCATCTCTCATCTGTACCCATCAATCATGTCCACGAGTGCATGTAAACATGTACCTCTGCCACTATGGTTTAAGCACTCGCTTCACATTTAGTATATAGTTTTGGGCGTTCAGTACACATATATATATATATATATATGTATGTATTACTTGTATGTTAAAGCAAATAAATAAGTTGTAAGCTTAGACATAGATAAAGAAGTACATATAATCATATAATGTAGGTAGTACATCAGTAAGGATTAGGTACTACGTCGTAGGTAAGCTGTATAAAATGTACACGCGTATAATCTACTTCTAATAAAACTGCACGCCTACCTATACGCGCGGAAACCAATAATATAGTAGTACGTGCTGCTGCGGCGATGACGATGATGATGCAATATTGATGTGTGGTCGTTGCTTAGATTTAATGCTACGAGTAATTGATTATTAGAGCGGAATGGCCACTGGCCGTGCGTCTCCTGTAGGACGTGGGCGTGTGTGTGGCCTAGGTGCAGTGAACAATGTCCTAGGTGCACCGATGTTATGCAACATCGCATGACATTCATTCTTAGGCGTTGTTGATACCTCGCACAGTTCGTAAAGGAAATATCAGATATCGTGATTTTAATAACTGTTATACGATTAATGTTTCAATAACGTGGCGGTCTTAGAAATTCATGTGTTATGTAATGTAAAGAAATGAATTCTGTAATCAATAAATAGCTCTAATAATATGTGTGTGTGTGACATACTGTGCATGTGTATATATATATATATATATATATATATATATATAAATATATATATAATATATATTCTATATATTGTATTACAAATTAGTACATATGCATTGTTACTCTATATTAATGTTATATAATTAGTCACACACTAGCTGTAAGAGTAACAATACCATATTAATAGGATTAACAACAATGAAGTTAAATAACAATAAAAAATGAGGTCAATACTAAATATCAAGGACAATATCAAGGACATATAATGCTAATCTATTACACGTGTGCATAGAAAGTATTGATCTCAATGTTACTCTTAATAGAAGTTAGTAGCATAATATCTAACACAGATTATAATATACTATAGCATAAAAAGATCTAGAGAGAGATATGTGTTAAATTTTATGTTTTATCTGGTTTGATGGCATGATATATATGAAAATAAAACTACAAATAATTATAAAAATTAAAAATTAAAAAAATCTAAACAAAAAATATTTATATAAATTTTAAATTAATAAAGTAAATATAAATATATTTATTAATATTATAATAATATATTAATTTATTAAAATATTTAAAATAACAATATAATAAAAAATAAACTTTTTAGAATAACTTATCTTAGCTCTCCTTGATTAGATGTGTCAACTATACAAGATTTGATGACTACATTAATTTAAGTTTAAATTGTTGCAATTTATATTCGCACTATGACTAATACTTAACATAAACAAAAATATACTGGAAAACACGAATAAAAGATTATAATGGAAGGAGGAGGAGGATGAGGTGGAGAATGGCGAAGTTTATTACATAACACATACCACTTAACTTCTGTCACACATAAACAAACACCCACTGTAACGTATAAACATAGATCTCTCTAAATACCTGATTCATCAGTATTATATTAATTGTATTCGATTCAAAACTAATTGAAAATCAACGAATTAGAAACATCCTCAACGAAAACTTTGTTTACATTGGGATTGAATCGTAATAATGTGTTGCAATAATGTGTTAGCATCTTCACACAACATAAGCGATCGCGCATCATTGTAATACTAGTAGAGGCTATTAAATACCAACGCTGCAACAAACGAGCCGTTACAATCCACTCGCGTAAAAAGTAGAGCATCGTTCTGGCAACACCTACACCCATACCGTACACACATAGCTTATACATGCATACTTATACACCCAGTACACATAGCTTATACATGCATACTTATACACCCAGTACACACAGTTTATACGCACATACTTATACACCCAGTACACACAGCTTATACGCACATACTTATACACCCAGTACACACAGCTTATACATGCATACTTATACATCCAGTACACACAGCTTATACGCACATACTTATACACACCGTACATAGCTTATACATGCATACTTATACACCCAGTACACACAGCTTATACGCACATACTTATACACACCGTACATAGCTTATACATGCATACTTATACACCCAGTACACACAGCTTATACGCACATACTTATACACACCGTACATAGCTTATACATGCATACTTATACACCCAGTACACACAGCTTATACGCACATACTTATACACACCGTACATAGCTTATACATGCATACTTATACATCCAGTACTGCATAGCCTATACATGCATACTTATACACGCAACAGTGCATAGCCTATGATTATCATGCGGCCGACGATACATCATATTTAGTTCAGTGAATAATAATAATAATAATATTGTGTTCGCTGCGGCGCGCTACTAAACAACCCATTAAAGTATTCGTTACCTTGAAACCGAACGCCATTGCATACCTGTATAAGTGTATAATTACGCGCTGAACACGATATATTAATTTTAGGGGGCGCGGGCGGGGGGTTTAGTAAAGAACATAATAGCTATAATTACCCCGTTATTATTGCGAGTTATATAATAGTGAAACACACACATAATCGGTGATATGTTTGAAGGTTTATTTTGTTTGTAAACGCGATACATTTCGAGTTTCGTAGTTTATAATATTATTCGGCTTTCTTTAAGATGTAAAGTTACCGTGATTTCAGAACAGTAAATAAAGAAATAATAGATTGTATACAAGTCGTATTAGTTTTTATATTTTAACTCGGAACATCTAGAATAATCTAATTGTGTATTGTTATTACTTCAAAGATGGACATACATATATATATATATATATATATATATATATTAATAAATAATTAAACTAATAACAAGATGAGAAGTAGATTTGGAGTTTCATATCCTGTAATAAAATTCCTATATCAATTTTATATTCAAATTGATGACATTTGAAATAATGATGTGTTTATATGTCACTAATTGTATAAGGTCTAATAAAGAATGGGAGTTCAATGATTATCAATATATTTAATATATTTAATATGTACATTAATAAACTACATCATAAGTATATTCTAAAGAATAACATTTCCATAAGGTATCACAAGAAAAGAAAGTATAAAATCTATTGAATTAATTACAATTTATGAATAAAATATTTAAAAGATAACAAATAAAATATCTAATGAGATAAAATATCAGTAATACTTTCATTTGTATGTTATATATGTACTATAATAGTAATACTATTACATATTATTTGATATTATTATTAGATAAAAACATTAAATTATGTTAATATTTTCTTATATAAATAAACTTTATGTCTCTATTTTATGGGTATATTTATATTATGCAGTATCATTTACAGAGATTTTCTTTCTAGATATTACACTTTATAAAAATAGAAATGAAATTATGAGTCAGAATGAATAAAACAATAAATATGTCAGAATTTGGAATAATAAAAAATAAAAAGAAGCAAACTTAACATAATAAAGATAATAATTTTTGTAGTTTTTTATAATACATTTTTACAACAAAACTATATATATATATATATATATATTAATAAATAAAACAAGTGATAGCTTGCACCCAATTCTCATAGCATACAACTTAGCACACTATTTTTAACGTTTCCTTTATATTTATAGAAATAAATTTACTCTTAAGAATTTGATATATTACACAATTTCTATTTATATATTTCATTTTTTGTTTATACACATGTGTATGTACAAAATACTAGTGTATATACATATATAATTATTTAATGAATATCGCATAGAATAATTAAATATAGAATTATACTAATATCAAAGATTTTGCGAAGCAAAGATATAACACTCCCTATGCATGCAACGTAATTTAGTAATATCCCCAACCGCTGCTAGCAGTAGTATCGAAATCACTGAAATAGATTTAGGTTCGGCTCTGTTTGCATACAACAATGTTTTCATTGCTCTATTAAATAACATGCAATATAAATTAACTTTTACTTACTAAATATATACTTATAGAATTTTAAACATAAATATCATATTTGTTTGTTATATATTAGTAATGAACACTTAGTTTTCATCATATAAATATTAATTTAAAGCATATTATTTAACATTTTAAAAGTGTATAGTTAAATACGAATTTACATTATAAACAACGCATAGTTCCTAAAAGTAACCCGCTATAGGTGGCAACAGGGTATTTTGTATACAAATTAGAATTACACGATTTCGCGTAAGTGTTATATCTTTCCTTCGGAAAATCTTTGCTAATATATTAGAATGACTTAAAACAACGGAAAATATGTAATATTTAATATTATTTTAAATCCCTTTGGGAGGAACTACACATTATATAATAAAACACACATATAATATAAACAACACGAGAGAAAACAAAACGTCTTCTAATAAATTATTATAATTATTATTATTAAAGTAGAATAATACGTAATAATATAAATAATAAACAAATAGAAGATATACAGTCGTAAAAAAACTCTTGCAATGATAAACATTTATATTAACATATAAAATATATATCTAACATTACAATTATATATATATGATAAATGAAATGAGAATTTTATTAATGAGAATTATATACTATACATAACTATACACAAAATTTGTTTAAAATGAATGACAAATTATACAAAAATTATTAAAAAAATGTTTATCATTCGTAACAAGATAATCTAAACTTTTATATTTATAAAATTAGTATTTATATACTGATTTTTATTAAAATTATTGTTATAATTATTATAATCATTTTTATTACTATTATTATTTCTAATATTGTATACAATAATTATTGTTACTATTACTAATGGACCGCTACCACTGTAAAAGAAAGAGGGTATTGATGTCCTTGTTTAGAAGGACATCATTAACATCAGCTCATGGACTAAAGCATGGATGGACCTCTACCACTATAATAGACAGAGGGTATGTATGTCCTTGTTGAGAAGGACATCAATAACATCAGCTCATGGACTAAAGCATCATAATGTAGTGGATACATCAATATTGATGTCCTTAATATAGGTTGTCCACCATAGTATAGACATTCGTGATCTTAATGAGAAGGACATCATAATATCAGCGCATGAACAGTGGTCTTACACTGTATTAGAGAGAGGGGAATCTACGTCCTTAATGAGAGGGATATCATTAATAGCTGATAGTGGACAGAATCTTCTAGCACCATTAACAATAGTGAGTGAGAGAGAGAGCAAAGTATACTTGAGTGGAGATTTACACATTCACGTTCCTGACAGAGGTGTTAGCTGCGCTGAGTTTCTACTATGATTGCAGGCGTATATATGCAGGTGTGTAAACAATAACTTGGCAGCGCTAGAAGATTTAACGAAGACTCTACGTAAATCTGTTTCTATATAATTGTGATTAATATAAAATATATATATATATATTTTTAATGACTAAATGCTTATAGAATATGTATAATATTATTAGGAAACTAGGTTATTAAATGTGGCAGCTTATATAAATGCATTGTTGTTTCATATATATATTATTATAATACCCACAAATGCATACACCACACACACACACATGCCTAAAGAGACTTTAATTAGTTGCATGTATCACTGGTGACTCATTGCTATAGCAGGGCGGTGACTCATTGCTATAGCAGGGCTGTGACTCATCAGTAATTATTCAAGCCCTCCACCACTACTACCCTATGATAATAAATAAAGTTGGGTCCTGCATGCATTGTGTTATGAATTCTGTGAAATATATCACCAATAAAAGTGTATTTGTAATTGTTAATTGTATTTTTAATAAGTACAATGGTAATGAAATACTCATGGGGTTAGATCAAGTGTAAAGATAGTACTGCACACACATGTGTGTGTGTGTGTGAGTGTGTGTGTGTGTGTATCATAATAGTGCATACAATGAACACAGAGATGCTAGTAACACACACTGTACTGTAGACTTCAGTGTACATCAGCTAGCAATGTTGCATGTCAGCCATATAACTATGGGGGTGAGGGTGTGGGGGTATGGGGGGCGGTGTGGGGCGGTGTGGGGTGTGTTCTGTTGGTGACCGGTGTGGGTTAGATGATACATTACTAGGGTTCTCTTGCTTATAGTGCATATATGTGCAATACATATCAATGTTTATATAACTTAATAAATATATATATATATATATATATTTAATATTGGATAAAATGTATAAAAAGTTAAAAGGAGAAAAAACCCTAATTAGTATAGGATATTGATAATGCAGGGTGTTCACTTAACAATACCCTATCCATGTATAATGTGTGTATACAGGTCCATACATGTAACAGAACAAACACAATGTCACACAGAGAGCTGCAGTAGGGTGTGTACATGAATGCTTAGAATGTCCATGTTATTTAATTGTTTATTTTTTATGTTTCACTAACTATATTGCATAACATAAAAACTCTGTGCACACATACACACACACACACACACACACATACACACACACAAACACACACACACACATACACACACACACACAAGAGGTTAGTGATGCTGGTAATAGTCGACTAGTGGGTATTGTGGAGGCAGTGCCACAGTGCACCTAATGCAATTAAACATACTGAGAACTGTGTGCATATATAAGTGTGTGTATGTATACATTAGTATAAATAAAAGGAATAACATACACATACACACACAAACACACACATACGCACATACAAACACACACATACACACACACAAACAAATGTACGCGTGTTATTAATAAATAGATAATCAATGTATAGTAGGTAGGTAATTATTACTAATTACATTAATGAACAGCTAGCTATGTTAAGGCCAGTTGATAATTAATATACAGTTAATGATATCGCTATTGATAACTAATAATATTATTAGTCTAATATATACACACACACATAGTTAATGCTATATAGTACATTATATGTTGTTATAGTTAATTTTAGTACATAATGTTAATAATTGTAAGTGACCTTAGTGCATACACGGGTAATTAGTTAACGAGGGCGGGGGTGGGGCGAGGGCGGGGGTAAACTAACGCCTACAGATTCTGTGCGGTCAAGATTACCATTGTGATCGTCGTCCATGTGCTTGTGGAGTTGTACTACGGCCTCGAAACCCTGCCGGTCGCTGGGACAGTGGACATCGTTGAGCGGGCATGGGACGTCTGTGGGAGTGAGGGGGGGGGGGCGGGGTTAAGACGATATGGGAGGAGTGGGGTTATGCTAGGCGGGGGACGTGGAGAGAACCCTTCTTAATGAAATAGGAGGGGATCCAGCGGGGTTCGACATACTAGAAAAACGAATTGGAACGTGTTTAGATATTATCCTATTGTAGATCGGTTATTATCGATAAATTCTCATTGAGAAATCCAATAAGAATGATATTATTAGATATATACTATAATAAAATAAATATTTTACATTTGGTTATTCCATTGAGTTTGTATAGATTAACAAAAATAGTCCCCCTCAATTTTGGATCCGCCCCTGTACAGTGTTATTCAACCGGCCCAAGGATATTACATAATAATGTAGGTAAATAGGGGATACTAGTGAGGTAATAGTGGAGTATAAGTGATATCAATTATTGGTAGAGGAAAATTAATAAAAGAAACACTAGAATATTTTTAAGAATACCAATACCATCTCATAGTTAACCCGAAGCCGTATTATAAACATATATATATATATATATATATACACATGTATGTAAAATAATAATAATAACCAGAACGAGAACAATAAACCAAACGAACAATAACAAACATAATAATAAGTTTGAGTTATATAGCATTCAGAGCTGCCTACGTAGTGAATGTATCTTAATCTAGTTTTAAAAGTGGAGTGGAGTTGGGTATTCCTTATATTGATTGGAACATGTTCCGTATGTATGTATGTTCCATGTATGTATACATTTAAAGGATTTACCTCCACATCTCTTTTTATTATAGTTACATGTATTTAGTCGAATAACACAAGTAGATCTAATATAGAGAGTAGTGGATGAATTAGATCTAGGAGGTTATATGGGTATATAGGTTTGTGAGTGAGTAATAATATAAGAGAGAGCATAACAGTTTTAAAATTTAATTATTTAAGTAAGGAAAGAAGTGAAGAGACAGAGGTAGTATAATCACAATAAGATAAGTTAAAAGTAAGTCTAGTAGAAGCACGAATAATACGAACACTTTTAGTTATTGATATAGAAGGAAAAGAGCAGAGAAAAGAGTTACAGAGGTCAAGACGAGAACAAAGAAGAGAGTTGATAAGTATAGACTAATAATTTGTAGTTATAAATTTTCTAAGAGCATATTTTATAAATATATGTAAATATGATAATTTACGCATATTAGATATGTGCTTATCATAATTATGATTTTTATAAAAAATAAAGCCGATATTTTTAATGAAATATTTAGGTTGAATTAAAGTAGTATTTATAGAAAGAGAAGGAAATGTGGATTGAGAATGAGAAATATTTATATGTGTGTATATATGTATGTATGTATATATGTATGTGTGTATGTGACATATACTATATGTATGTGTGTGTATGTGTGTGTGTTTGATAACATATTCTTAATCACATCGTAAATATGTGAATATAATTTGAGAATTAACGAAATAAACCTACTATTTTCATTGATTTCATTGGTGGAGCTATTTCTGTGAATGACGGGGGTGGGGTTATTGATACCATTAGATATACAGGGTATACACTAAGTATTATAGTAAAGGTAGTTGTAGTATGTGGTCAGATTAGGGGATGTAAGTATAAGGTAAAAATTCACATCCCATAATATGATACCGACTCATTATTGAAAATACTAAATGTATACGATTATAATTTTAAATATATATTATATAATATTATATATATATATATATATATATATATATATAGTAATGAAATATCTAACATTATAATTGGTGTCATTAATTAATCCATTTTAAATGCTAACATTTAATTGACATATTGCGGTAGAGGTGTTATTTCAACTTAAATGTTAACTTATTATTATAGTATTAACAATGAAATGAAACAAAGTGAAGGTCGACATTCTACAAGGTCAGCTAGGTATGTAAAGATGGATGCCTACTACAAGAAAAGCAGACTATGAGGGTAAGCTTGTTCCTGTGATAGGCAGTAATGTTTCTATAAGTACCATGTGGCAACGACTACAAATCATAATAACAATAATAATAATAATAATAGCAATAATAATAACAATAACAATAACAATGAGTATAGAAGCAGTACTGACCCCTGCCTAATGTATACATGATTTCTATATGCCAGCGGTATTAGGATGTGGTATTACCACTGTAAACATTGCTCTATTCTAGTTGTATTCGTACAATTCATACAAACTTCTTTGTTCGTAAAAATATATTCATTAATTTGAATTATTTTTCTAATAGTTTCAAATCATTAGTTATCAAACGTGAGCATACAACCCATATAGATATACGTCACTGTAGGCATAGCTTTAATACGGTAACTAAGCAGGAGGAACCCGTTCACCACCTAGGCAATGTGTACTATCATAACAAGATGATTATCTGCGGAAATGGAGATTTATCGATGCCACACTTTCGTCAGTGATACATATCTAAATAGGTCGGCCACACTCTAAATAGGTCGCCCACACTCATATAGTAATGCGGACATAGAAGGCAGAGCATACATTGCATATAGAACCAACATCGTACATGAATTACAGTAATAGTGCCGACTCTATTCGTATGCGAGTTTTTAGGTGATGAATTAATTAAAATAAATATAAACACGAGCATGCTAAACAAATTAATCAATTACTTTCTACGAAACACTTATTTGGAGATGACAATTGATTATCATCTAACAATTATTATATAAAACACTAATGGAGACTGTATGTATATGAATTATTAATTAATTCACAGTAATGTTTCGATACCAGTAATACTAATGTCTATATACCTGATAACCTGGTTGCTATAGGTAACAGTAATACCACTATGTAGTATGACATACTATTGTATACTTTATTGTCTACTTCTATTGTATACGTATACTTTATGTTGTGGGCGCACGATTAAATGTAAATGTATTATGATATGTATGATATTATAATTTAGTACATTATGAAGTGGGAATACATTCTGAAGTTATGATATAATAGTATTACCTATTGTCTTTGTATCAAGCATTGATAACACATATTGATACAACTGTAGATATATATATATATATATTATATATATGTATTTTAATGTATATATAAGAGAATGTAACATGTAACTAAATGTGTGATTCATGGAAAGATAGACAATCAGTTGATACATGGCAGTAGATACAACACTGTCCATATGTTCACATTTCCATGCTACAAATAACACACTGTAAGGTAGCATAGCAATGGACAGGGTAAAGGGGGTGTGTCGTGTTCTTAGTACTGGTTTAACATGATGAGTGTTATGCATCAGTGTATGTAACTGGTCATTAACTGTGGGTACTAGAGAGATGGTTTACACTGTATTTAACATTGCAGTATTGTATGTGAGAGAGACAGCTCTGTTTTCTCTATAAGTATAGTAAACAAGTGTTGTATTAGTGGGTGGGTTACAATGTGAGATAAGAACACAGTGTGAGATAACCTGTTACCTGTTACCTAATTGGTTTAGGCACTTCCATCAACTTCTTTATTGAAGTTTTCGGACGTGCTTTCAATATATTATTGGGCAAAAAGGTATGTTTTGAGCTTTGATTTGAATGTTACAGTTGAGTCAATTGATCGGATATGGTGAGGTAGATCATTCCAGATTTTTGGAGCATGGATGGAGAAAGATTTATGTTGGGAAGATGTTAAATGTAATAGAACTGGAGTTTTTAATTTGAATTTGTTTATGTGTCTTTGTTCGTAAATAGTTGTGTTGGGAGTTAGTAAGTTAGCAAGATAGTCTGGTGTGTTATGATGTGTATTATAACGACACAGTGTGAGATAACAACGCAGTGTGAGATAACAACGCAGTGTGAGATAATAACACAATCTGAGATAACCAACATGGTGTGATATATAATAATGGTCAACAAACAACTCATTATAATATGCTTTATGTAATATAATAATAATAATAGATAAATAATAACAGTTGGATATCATGTTTTCACAGTAAATGATAATTATAGATATATTACATTACAATAGAGAGATTTAAATATCTATATGTATATATATAACATTATGTGTATAAACACTAGTGATGTAAATGATGCAGCTCAAATCTAAAGCATGATGCAGTCTCAGTCTCAGTTACCTAAAGTCTCAACTCGGCTCGGGCTTGTTTTGTTAGAGTCTCGGCTCGGGATCGTTTTTTTCCGAAAATGATAGTCTCAGCTTGTCATCAAAAACCAAAATTCTCGGCTCGGCATCAAAAGATTGGCATTATTTACATCACTAATAAATACATTATAAAGTAAATGCCGCAATTAGTAAATTATTTAAATAATAATTTATTAATAATTTACTTACATGAAATATAAGCAATCAACATATATAATATAATATACATAGAGCAATATGTTGCATCATATTGTATAGATACTGTTACATAACTACAATTATTACATTATGTGTTTCTAAAGCTACATTTCATGAGAGATTATTGAATAATGTTTATGTTACATAAGATTACATCATAAATTACATCATGTGCCAACTACTATTACATTATATATATATATATGTACTACATACAACATGTAATTTCAATAATACTATAAATATATAATATATAGATTAGAATAGAAAAATATATATTTATATTATACATTTGATTATAGCAAATATATATATATATATAAGTTAAATATTTATATAAATATTTTCTATATGTATAGATTAAGCTTGTAATTAATTTAATACATTTCCATATAAAAATTCTATAAACAGAGTGAAACTCTAATAGCCTATAGCTTCGATATGATACTATAAGTGTGTAGAGATTTAGATAGGATCATCATCATTAAGTGTGTGTGTGTGTGTGTGTGTGTGTGTGTGTGTGTGTGTGTGTGTGTGTGTGTGTGTGTGTGTGTGTGTGTGTGTGTGTGTGTGTGTGTGTGTGTGTGTGTGTGTGTGTGTGTGGGAATACAGATAATGATATGATTGATGGTGATGTTAGATCATAGGGCTGCATCAACTGTAACAAAACAGGATGCCCCACTAGAGATTCTGAGGGGTGTGTTATTTGCAGATAGATAATACTGGTACAGCTTTATTAGTCTCAGTGTGTGCGGTAGTAGGAAAGTTAAACAGATGGACAGGACAGTTGATACATTACGAGATACAACGTTAACCTGTTCAAGTGTCCTACTGTACTGCTACAAGCAGCTTACCCTAGATAGCTAATACTACCACTACTACTACTACTACTACTACAACTGCTGCTGCTTCATTAGTCTTCGTTTCATTGCAAAAACACATCACTACAGGTTAGGTAGAGAACTATTGCAGCAATAATCTCGCATAGTTCCATTCATATTCACTTATGAGTGATAAACTATAATCTGTATTACTATTGTGATATATTCCGAGGTTAATAAGTAAAGAGCGTCGTATTCACTAGTTTCCACCCTATCCTCCTATCACTCGGGTACTGGGGCAATACTACTATACTAGGGGGGTAGTACTACAGGGGAAGTACTACTGGGGCAGTACTACTAGGGCAGGTATACTAGGGTGGTGATACTAGGGCAGTGATACTTGAGCAATACTACTGTATTAGGGCAGTACTAATAGGGCAGTGGTACTAGTACAGAACTGACAATCAGATAGAGTTGTATATTCTGACTGAACCTTACGTACAATCGACTACAACTTATTCAAATATATACTCATATATGTTCATTACAGTTCATTTTTGAAAAATGGTAATTTATAACATATTCATTACATCCGACTCTATTGTATTTGATATTACATAACACAAAGCGGATATTACATAACAGAATGGAACACAAAGAGAAATCAATGATGAATATCTAGAGTAGGTCAAATTATGCAATTTTTTTAGTTGTCCAAGATCATATTTCGTAAATAATTATTACATCCAGGAATATAGATAATAGTGGTAGTTCTAGTATGGCTTTATATAGTGTTACTAGTAGACCTTACAATACTTGTAGTGGGGTTACCAATAGGGCTACAGGTAGGGGTGAAAGTGGTAATTCTAGTAAGGCTAAACCTGTAGTATTTAATAGTATTACTAGTAGGGTCAAGGCTACTAGTAAAGTTATGGTGGTAATTCTATTAGCTTACTATATTACAAGTAACATCTTTACTAGTAGGGCTATTAATAGTAATCTAGTAGTACTAATAGTATGGTTAGTAGTGATAATCTAGTAGTACTACTATTAAGGTTAAAAGTAGGGTGTGTCAAGTGTTGTAGTGATATATCAAATATTTAAACGAGATCTGTTTATATTCAAGTTACTGGAGCTACTTCTACAAGTGCTACCCCCACTATGGGAAGATGGGTGTATGGCGGTGGTTATGATTACATAACAACGGATGACTCATCTAGTTAGCTGACACCAGCATATTCTTGTGCGCGAGCGCGTGTGTACGTTGGTGCGCGTATGGGCGTGCCAAAGATAGCGGAATGAAGATGATATCATTAAATAATTATATCAATTAATATGCCATCTGTTCCGACGGAGGGAGGGATGGACGGATTCACTCGTTAATAGGGAAGATCGGGGTGACTCACTAAGGTGAATCACTGATGCAGATGTGGTGGCGGTGGTGTTAAACGTGTGCTGAAACTGTGCGTAGGGGGGGGGGGTTGAAGATAAATAACGGTGCAGTGATTTATTTATTTAAAATAATTACTTATAAGGCTAGACGATGGAGTAAACAAATTGAGATATATATATATATATATATATATATATATATATATATATAAAATTACATGTATATATATATGTGTGTATATATATATATTTAACAAGACTATGAATAGATACCATCGGTAAACATAGTAAATAAAGTAAACTTAATATAATATAATATAATAAAATCTAATACCTATGAAACAAAACCTATATATATATATATATATATATACATATATTCTAAGTATTATATTAGATATTGGGTTACATCAGATACATATACAACCTATAATAGCTGTATTTACGAGTGCTCTTAAATGTATATATATATATATATATATATATATATATATATATATATATATACATCATTATACCTATATACTATATAAGTATATATAATAGTGATTGTATAGTTTAAATCATAGTTTACTAGTACATGTAATAGTATTTCTACTGTTATGGAATACATCTCATATCATATTAACAAGATACAAGTTAGGGGCCAGGTTTGGGGCCTACATGTTTGGGCCTACATACTTTCCTACCTACATACATAGTTATATGCACTTGGCATTAATTATTTATCTCTATCTCTATATTGTTATATCAGTTCATAGTAGCAGATAATAGAAATAAACAAACACACCTACTACTACTACTACTACTACTACTACTACTACTACTACTACTACTACTACTACTACTACTACTACTACTACTACTACTACTACTACTACTACTACTACTACTACTACTACTACTACTACTACTACTACTACTACTACTACTACTACTACTACTACTACTACTACTACTACTACTACTACTACTACTACTACTACTACTACTACTACTACTATTACTATTACTACTACTACTACTACTACTACTACTACTACTACTACTACTACTACTACTACTACTACTACTACTACTACTACTACTACTACTACTACTACTACTACTACTACTACTACTACTACTACTACTACTACTACTACTACTACTACTACTACTACTACTACTACTACTACTACTACTACTACTACTACTACTACTACTACTACTACTACTACTACTACTACTACTACTACTACTACTACTACTACTACTACTACTACTACTACTACTACTACTACTACTACTACTACTACTACTACTACTACCACCACCTATGTTATCAACACAACTATCACTCACTATCTCCACCTCCACCACAACTAATATGTGATATTTATTATCTGCGTAACTTACAACATTGCAGCCCTTATTTCAGTCCATTCATTCACATTCATTAGATACTGTTTCCTATAATACTCTCATGTGCATGTGTGTTTATAGATGTTTATGCAAACACATTATTTAATTATAATTCCATATTAATATATAAACATTTATTATATATATATATACTAAGAATGACTTGAACTTGAATGACCTTGACGCTTACATTACTAAGTTATTCGCATTATTATTTCTAATTTAAACCGATACATTATATTTATAAACATATATTATAATAATTACTAGTAATAATGTATTACAAATATTAGCGATGTGCGTTATATTGTTGCAGTGAAACATTTAAATAAAGGTGTGATCAAACGACATAACGAGGTATGCCAGCCATCTACTGGGAATGACAGATAGCAACTATGCGTAGCAATCAGTTGAGTGCGATTGTTGTAGCGGGTTAGATGGTCAGGTGGACACATGGACACTCCAGTTTATACATTGCTTAGATACAATGGTAGACTGTACATCTGTCTAACTTGTTATGCTATAAACACCACACCACACCACACTGTAATTATCGTACACTTCAGTAAGATATAGCACATGATACCTACAGGAGCATTGCCTCCATCGTGTGACAGTTAGACATACAAACTGACATGCGATGTCTGTGTATTACGCACACTGCAGGGGTCAGAGGTAACCACAACAACAACAACAAGAGGTAGGACACCTATGCTAGTACTACTTGTGCCTATATCTACTTTAATCTAGTTTATTAATGATTAATCTAGGGCATGCGATACATGTTTAGACATATAAGCATATCTTGCACGTGTATATTTCACAATAACACTAACAACACTAACAACAACAACGTATAAATTATAACGTATATTAACATAAATTATGCTCTCAATATCTGACAATATTCATAATATAACATTAATAATGTTACATTGTGTATACAAACTAATGTATTAATGCTTGCATTGAATACAACTAAAAAACGGAACAAAATTCATGATAAATGGAATGCATTTCACGATTATTGAAGATAAATCACATGCACTCAATGACATCATATTAATTACCTCATTAATTACTTCATTAATTACATCATATTAGAGAGTTCATGTATTGACAGCGATGTGATTAAATAAATGTAAACTTTAATTAATGCGTTTATTAAAAATTACAAATATCAGGTCAATTTTTATTTATTATATAACTTACTTTTAATCACTAATTAAATGAAAACTTCCATATAATACACACTATCCATTCAATATATTCAATGTATTCTATATATATATATATATATATATATATATAAATAGAGCACATAATAACCACTGATAAACATCTATTATACTGATATCTATAGAGATATAGTGTATATAAATCAAATATTCGTTCAGTATATAAATAAAAACCAATTATTGTAATGCTGGGAATATATAACATAATATGTTAAGTATTATATACACGGGTATTATAAATAAATAATGTATTTACACACACACATATTTAGTAAGCCTTTATTACAGTGAGATACACTGTACTAATGATCAAATTAACAGTTCACTTGTTCCCTAGCCCAACCCTGTATGAATCCTAGAGAGTATAACATGTTACAATTCATGACTGAAGTATTGTAACATGAATGAAATATTGCAATCATTATTGCCTAATCAGTAATCTAATCTCATCATAGTCAAGAACAGATTCATGTAGTAACACGCATAGTTATTTACTTTATCATGTGTGAACGGCCAATAGAACAGCGACTAGAATGAGATCAGTATTCGGTTAGACTCGGTGCAGTTCTTGCTTGTTCCTTATTGAACACGCTAACAATAAAACCTCAAACCAAGTGCCAACATCTATAACGTGTGTGCTGTATAGGACTCTCCTAACAGTTTGTTATAACTAGGGGCGCTGCAACAGGGGGTATGGGGGGATATGTCCCCCCCACTTTAAAATCTAGGGGGGCCTCCTATGTATTGATCCCCCCCAACTTTTACCACAACATTTATTTTGATTGGTTAGTCCCCCTACATACAAAATCGTTCCAGCGCCCCTAGTTATAACACTTATAAGTCTAATAAAGTGTCCGTGAAACCCAGGCTTTAGTGCGAGTATATTCAGTTACGATACATAAATTATATATAATATATAGAGCAATTAATGAACGATATGTCAAGATGTTTTATATTACCACCTATTAAATAAACATTCTTTAAAGTATAATTAATATGTATTCGACAGATATATAATTATAATCTTATGACAAAAAACCTATTTTTAATATTTATGATATAATAACATATTATAATAATTATGTTACATATTTTTATATATCCGTTTATATATACATATATAATATTAGATATTTATGATTATGTGTCAGCACTGTTAACCACCACTAAAATGTATTTGGATACTAATAAAATGAGGAGATAAATTTGTTTTACAATGGTATTCTATTTTTAATATAAACGTTAATACGAATATAACCAGAGATATGTACTGAGGATATGTCAGCTGATGTACTAAGGGTAGGTCACCCGATGTACCGAAGCCCTAGCATTAAGTGCATACCGCCGCTGATATGAAAAGAATATTCTATATGAATAATTATTATAATAAAGTAAACAATAGCAGCGGTCATCTTCGATTATCATGTTATATAATACCACTGAATTGGATTGTGAAATAATGGTATCTACTTACACAATAAAATGCACTGGGCCTGATCATAAGTGATGTTAATTTCATCACACACACATGTGATGAATGAATGGTAATGAACTTACTACCTATGCGGTAGTAATATTAATGCTATTACAAATAAAAAAGATACTCATGAGTTAACCATAAATGTAATCAATATAGCTATATTTAGATATAGAGATATATTATGAATATTGCTGATAAACTAAATTTATATAATTATATATTCCGTGGTGGTGGCATGTATATATCATTATGTTACATATAATATAATCTATATTATGGTGTGTATATTATAGATCAATTATATATGTGTGTACACATATATATATATATATATATATATATATATACATATATATAATGTTTAGTTATAAATTGAATAATAGGAATGTATCTATTATGATAATTATTAGTAAACAATGTTAACTAAACATAGATTAGGCCAATACAACTGTTGCCCATTACAACATTCACATATAGCATATAGAATATATATATATATATATATATAATATATTATATATATATATATATATATATATATATATATACAAATAGATCATGTTTATACTACATGTAAATCGCGCAATATACACTAAGTTCAGCATGAAGTTCGGGTATATAGGTAACACCTATAAGGCTATAGTACTATGTGAATGGCGCAGGGAGCAGGGTAATAAACACTACTAGCGCAGCAGCAGCTGTATGCGCAGAACTAGTTCCAGTGGTACTACATTCAACACCGGCATGTAATATTACGAGATGATTTACTACGACCGACATCTACTTAGGCTTCGGCTTAATGAGATGTAAGTAAACGGCATTACGGCACTAAATGTATGAATACGTTACGAATTCTATTAAATTTAAATAATCTAATATAGGGACAAATAAATTATATAATATCTATCAATATATATATATATATATATATATATATATATAGTGATATACTATATATAACAGGTTATCTATAATCACATGTATTTTCTAAGGAAAGATATAACATACTTGAAATCGTGTAATTCGATTTTATAACAACATATAAACAGTTCCACCTACACAATTTTTTAATTGTGGACAAATAGTTTGTTTATAGTGTATGTTTGTATCAAGATTGTTATAAAATGTTATACTTTAAAATTAGATTTTAAATTATTATTTATATAATGAAAACTAATTATTCATTACTATTGTATAATAATAGGATAGTTTTTTTTAAATGCTCTAAATATCGATAAGGTGAGTAAAATATAAATTGTATCAAAAGTTTTTAATTTTTTGAATTTAATGGAAAATTTAAAACATTAATAATATTTTTTTTAAACTGTGTTAAAACTAAATCTATTTCTATGGCAATACTACTACCAACAGCGGTTGGGGTTCTCTATTAATTATGTTGTGTAGATAGGGAGTGGTAAGGGGGTAAGAGTTAGTCGAGAGTTGTAAACATTCTAATTATTCGATTTATTTTGTTTTAAAAAATAATTTTATATAAGATATATATCTTATTATATAATTCATTATATTTGAAATGATGTTCAAATTAACTATAAGTACATTAACTATCTGCTTTATAAATATACTTCTAACGTACAACATATAATACACATTATTATGTAATATTTATTACACAAAAAACTTTAAAAGCTTTTATCTCTGTATTTTTTTTACACAATTTATGATGTTGGGAAGGTTCCACTATTTGAACCGTTCAATAAATCTTTATAACATATTCAGAGTTTATAAATAATATAAAGAAGATGTTAAATAGGTACTTTTAAAAATATAAATATATTGCTTTGATACACTTATAATAAAAACGATACCTTATTTGTTCAACAATATTTTGTTGATTATAATACCATATATAATTATTTTAAAAAATATGATTATAAGTTTGTAATGGTTTGACAATGGCAATTTCACTCATAGTATATTTAATACGTTAATATATATTTCATATTATATCAAAACATTTAAGTCCATGAATACTATAGAATAATTTCTAGAAAAAAGTAAATAGTATGCAATATGTAAAATAATATCCAATATAAAAATATGGTAGAACTCAATCGTTGATGTATTATTCGTTAATAATGAATCATTGTATAACATCTGTAATTCACATTAATATCATACTATTGTTTTAATCTTATTAATGCACTTTATACAAAACTATATTGTAAGAATACATTATTTAGTTAATATAGTCATAAATTAACTTAGAACAAATAGTTCATTCATTATTTATTTGATATATTATATAGTATAATATTATAAAAGGGTATATCAATTATATATTTTCAAAAATGTATTTTGTGTTGTTTATATTTATAATAATATAGATTAATATAGTTTAATAGTATTAATACTATACAGTATAGTATAGTATAGTCTATACTATTGTATACTATAATTATTATACCATGTAATTAGGGTAGTATAATAATACCCTAATTACATTGTATACACTGAATTATAAAATTTAAAATGATTACTAACTGTTATTGAATAACAGTTTTATTCTAATTATTTAAATCAATACAATCTATATGATAATTATAGTAGCATATGCTTACTACCACACCACATTTACCTATATATATATATATATATATATATATATATATATACAATATTAAATATATAGTATATATTTAATATATAATATACCTATATACTATAGTAAATTCAATAGTATAGCATATGGTATAGTATATTCCACTATAATTAGCACATGGATTATATTGATCTAAGTTACTTAGTAAGTATCTATATAAATCTTATAATTTGATTATATCATTGGAGTAGTCAATAAATTATTTACAGTAATAAATAAATTATATATATGTAATATAATAAATTATTTATATTGACCTTACTAAGTAATATATTGCTATATAAATAATATAAAAATTCAATTATTAAAATCTGTAACTTAATTACATTATGATCATTAATATGATATATGTTTAAAAAATAATTTTATATAAAATGTGTATTATTATAATACAAATTTAAAAATTATTATACAAAATATAATAATTATTATAATAATATATTAAATAAGACATATATCATATATTATATGTTATGATCATTATATATTTAATATAAATGATAATATATATTTAACTAATATTAATTTATATCAAATATATGGTAATATCATTGATCCCTGGCAATATATCATATATTATATGTCTATTAATAATTAAAAATATTTATTTTGAATCTGTAACTAACTAGTTATATCTTCAGTTTGTGGGCAATGTTTTCCATTACAAGTATCACTTTCTACATATAATATGGAATAAATAAATATAATTAAAATAAATACAACTTTTAACATGATTACATTTCTAACATATATATGATTAAATAATGTATAGTAATTAATACATCTATGTATAACTTCTACTAGATATCCGATAGCTAGATATGTTTATTTCGTGAAGTTTGTATACGTATAAATCCCATGTAAATAAATAGCTAGTAAACTCTTCTTATTGGTTGCTTTCAAGAATTATTCCACCAACGACCAAAGGACATGAATTAACCCTTTTTTAAACTATGGCCTATGACATAAAATGACCCAACCAACGAAACCAGGTCATTATTTTTAAATAAATATATATATTTGTTTAAATCATTGATTTCTTATGTTTTCTCATACTAATAATATATAATTTATATATTGTGTTATGTTATGATCTTAATAATATATAGAAATAGTTCTAATGAAATTTAAATATTATATAAAATTCAAAATATATTCTCTTTTAAATTATTGTGACAATATTTAATTATTTAATAATTAAATAATAATTTATTATTATGTATATTATACTGCTTATAGGCATCTTTCATATGATTATTCTTAACAATATGCGTTTCTATTATAGTATATAATATCATATTAAATATGCGATAAATTAATCGTATACGTATTTTATGATAAGACTTATAAATGACTGTACATGAAAATCGGCACAATATAATATCTTATTTAATATAAATGAACTTTACGATAAATGGACAAATTCGACGGACATCGATGTCCGTTGATCGTAAAGTTAATATGATATTATATACTATGTAAATCGATGTCCGTCGATCATTAAGTGCATTTGATTGTATTGTATTATATGTACATATATCCGTCGATCGTACATTTAATCTTATGTACTAAAATTTAATAAAATCAAGTTAACTTTACTATCGATATCCGTCGAATTTGTCCGTTGATCGTAAAGTTCATTTGATCCAAATATTATTTTCAATATTTAACACAATTTAATATTGTGTACTGGTATTAAAAAAACAGAACAAGTAAACATTATGATCGAAGGACACATTATCATAATGATTATACATCGTAATGTTCAATATTTAAAATTGTATTTTATTTTTATTTAGTAAATAGTATAGATCAAATGAATTTTACGAATAACGGATACATGTAACGAATATTTGTCAGTCATTAAGTTCACTTGAATGTAATCTATTTTATTATATAATATTTAAGATTAACTTTACGATAGATAGACATCTGTACATATAATACAATACAATCAAATGAACTTAATGATCGATGGACATTGATTTCCATAGTAGTATATCAGATTCATTTACGATCGGCGGACATCGATGTCAGTCGAATTTGTCGGTTATTCGTAAAGTTCATTTGATTCATAATATTTACTAAATAAAAATAAAATACTATTTTAAATATTGAATGTTATGATGTATAATCATTATGATAATGTTTCCTTCGATCATCATTTTTACTTGCTCTGTTTTAAAGTTGCGTTGATCCAATAGTATTACATCATCGGATATATGTTTACTACGTTTTCATTATAAAATTAACTTAAATTATTATATATATATATATGATTCATATAATATGAATATAGGAAAACAGATATATAACAGATGTATAATAGATTTTATATGAAGTATTCACTTATAACCATATGGCTCTAATGTCCCTTCGAAGCCGCTATCATGTTAAAGCATCCACGATTTTAACGAGAGCCGATTATTTATTCATACACAATTATATAAGATCACTTCTAAATATTTTTTTAAGACCTATTTTAAGGATCCGGATGGGGCTTGAACCAAGTTCTACTAATTATATGTCTTACACCTTAGCCAACTGAGCTACACAGGCAGTTAATAATAATATATATATATATATATATATATATATATATATATATATATATATATGAACTTGTCTGGTGTATAATTCATACAAGTTTAAAAAAAGACTTATTTATATGCCTTAAAGGAGCTATTTTTATTATATTCGCAAATAATTGTTTATTATATATATTATTCAAGCTGTTTCTTTTAAAAAATAAATTCATTTAATATATATAGTCATCTCCAGCTAATTCAGAATCGAAGAATAAAATGTGTCTGATATATTGAGTTTCTGAGATATCGATTTGTGTTTATATTGTTAAAAAGTCTGAGATAGAAGGGGTTCTAAGATATTGAGAGTTTACTGTATGATATATATATATATATATATATGACAACATATATTCGGTTATTTCGTTGATATAGGTTCCTATATATATCATTAATATGCTGATACATATCTTGTGAATATATTATATACATAATATAATATATTATGTAATAATATATATATTATATTAACTCCCTTATAATAATAATATTTGTAATATATATCACTATATAAATGTGACTGTTATATTTGTTAATATTATTTTGTTACTGTTATTTTTGTTTTTATTTTTTTCCTGTATTTGTCTTGTTAATTATTTCCTTGTTCTTCTTTTTTTTCTATTAGCATATATATATATATATATAACTTGGATCAGGTCATCGGTTCTACATAATGGACATATACTTTAGAAAGTTGATACTCAAACGAGTAGTAGATTGTAATCTTCTCTTTATTCAGTAATTATCGAGCGGGCTTTGGATACGCCACGAAATTAGTCATTAGATATGTACAAACATATACTTGGATATATAGTATATATATATTTTATACACATAATACATATATGTGTTCAATATATATTATATAATATCAGTTGAAAATTGAAGTTTGAATAATAACTTATGATAACAAAATTCCTGTTTACATTTTGTTGTTAACATTAATTTAATTTCATAAATCATTTATCTGATCAATCCGACGTTAAGATAAGTTACCCACACTTAAAACAGTATACAGCCCTGTGTATAAACATTCACTATATATTCCACACTTATTATTTATTTATTTCATTTATTACTTCTACATTAAATCATATTAAAATTAATTAAACAAATTTTTAAAATCACTGAATTGTTTATACTAATATAATTTACATGCTATTATTTTGTATATACACTTACTCTTAAATATATTATATTTATATCTCTTTATTAATCAATGAATTTAACAAACTCAACTTCCTAGAAATCATAAATTAGTTAAATGTCCAGCCATAAACTATATAATGGACAATACCACTGCATCATGTAATCACTGTGAATCTAGTTTAAATAACACATAAACTGACAACTGTTATAGGTGTCTTCATACACATGTACACTATAAATGCCTACAAATAAATATTCGTTAACATTTAAATGGAATAATGGCAAGAACCCTCCAAATTATGCTATCCAACTCATGCGTTCTCCTTCTTTCTTATACATATGTCCCAAATGTATTAACTTTAATAATACG
The DNA here is from genome assembly GCA_964019155.1 of Osedax fenrisi. Taxonomy (NCBI): domain Eukaryota; kingdom Metazoa; phylum Annelida; class Polychaeta; order Sabellida; family Siboglinidae; genus Osedax; species Osedax fenrisi. The sequence goes on along the minus strand of OZ025243.1, from coordinate 70,954,645 downwards.
CTATCATCACCACTACACATAGCAATACAAGCCTCACCACAACCTAATAACGATATCAATATAGATGAACAAATCTTTCAAAGCTACACTTTAAATCATATTATGGACAGCATGACGTAAAAAATCAACAAATAAATAACACAATGATCATAAAATAACTTATTAAATTAAATAAGACTAAGCCCACTCAACCGTCACCTTCTAGATTAATCACATCAATTAAATGTCCATTGAATAAACATATTACTCCCCTACTCTCCCTAAAAATTTCTAAACATAAAAAAAATGTTATGAATACCTCACTACCCACCCCCTCACATGAATACCTCACTACCCACCCCCTCACATGAATACCTCACTACCCACCCCCTCACTACCTACCCCCTCACATGAATACCTCACTACCCACCCCCTCACATGAATACCTCACTACCCACCCCCTCACATGAATACCTCACTACCCACCCCCTCACATGAATACCTCACTACCCACCCCCTCACTACCTACCCCCTCACATGAATACCTCACTACCCACCCCCTCACATGAATACCTCACTACCCACCCCCTCACTACCTACCCCCTCACATGAATACCTCACTACCCACCCCCTCACATGAACACCTCACTACCCACCCCCTCACTACCTACCCCCTCACATGAATACCTCACTACCCACCCCCTCACTACCTACCCCCTCACATGAATACCTCACTACCCACCCCCTCACTACCTACCCCCTCACATGAATACCTCACTACCCACCACCTCACTACCCACCCCCTCACATGAATACCTCACTACCCACCCCCTCACTACCTACCCCCTCACATGAATACCTCACTACCCACCCCCTCACTACCTACCCCCTCACATGAATACCTCACTACCCACCACCTCACTACCCACCCCCTCACATGAATACCTCACTACCCACCCCCTCACTACCTACCCCCTCACATGAATACCTCACTACCCACCCCCTCACATGAATACCTCACTACCCACCCCCTCACATGAATACCTCACTACCCACCCCCTCACTACCTACCCCCTCACATGAATACCTCACTACCCACCCCCTCACTACCTACCCCCTCACATGAATACCTCACTACCCACCCCCTCACATGAATACCTCACTACCCACCCCCTCACATGAATACCTCACTACCCACCCCCTCACATGAATACCTCACTACCCACCCCCTCACTACCCACCCCCTCACTACCTACCCCCTCACATGAATACCTCACTACCCACCCCCTCACTACCCACCCCCTCACATGAATACCTCACTACCCACCCCCTCACTACCCACCCCCTCACTACCTACCCCCTCACATGAATACCTCACTACCCACCCCCTCACATGAATACCTCACTACCTACCCCCTCACTACCTACCCCCTCACATGAATACCTCACTACCTACCCCCTCACATGAATACCTCACTACCCACCCCCTCACTACCCACCCCCTCACATGAATACCTCACTACCCACCCCCTCACATGAATACCTCACTACCCACCCCCTCACTACCTACCCCCTCACATGAATACCTCACTACCCACCCCCTCACTACCCACCCCCTCACATGAATACCTCACTACCCACCCCCTCACTACCCACCCCCTCACATGAATACCTCACTACCCACCCCCTCACTACCCACCCCCTCACATGAATACCTCACTACCCACCCCCTCACTACCCACCCCCTCACTACCTACCCCCTCACATGAATACCTCACTACCTACCCCCTCACATGAATACCTCACTACCCACCCCCTCACTACCCACCCCCTCACATGAATACCTCACTACCCACCCCCTCACATGAATACCTCACTACCCACCCCCTCACTACCTACCCCCTCACATGAATACCTCACTACAGACTGTTTTATATCTGCGCTGTATAGTACTAATGTGTCTGTATAGCTATTTATGTATGGATAACACAGAGATTTAAGGTTTTATTAGTATAAGGGAAGGTAATGCGTTATATAGTGAAGCAAGGAGTATGGAGTACTGAACCTCGAGTGTAGAAAACCGGGGGTTCTTATAGGGAGCTGTGAACGCACGCCTATACGATTATTGCCATATTAGGGAATTGTATTGGAATGCGAACGATTTCGAGTATGCAGTATTGCGCGCTCTCACATTCCAGATATGCGTGCGTTAATTTGACAATAACAATGTGTGGAATAAACATAGTGCGTTAGGGACATTGGTATATGTATATATATGGGCACACACTATATGCTGATGTACGAATACCCACGAGTATGTAATACTACGTGGTATCGCGTTAGGATATGAATATATGTATATTGAGATATATATATATATATGTGTGTTTACAAACAACGGGATATGTTTATGAGTGTACAATGTATATGCATGGGTAATATACATAACACAGACCACCTCATATGTGACGTATAACCTATGTTGTAGCCTACTCTTAACACTACTCCAACCCTCCAACCCATGTTACACACTCTCACATACCCTCACACACACACACACTAACATACGCTCACACACTAGTATTATTTACATAACCAAATGATATACAATTGCCCGAGTATACGTTGTACACTGAACGCCTCTAGTAAGCTCGTTACTATCTCTACAATATATCTCTTGTTTACTGCCAGGCGGCTACTACAGGTGGAGAAGACTACTGTGTGTTCACAAATAATATTTATTATTTTATAATTAATCTATACAAATATTACAAAATTATTTCTTTAAAAAAATATCTTCTTTAAATTACTAAATATTTATTAATATCTCATGAGTGACTAATACATTATGTTTTCCGAGTATTTTAACTGGGGGGACATATTCCCTCTTATTATACAGTAACCTAACCTTTAGGATTAATCGAATTACCACGATGATATGTAAAAAGATATGCTATTCAAATTATATAATTTCTTTCTTAATTATTCAAACTTATTTCACCTTTCATATCTATTAACGTGTTACTACCTGCGGTACTATATGGTATACATTATTAGTATTGTAAATGATTAAGTAATATTCGATAATACAATTTTTTGATCAGGTTGTCACATTTCAAACAGCTTATATGACGTAACTTTAATGAGTAACCTCTTACAATGAAACCAATTGGAAACCTAAACATCGTTAGAATAGTTATTAAACTATATTTTGAAGTCTAATTATATCACAAATACTAATTATACTAATTATATATAAAATATAATATCAATGTATATCTTTTACGCACATTTTATACATTATATTATAAACTGCACATTCACCTTATAAACGCTATATAACTATATTCAACGAGAGGGAGTCTGTATTATTATGCACTACATTACTAAGATGGAAACACCTCGTACATGATTCTTACACACCGATAATGTAGTGCCTATTCATTAGATCAACTGTAGGCAGCTAGTGTAATGGTATGTGTAATCTATCACTTGTTGACTGTGTTTGTTTACTTGACATATCCGTTTATGTATCGCATACTTTACACTGATACGATATAATCTAATTAGGATATTTATTTGGTTATATCGAGGCATATCTCCCTGATTATATATTATAAATAATATATATATATATATATATTTTATTATATTATAATTTATAAATCCTTAAATTATATTACACTAATAATACTTCATAAGTATAACTTATGATAAGATTATAATCTCAAAGTATCACTTCGTTATATATTTTATATATTAGCATAATCTATATGATATAATATAAATCATATATGAAATTATATAGTTCTTATTTTGCACATATAATAAGATTATATTTAATATATTATTACTAAAAACTACATTTTATATGAATAATTATTATCGATAAGAACAAATTACAATTTAAATTCTATTAAAAATAGAAATATAAATATCTCGATTAAATAACAAACATTTATATTTGTTAGATTATGTATTGTCAGTTTATTACAACCTAAACCTCTCACACCTTCCATGTGATATCATGTGTACTATTATATAATATTAATATATTATATACTATTGTTACTATAAAACTTAATAGAATTTACTGTTTAATATAGCAATCTCAATATATCTTAATAAAAACTATCAAATTACATTTACAGTACAAGATATATATTTCAGTATACAATAAAGGTATAAAAAATTGATATTGTATTTATTTCAGTATTAAAGATACGTGATAATATATCATGTTATAATCTATTTTACATTTTCACTCGCACTAGCTCTCTCTGTGCACTAAATAAATAGCACTTGCACATTATATTTCATTGTATTTACACATTCAGCCGCATTTACTTCAGCATTTGTACTCTAAAATCAAATAGTAGTGACATTCGCAGCACTATATAGTGCAGCCGCACTACACTACACTGATCATTAACAAATTTATCAATTTATCTTTTTAATTAAATAATAATGATTTTGTATCGATTGATACTAATATAATATGTTCGTATCTTAAATAGAAATCACCTAGATATTACAGAAATAATGTGTACAGTAATATATAATTCATATTATGACTTTATTATTAAACATCATAAATACATATTTCAATAATACAATTTCTCAAACGCGATTATAAATATTTACTTTAATATATTGAAATATGTATTCTATTATTTAAAATAAACGAAATTCCTAAATATATTCGATAAAATTGTGATAACAAAAATACTCCTGCTTCGATCACTTTCCCAATCAGCCTTACAATCACTAACACTGTCATCATCACCCTTACCATCTGCATCATCATCACTGTCCCCAGCACCCTTCACTATCAGCCTTACAATCACTAACACTATCATCATCACCCTTACCATCTGCACCATCATCACTGTCTCCATCACCCATCACCATCTCTCTTAACATCACTATCACGGCTACTATCTCTTATTCTATCACCCAATACTATCGCTGTCCCCATCTCCCTTACAATCACTCTCTCTCAATGCTATCACCCACCCCCCATATATAGGTAACACGAAGAGAGGCTGGAACGACCCGCCCGTATTCTCGGCGAGTCATCAAATAGATAACAATGACTCGACCGGCGCCGCACGTAGAAATCCCCTTCTCTCCCGTCGCGTGACGGCCAGTTAGTCGTGATCAGTACTGCCCCTACCACACCCCTACCCTTACCTTACTTGTTATTCATGTATTCCGTACAAATGAATCGGTCCCGATCATTATTAACAACTAACGAATGAAATTCGTAACGAGTATAAGTATAATATAATTCTTTTATATAGTCGATTAAATAGGCGATATATTTTCACGAATTAAACGAAATAAGCTATAGAATATCTCGTCGATAATTTTTTTTTTTTTAAATATTCATTAAATTAGACTCTATTCGAACGATCCATCATAGGCTGCCAGTTTATACATCGATAAAGATACATATTACTCACTATACGTCAACGTTAAGCGATCGTAATAATATACGCGTTTCGCCCGATCATCACACAGCGACGCACGGCTCGTCGTCCGAAGGTCAAATAGGTCGTAAGGTAACGCTTCAACCTTTCTCGTCGATTCCTACCACCACGAACTTACCGCCGCCTCCTCCTCCTTGCGGTGCCACGCCCGCCGCCGCTAGCCACCGGGCGACCTCCGACCTCGAACAGTTGAACACGCCCCCTTCTCATCGAGACGACCATCACAAGGTGGCGCCACCGTTCAATATATTCTCGCCGCCGCCCTTCAAAATGTTCACCCCGCCGACGTACGATAACGCGGCACCGACGGCTGATGGTGATGTCAAGGTTAATGTGGTGTCAAGATTAATGTGGTATTAAGGTTAATGTGTTATCAAGGTTAATGTGGTATCAAGTTTAATGTGATGTCAAGGTTAATGTGATATTAATTTTAATGTGGTGTCAAGGTTAAATGTGCCAAGGTCGAGGTAAGGTGCAGGTTTTAATATGTAAGAATAATAGAAATATGCTATATTATTTGTAATCCCTTTAGGATGACAAATCATATTAATATTATAAACTAGAAAATGACACAGATATCAAACAACATTCTTCTAATAATAGTATTACTATTATTATTATGTGTGTGTGTATGTGCAGAGTTGAGCAAAATACCGTTAACATACGGATTCATACACAATATACGTTTACATTAATCTTTCATTAAATACACACTGAATTTTAAATGTATTGCTTTTTTATTTAATTTAACAATATATATATATATATATATATATATATATATATTTATATAATCAACTCCTTTTATCTCAGAAACCCTAATAATTCAGAATCAGTGCTAATTTGATTTATCTAATTAAATGTAAACAAATTATATAAATCAGACAATTATTTTACATATTTGTACTTCGGACAATTATTTAATTTTTAGTTATCAAAATAAAGTAATATTTAATAGGCGACTTTAAATCTTAATATCTATGATTGTTAGTTGCAATTGAATGGTGTAATTGAACGTATATTGATTAAACCGTACACTTATTCAATTAAACTTTATCTAATACATGTGAATTACGTTATTAATTAAACTATCGATACGATTAACTTTGTACAAATATATTCGCATACGAACCACATTTAAAACAGAAAGAGGCTGATGAATCATCGAACAAAGATGGAGACACCGTCGTTATACCGGAGTTCAAGGACGACGGCGAAATGTTGACCTTTCTGAAAACTAAACTAGAGGTCATTCTAACGGAGCGTCTTCCGCACATCAACGTAAGGAATGCCCCACCGATCTCTTTCTATCGGACACATGAGAATATCTAATAATAATAATGGTGATATTTATGACGATAATATTTATTGAATCACGCGATATTAATACAAACTAAAACGAGTAACGGATACAAATGGACCCCTCGAGAAGTATTAGATCTATACATGTAATAAGTAACCGCGAGGGATCCAGGTCAATACTAACTGATGTCTCACCGTATGGATTCAATTCTATTTATTTTTCTACATATTACAGGGTATTCACACGATCCGTAAAATTCTCACCGCTTTATCATAATTTTCTATGTGAAACTTGCCTTGCGACAAAACACATATTTCTTATTTTTACATACCTGCGGCAAATATAGAACATGTACTATTTTTACGAGCGACGCCTATATTTGATTTGGCAGGCTTTGTACTGATTACGCGAACATCCTATAACGTATTGTTTATCCTACGCGTATTGCGCTGCTATATTCGTCGCGATCAAGTGAACGAGTATACGAAAGTTGTAGGTCGGTTCCTCGGTTTAAACGGCAAAAGTTCATAGTAAATAGTATACGTACTCGTGCGATAGGACGACGCTAAGCGATGCTGCGAAACACGCGTCTCGTTTACGTTTACAAACATTCTAAGCGTGATGTTTTTACGCTCAAAAGTAATACGAAATATGTTCGAACCATCGATATAAAGAAAGTGGATAAGCAATTGACACACGCAATGCATGTAAAAGATAGACACGTGAATGACACTTTTATCGATAAATTAACAAAATGGTATCAGTGATTTTTATTGGATATTAGTCATATTATATATGTCAAATATTAAAACAGTAGGCTTTTCGTCGAAATAGATTAAAGTGACTTCCATCTATATCAACGGATAGTGCCATACACTACATTCAATTGCTTATCCACTTTCTTTATATCGATGGTTCGAACACATAATCGCCTAAAACCACGTCGATTCATGTATATCCACTAATGATGTGATTATTCTAGAAGGACAGGTTGTCAGATAGACAATAAGTTGATACATTGCATACACGGTAGTCTGCCCAACTTTCTATGTTAAATACATCCCACACTAAGTTCAGAGTCACTCATTCTTCCATAGCTAGCTCTAGACGTAGCCTCACTTTGCCGAAACACTCCGCACACACTATAACTTAAAGTAACTATATCGATCACCATCACCATATTTAGTTAGCTTCGTGATGGGGTAGAATACAGATTTGTGATCGTATGTGATAGAGCTAATTAACTCCGTCTCCCTGGTTTTAGTAGTCACCTTATGATAGTCTCGATGCGATCCGTATAACTTTAAAACACGCATACGATATAATGCTAAGTATAGGACACGGTGTTTACACTACGATACTTATACGTGGGTGTTATCAGAAACTTATACGTTTCGGTCGAATGATTGCACAATATATCGCATTACGACGCGGCGGGAGTACATTTTAATTTACGCGCGAATAGAAATATATCCACTTTGTTATTCAACGATCGGAAAGTAACCGCGTCAAATGAAACGTTTATATCGCTGCGTACGAATCACATTAAGAGTTAGCGTAGCAGCGCAGACATACTATCCTCTATGATAGGGTGTTCGTACGATCAAATACTGATCGCCGTCGATTACTGATTCGCATGATGAGATAGAACCGTTCTATCGCCGCGCGTACGTAAAAGGAAATCTGCGTCTTTCGCGAGGCCAGTTTCACACAACAAAACTTTGACGTGGCGACACCACATAATCTGTATCTAACTATTTATTTATCTATCTCACCCAGTCGAAATGATCGTAGATATCCGCAAGTATGGCGATATTCATTCATATTCATTCATTCATATTATACAGCATATTCATTCTCATTGCAGAGTCATATATAGTTATATACAGAGCCAACGTTCCATCCTCTGTAAAGAGGGTATCCCACTACAAGTATTTCCGGCAACTTGCCAGAAATACTTGTAACTTTGAAATGATTTTCTAGCAAGTTAACTACAATTGTAGTAGGATACCCCCTTACTTTCCGGCAACTTGCCTGAAATATAGTAATTTTATAGGGGGTATCTCATTACAACTTGATAGAAATGGTTTTAAAGTTACAATATTTCCAACAAGTCGCAGGAAATACTTGTAGTGGGATACCCCTTTAATACGTTGCAGCATAGTAATTTTCACTTCCAAATCGATCTCAGTGCGTAGAGCTATAATTAGAGTAAACAGGCGTCCTATCCTCTGTAATATGTAGTAGATCTTTATTATTCTCACCTACCCTCTCTCTCATCACCCCTCTCTCTCATCACCCCTTTCTCACCTCCCCCCCTCTCTCTCATCACCCCCCCCTCTCTCTCATCACCCCTCTCTCTCATCACCCCTTTCTCACCTCCCCCCCTCTCTCTCATCACCCCCAGCTCTCATCACCCCTCTCTCATCATCACCCCGCTCTCTCATCACCCCTCTCTCTCACCCCCCCTCTCTCTCATCACCCCGCTCTCTCATCACCCCTCTCTCTTGGACAGTCGAAAGTATCGTCAGACATTCGCAAGAAGCTCGACATACTGGAGAACATGTGGACGTGCGGGGAGCTCAGCGACCCCGTCATGACCTCTATGGCGAGACTAGCTGCGGCGCTGCACAATAGAGACTTCCCATTGGCCGAGAGGATTCACGTCGCGCTACTCGTCGATTTCGTGTCCGAGGTTTAATCGGTGGAGGTGGCTACCTGGGGTTCCTGGGTATTAAGTTAATACTATTAAGCCATACTCACTGATCATACATTATGCTCAATATGTGTGTATATATATATATATATGTATACATGTGAATAAATCGAAAGATTACCTATAATTTAATTACTTTTCATCGAGGTTATAATAAAAAAATGTAATATTGATAAATTTATTTTGAATTTTTTTTAAAATTATTTTCATCTTATTAATTATTAATTAAGTTAAATAACTAATAACAAGTTGAAAATGATTAAGCTCTTTTACATTAAACTAAATTTATTTATACCCGCAACTAAATTTGTTCTTAAGAATATTATTTTATTTAAAAACATTAATAACAAGCATTATTGTATCGCTAAACCCCTTTAAATTAATACTAATTATAATCCTATACTAATTCTATATTCAATGCAATGTTATTTATAGATTTTAACAATTTAAACATTTAAACATTTTATTAATTCTGAAAAAAAAAAATTTAAATATAAAATATGTTAATAGTGCTCATAAAATGTGTTAATAGTGAATTAATTTAAATATTTGTTGATAATATGTATGTAATTATAATCGTATATAATATTTATAAAACTTATTATAATCATATTTTTAAAATATTTTCAATGTAATAATCTTTAATTTTAAATAATTATACTTATATTAATAAATCTGTGAATAAATATTAAAATAAATAATCAAATACATATTTATATACTTTATATTCATAGTTGCTTATAATCTTTTTATTATTGATTATATATATTATTGACAATACATTATCTATAAAATGTACTTATTTGTTCATGAACCAAGGACAATTAGATCATTATATAACTAAATACATATCCTTTATATAATCATATAATAATAGAACCACAATATTTTTACTTATTATTTGCAATATACAAATTTAAAATGAAGTGTATATTTATTTATTTTTATAATTAATTCATAAATAACATTTAATATATTTAAATTTATTATATTATATAGGTATAAATATAGGTATAATCTAAATTAAAATATTCGTTAAGTATGCCCATAGAGATAGAGAGAATTCTTTCTAGCTCTATTGGTATCCCTTATTTTTTCGTTTATTTCCTAAAAAATATTTGTTATTGTAAATATATTATATATGAAAAATAATCTTTTATAACACTAATAAGAAAATTTATTATAAAGGATAATGATAATACTAGTATAATATATCACATATAATATATATATATATATATATATATATTATATTATTTGTAACTATGTATTCATTTAACGGTATTATATATATATAAATAAAATATAATTAAAATATTAAAAATAATATAAATATATAAAATATAATTAAAATTAAAAATTAGAATAAGAAATAAAAATACAATTACAATTTGTATAGCATTAACTTCAAATTCAATTTACACAGGATGATGTTTTTTCACATGCTACTTTTTTAATAATGCAAATTTGTACTTATAATTTTATAGTTAGAAAAAATGTATAAAAATTTCTTTTTATAAAAATATATACAGAAATATTTTAAATTAAACATAGCAGTAAAACAGATTTTTTTCTTTACAAATTTGTTAAAAATATATATATATATGAATAATCTAAAGTAAATATTCAAAAAAAAATAATAATAATAAATAAAAAAAGTTAATAGCCTAAAAATAGTCATTTTCCCTACCGTTTACAAATAAAATCTTGGTCTTGGATGTCAAGAAATATTTCTTAAAAAAATGTACATTAGTTATAATAAATTAACTTTTTTTTAATATATCAATTAATTGTATTTACAATAATATTAGATATGTATTTATATTTAATATTAAATTTAGTTTTTACCATCATTTTCCCTACCGTTTACAAATAAAATCTTGGTCTTGGATGTCAAGAAATATTTCTTAAAAAAATGTACATTAGTTATAATAAATTAACTTTTTTTTAATATATCAATTAATTGTATTTACAATAATATTAGATATGTATTTATATTTAATATTAAATTTAGTTTTTACCGAAAATTGATATATATTACAACTTTATTAGTAAATAATTTCCAGCTGGAATACTAGTATATATTAACATGTATTAAAAATAAAATCAGCTGTTCTTTGCATATTAACAATATGACATATAGTGGTCCTAAATCACCAGAGGTGAAATCTACTAATACAAAATAGTGTGCCTTTCAATTAAGTGTTATGACTGAAGTGATGTAAACGAATATAGATTTCAGTTAGAATATCGAATAGTTAGATATTCTAAATATTTTCGAATAGTATTTCCTGTAAAACGTGACTATTTGAAAGTCTCGAAAAGCGGCAAGTAATATATTAACAAAAAAAAGGAATCTTCTTACGCCAAATAATTTAATATTTCTAGATCTAAATCTATATTAAAACAACTAAAATATATAAATTTACTTTATTTTTTGTGATTTTCATATATTAAATTTAGTTATATCTTTAATAATTTAATTTACTTATAGATTATAGCTAATAATTGACATCTATAGTTGTAATTCAAAATAAATCAATACTAGTAATTCAATATATATGTATATATATTAACTAATAAAGTAATAATTCAATATATATTATCTAATAAAAAGTAGTAATCTAATATAAAGTAACTAGTCGAAAGTAGTAATTTAATATATATTAACTATTCGAAAGTCTCGAGATCCTGCTTTTTTACTATTCGAAAGTCTCACTATCCTACTTTTAATTATTCTAAAGTCTAGGCCTTCTTTTTGATAACAATTTAGTAATCAAAAGTCTCGAGATCCAAAATTGTATTACTCGAAAGTCTCACGATACTAAATAAGTTCAAATTTACATCACTAGTGATGACATATAATATATTTATACAGAAATTACTTCATTATCTTTAAATGTAAGGGGATATCGCATAACGCCATTATAACCGTGAATATAGAGATAGTAAATACATTACTCTGTATAATACTCCACACACAAAAATCTATTCAATGCAACATTATGTAGCCTTATTTTACATTTCAATATAATTCATATATAAAAATACATAAAAGGATAAATTATTTTTTTATATAATATTCTATAGAAAATAGTCATAAAGTATTTTCTAATATATTATTAAAGATTTCTATATTATTTTTATCTGGGCAGTTAATTTTATATATAATACTTGTAAATAATTATTCAATGTAAATCACATTTTAAATGTCCAATTAAAAATCAAAAGTATAGTTTATCCAATATATTATATAATCTATAGCATAAAGCAATACTGTTTTCTTATCTAAACAATATATTTAGAGATGTTTATATTATATTTTATTGATTATATATTTACATAAAATTGTAGGCTTTCTATATTATATAATTAATTTTTGAAACATGTATCATAAAATATGCTTTTATGCTATTTATAAATGTATTTAATTTGTTGACATATAATATACTAAATAACATTACGTTAATTAATATTCCATTTTTTACTATGAGGTAGCACTTAAAATGTAAGGCTTAAATCATTTATATATACATAGAATTTATCTAAATAATTAAAATTATATTATTTAATAGAGTTTATATTAATAATTAAAATTATATTTTTTAATAGAGTATTTATATATTTGATTAATTTGTTGTTAAATCTATTTTTGTTATTATATACTAGTTATTATCTATTTATATACATGATATATAATTGATAGGAAGTAAACATTTTATATATTTCAAATAATCTATTATTTAATTAGAATTAAATTTGTATATCTATTGATCATTTTATATTCTTTCATTATCATGTATGAAAAATATTTTTATTAATTTGTAAATTAAAACACTTTTTAAATGCAACTATATATATTACTCGATATATAAAATATATATAATTATTTAGGTTGGATCATGGATGGTAGGAATTAAAAGATTAATACATGAAGTGAAAAATACAGATTCAAAATAGTCGTTTACTGTTATTGTTATATATTATATTTATAAGTAAATAAAAATAATTTAAATAGTATTTGTATTTTATTTCTTATTAACAAAAACCATCTAAGCAATGAATTCATATGGGATTTGTGTAAGGAATATAGGCTTGTTGAATTTTGTGCGAACAAAATGACCTTCACGTGGTTGAGTAGGAATACGCTTGCAATTGATTTTGATTCCTTGTGCCTTGGCAGCAGCCTTCTTCGCTTCATTTTCTTCTACACGGCGGAGGAAATCTTCTCTGCACTTAGAGTGCTTAACGTGTTCAATGCGAACATTGATACGCTTGGCAATAATACGTCCACTGTAAATTATTGAAATATAAGTAAATTATCAATATTTTAAAATATTAAAATTTATAATTTAACAATTACTAACCAAACACGTTTGTTTACGATTACTCCTACAGCTCTGTTTGCAACGTTGAAGACACGTCCAGTTCTTCCATGGTAACTCTTGTGGGGCATACCTTTTTGTTGGGCACCATTTCCCTAAATAAATTTATAAATTATTAATAATATAAATATTGTATATAAAATGTAATAATATATTCATAATTAATATAATAATACCTTAATGTCTACGATATCTCCACGTTTGTATACTTTCATGAACTGGGATAATGGAGTCCTACCCTTGTCCTTGAAGCGTCTGCTGAACATATACCGAGTTCCACGACGTAATCCATTGGTGTTTGTCATCTTGACTAAGCTATATAAGTAAATTATTAATTAATAATAAAATATTATTAAATTATTACTGAGGATATATAAAATAAAATATAATACTATATTGAACTCTATATAATGTAAGTGGTAGTTCTAAATTGATTGCATATATATTATATATGTTCAAAATTACTATTACTAAAAAATTATGTTTTTTTATATTTATCTATTTGATTCACTTCTTTCGCTATTTAGAACAATCATTCACTTCTCTATATATATTCAGGGTTTCCAAGTTGGATGTATGTTTAAAAGTTATAATTAATACTATATTAATGTTATATTTTAACAATTAATATTATAATTTTTCAAAAATATAGTAAAAAAACCATACCATCAAGAATAAATCAATCTAATTGAGTTCATTACTCACATTTTATTTTATAAATCATAAATGGTATTACGATATGTTTACATACATATATATATAATAAATATATTATATTTTTTTTCTGATCTATTTTAATACTTATTAACTATATTATATTTCTTTTTACTATTGGGTATTCAATAATGTATAAAATATATATATATATACTATTAAATAAATTACATGATGATTAACATAACACATAATGTTAGTTGTACAACATAAATCATTAAACCACATAATCATTTTAAATAATATTTGATAATCATTAATTTTCATTAATAACACCAATGTAATATTAAATTATATTACCTAGTACTTTACAATTATTACTAAATAATATATATTTATATGGCCATTATATAATACATTAATATTTATAATGGTTTTATTTCTATTCAATATTACATTACAATCACGCTCAGTGGATATGTGTATCATAAATTCCTTCTCACATTAAATTAATGATTAATACAATTAATAATGGTAGAATATTAATGTTATATTATATAAATTGTATTCACCAAAATGTATCAATATTATATATGGCGAGTGATTATATTGATTAAAAAAATAGGAAATAATTCATGATTCATATTTTTGGATATATAAAAATATAATATTTAAGATACACATTACTTCATAATAGTAATAATTATTATATTATATAAATATTAGATTTGATCTATATAAAATGTCAAAATAAAATGCAACTGTACATAATACATAAATATACTATTTATGTATTTTATTATAAATGGTATATATATATATATATGTATTGTTAATATTATATTATTATTAAATTATATATTATATAATTTGTAAAAGATAATATCGCTCAATTAAATATTAAAAATATTTTTTTTAATATTTATATCATTATCATCAACATTGTTCATATTAAATTAGTTATATTAAATTTATCTATTAATATAAACAAATATAATATATTATAATTGTAAATTGATCATCTAATAAGAATAAATGTAAACATTTGAAAATATACACGCACCCGAACTAAGATGTCGGTCCAAAAGGAAGTAAAAAGAATAGAATAATAATATTTTCTATTATGATTAAAAAATAAAATTTATTATGTGCATATTTTAAATAATGATATCATATATATAAAATATAATATTAATAACTCTTTTCTAAATTTTTATTTTTAAGTATATATGAATAAAATATTATACATCTAAATATGTCCATTTTGCCCATAATATAATATAATATTTACATTCCGTCAAAATATTATTAAAATCCAAATTATAAATTAAACCATATAAACAGAATATCAGTAAAATGCTATAGAAATTATAAAATAATGGTTAATCTAATGTAATGATAAAAATAAATATAATTTAATTATCATGTTATATTAGTTTCACCATATTTATGATATTATAAATATGGTGAAATTTAAAATATTATAATTATATTTATAATTTAAAAATATTTTTGAATTAATTTATTAAATATGATATATACATTTATTTAATAATTCACTTACTTCTTAGTTTAATATATATTGTTTTGCATTATTTACTTCAATAATTATGATTACAACAAATAGTGTAATATATGATATTACATAATAATTATGTAATAATAATAATTATTATAATTAAATTATAATATTCAATATTATAATAATTACAATATTATATTGTAATTATTATATAATATTAAATTATATTATATAATATATATTTATATTATATACATTTTATATATCATGTAGGGCCGCAGGAAGGTATATTTTATAGATGGGGTCCACTAATTTATATTACTATTATATATTTTTTTAATATAACTAATTATAATTTTTTAGATATTATAATAATTATATAATAATGGTAGCTGGACGGAATCCGCACATTAAAATGAAATATCCGCACATGCAACGCCCGTAATACTACAAATGCGGTATTGCGTGCGCTCACATTCCAGAGACGCGTGTGTTAATTAGTCGACAATAACAATGTGTGGAATAAACCCAGCTTGGTAAGGATATTCGTATATGTATATATATGGGCATACGCTATATGCTGATGTAAGAATACCTACGTGGTATCGTGTTTGGATACAGATATATATGTATAGAGACATATGCATGTGTATGCAGGCGTGTATACAAACAACGGGGTGTGTATACGTGAGCTATGTATATACATTAGCTGCATTACTTCCTGAGTTAACCTATAAAAGTATATTTTCACTGTTGTGGTTAAGTTGGGTTAAGTTTTAATTGTTGGTGTTTTTTTTAGCTGCATTACTTCCCGAGTTAACCTATAAAAGTATATTTACACTGTTGTGGTTAAGTTGGGTTAAGTTTTAATTGTTGGTGGTTTTTTTAGCTGCATTACTTCTCGAGTAAGCCTATAAAAGTATATTGTCACGGTTGTGGTTAAGTTGGGTTAAGTTTTAATTGTTGGTGTTTTTTTAGCTGCATTACTTCCCGAGTTAACCTATAAATGTATATTTACACTGTTGTGGTTAAATTGGGTTAAGTTTTAATTTTTGGTGGTTTTTTTAGCTGCATTACTTCTCGAGTGAGCCTATAAAAGTATATTGTTACGGTTGTGGTTAGGTTGCAAGTCGTATGTGTGTATCGAGGATACGAGATCTGATCTATATATAGATATAATTAATATGAAGAGTAAATGGTAAACATAGTAAAAACACGACTACCCCGCCCTCCCACCCCCATACCCACCCGCCCTTAAAAGATTTTTGGGCCGAGCTGCATTTCGCCATTCATCGAATTATGATTAATCATATGGTTGTGGGTTTTATTATTGCGGGCGTTCCATGTGCGGATATTTCATTTTTCAATGTGCGGACAACGTACCCCATCCAAAATAATTATATAAATAAATAAGTCTATCATAAATACATATCATTTTATTAGGTACTTTTAATAGATGTTAAATTTAATGAAATGAGAACATCTTCTCTCTCCATTCTATTTTCTTAACAAATGATGATATAAATTAATTAATGTTTAATTCGTCTAGTTTCACTGTGAATACTACATATCATTAAACTATTCAGTCTATTTTGTTCCATAGAATTTCTTAGCCAATTATTTACGATGCGCATTAGACCGGTTCGTACTAAATTTTTTTTCGCAATTTTATAAACCTTCACATCTGTGACAATTATGTATGCTATGATGAATAAGTGTTTAAAATTTTAGACCTATATCTTAAATATTGTTATGTCACGAGACCTTTTTATTTTAACATTGAATACATACAAAAGTTAACATGGGGGAGATATAGAAATAAGTTTTATTCAATTTTTATAAAATTGGATGATTTTTTTTAAGCCAACTATGGATATATCCTAGAAACATATATTACAAGTATTATTAACAGTACAAAATAATGTTCATAACAATCTAGATGCCCAAATTTTATAAAATAATTTTTGTCAAAAAAAATATCTAAAAATCGTATAATTTAATATAAATAAATTATTACAATTTAATTTAAAAAATTAAAATATATAATTTATAGATAATAATAATACAATTCAAATTAAT
Source organism: Osedax fenrisi (assembly GCA_964019155.1). Lineage (NCBI taxonomy): Eukaryota > Metazoa > Annelida > Polychaeta > Sabellida > Siboglinidae > Osedax > Osedax fenrisi. The sequence continues at coordinate 70,936,515 of OZ025243.1, read as the reverse complement.
TATTAAAAAATTATTTTTAGAAAAAAAATTAACATCATTTTTAAATTTTTTTGGATTTTTATTTGAAATATGAAATACAAATATATTTACATATTTTTTTATTTTTTTAATTTTATTTGTATAAAGGACATTTATATCTAACTCATATCCACAATTCAATACAATATAATCACTCAAATTTATGTAAAGTATAATTATATATATTAATTTTAAAAAATTAATTATTTTTTTGAATTATTTTGAAATAAATACTTTGTAAAATGGTGTATTTTCTCGAGTTTTAGGAATCATTAATATTGGTAATTTGTAGATATAAAAATTAAATATAGATATTATATTAATAATAAATATAAATAATGGTATATATTATATTAATTCATTAAATATAATACAAATACATAATTAATTTTAAATATTAATTTAAATATTTGTAAACATCAAAGATAATAAGATGGCGTCATTACTATTATACATGGAATATTATACATTCTATCTTAAAATAATAATTTATATTTCAAACTTTAAATGCTTCGTGACCAAAGGTAACTATTTTTTTATAAAAATTGTTAATACATATTATACTAAAATATAGATATATATTATATTTTATATGAAGGATTAAAAATTGAATCGAACGAACTGGTCTAATGCGCATGTTACTAAAACTTCTTTCACAGTCAACTGAACGTGTTGATCTTACAATGATTAATTTCATCAATATTTTTACATTGGAATATATTTTCTTTATATGAATTATAATATACATGAATTATAATATAATATGGAATCTTATAAGCACCTGGCTCTCTACTCTCTTTTAAATTGGTAATTCAGTTTGTAGTTCTTCTAAATTAAATTCTGGATATTTATTAATCTCATCTAAATCTATATAGTTTTCTTTAAATAGTAGTCCTTTAGATTGACAAATTATTTTAATGAATCACTATCACAATTAAATTTATTTTCTAGTCTTCTTGTAGCACTATCATATGCATTCAAATAGTTCACTCTAAATAATATGTATGTATATAATATATAAATATTGCTTACTTGATTAATTGCGAGGATGATCTTCATCGTCTACTCGAGCATCAGTATGAGTCAACTTCACCCAGATATATCTATCGAGCATGCTGGTTCTTATCTCTTCCTTCTCTAGGAGACCAGTGTCCTTTTTTTTAACATATCAACATAGTTCAATCGTCGGCGACCTCTGTTAGCTTTGCCTTATGTTGGTTCCCATAAAATGAGCTGGTATGTTGATAGTTCCGGATGCCGTATACAGTGACCAGCCATTCTCATCCTTCTGGATTTTATTTTAGATGAAACAAGAGGTAGTTTACCATAAAATCATTGACACCATCTAATGTATTATTTGTTACCATCATTGATTTTATTAATATATCTAAAGGCTCAAAAAATACTTAATTCCACTATCAGTCCTAGATATTGTCACTTTCAAGTTTTTTCATAATTGATCTGTATTTATCATATTGGTCAGAATTAATATCATTTCTATGTATCATTTCATATAAAGATGCATAAATTTCTTTATAATATTTGAGTGTATCTTGTATAACCTGTCTTATTGTCCAGCTGGTTGGACATAATTTCTTCAATTTATAATATGTGAAAGTGTTTCTAAATTTGATAAATTAGAGTACAATTGTCCTATTTCATTAACTATGGTTGATATATATCTAATACATTCTGGTTCACTAACATATTGAGAGACTAGGTTTACTCGATGAGCTGTGAAATGGGTGTAATATGCCAGCGGTTGTTCCTGACATATTAACGCCTGTACACCATTGTATCTGCCAGACATGTTACTTGATCCATCATACGACTGACCACGTAAATTCTCTATCGACAAACACAATCTTATCAATACATCTTTGCTATAGTTTCTGCTTTTTTATTAGATATTTCATATAGACAAATATTTAACTTCAAGATTTACCTTGACATGACGAATGCATATTATTTCTTGTTCGTTTCCTGAAAAGTTTTATAATATAATTAATTATTTTAATTTATAATAATTATAATCTGTTAAATACCTGAAATATCCTGGGTGCCATCACACATTATACTGTAGCAGCCATCTATTTGTTTAATAAGTTCTCTTAAAACAGCATGTGAAAATATTTCAATAATCTTGTTTTGAATTTGCCAAGATAATAGGGGTCTCTTCCTAGTATTGTCAGTTAACATAAGTAACCATGATTCTAATTAAGGAATTTAATTTTTTCTTAATTTTAATAGTTTGAGGAATTTACCCTCAAAATGTTCCGTACCTCTAAAGGCTATGTTTTCTTGAGATAAGTATCTCATGGAAGTAAATATAGTTCTCAGAAAAATATTATTATTTCGTATATCATTTTTATTGTGTTTGATCATTACATCTTTAATGCTATTATTATTCTCCGCTTCCATTGCAATTCAATGCATATTTGATTTTCCATGACTTGTAAATCGTTATAATGCCTTCTTCCAATTTGAATAACCAGTTATTATAAATGCTGGGATGTTATCACGATTTGTTTTTTTTTATAATTGTTAACATAATACAAGCAAAATACTGCTTCCTTGTCACTACACCAATGAATCCATTGACATTTATTGTACCAGTTTTTCTGGAATGATAACATTTGATCTTTGTTATTCCGACTATACACATATTTGACTAATAATCACTATCTACTAACATACAATTTTCTCTAAATTATTAACAAATTATTAAAAATTACAAAAACAAAAATACATTATTTTTATAATTTGGTGCAAGAACAGGGGGGGTCCAAAGATATCCGGACCCCCCTTGATTATGACAGGGGGGTACGGACACCCACGACCCCCCCTGTTCCTGCGGCCCTAATATCATGTATTATATAATATTGTATAATATATGTATATATTATAAGTAATAATATATGTATATATTTTATATATTTATAAAAATTTAATTAAATTGAGTTAGTAAAATCAGTATTACTTAGTAATAATATTACTATCATATAATTTATAGATTTATATAAATAATATTTTTTTTAAATAATAAATTTTCCCTTTTATTTTGAGAGTGAATAGTCAAGCCGTACACTTTATTAGTAATATATATATATATATATATGGGGGATGCACGAGTTGGAAACGGTTTTCAAAATGTTACCAGCAATTGAGACTGGCGGCGAGCGTATGTAGTGTATGATACTATGATATCTATTTATAAAATGAGATTAATAATTAAAACAAACACCCATATATATATATATATATATATATACAAGACCAATGTACACAAGTGTATTACATACACACATATAAATATATATTTATATATATATATCAAATATTTTCAGAAGCAAAAGTGTGTATGTGTGTGTATATATCCTATACGTTTTATATAAGCTTTATCAATATCGGTATGAATTGATGCATGAATATCATAGAGCTAGATAGAATTTCTCTCTAGCTCTATGATGAATATAAACATATAATCTATGTTTATCTGATATGGTATACGCGCTCGCCGCCCGCGTCAATTGCTGGTAACATTTAGAAAACCGTTCCAAACTCGTGCAGTAACCTATATATAATATATATATATATATATAATATCGACTGTATTTTGAATAAAGGTAAACATGTGTAAATAACAACACACGATGATTAGTTCAACTATAGATGACACAAACCGATATCAATATAATATCGGAATAGGTACCTGGTCATAAGCTTCATGATTTGAATGCCCGCAAAATTGTTCATTCGTATTAGTGATTTAACAATAGCGTATGATTGGCCATTATAATTAGCATATGTCTATTTATAGACAATAATTTACCTTTTTTAAAATAATACAAATTTTTCGGGCATTCAAATCAATTATATATACAAAGTATTATAAAGTAAATATTAGACTTTTAGTAATATAATAATTTAATAAAGTCTTGATCCCTCTATAGTTGCTATATGAATTCTTGCCTTTAGTTAGCTGTAATCCTATATCGTAATACATATGTCGCTATCATACAACAATTGGGTGACTCATACTGCAGATGTCGATCTCGTACAAAATCTGTATTTAAATATATATTTGTGAAATTTTTAAAATACATTATTTAATTTTTAATACCTGTATTTATATATTATAAAAACTATTGGATATTCACAAATGACTGCGAAGGACATGAACTTTAAAACTTTTATCCAAATAAAATGAATACGTTATAAACTTACAATCAGTTACGTGGCATAACTTACGCCTCTAAATGAATCATCAGTGTGAAATTGATATATATATATATATATGTATTTCATTTGTGCATATTCATAGATATACAATAGTTATCTATAATTTCAAATCTTTCCAAGTCATTGAGATATTTTAATATTTTCAAATCATGTCTTCATAGACATTTAAATCTTAAAAAATATTTGAGATATATATTACAAATATTTTCTAACCATATCTTCGAAGACTTTCAAATCTTAAAAAAAGTCTTTGAATACTTAGGAAAAATGTTCAAATGTTTTTAAAGTTTACAATTTTAAAAAGATAATATATAATATTGGAAAAAAAACGAACATAAAAAAAATATATATTACAAAGAATAATATTTATTTAATTTAATAAATGTCCGTTAATGATAGTAATTTTCAAAATAGACACCTAATATTTACTATGCAACTATGATGTCTAATATTTTAAAATTAAAAATTATATTAACCCTTATTGTTAAATAATATTATAATAATAATTATAATAGAATTACATTTTAAAGCTCAATAATTTTATTTTTTACTAAAAATTTCAAAATTATGATATTTTCAAATAAGTTAATATAATTATAATTATTAAATATTTTTAATTTACATTATAAAATAGTTTATTAATATAAATTGTATATTGTTCATAAAATATAATATAAATAAAATAATTTAAAGTAGGCTTTTCATAATATAATATTTTATTATTAAAATATAATTAAAATCTCTATTTACTTGTATGAAACTTATATTAAATTTAATTATAATTAATATTTTAATAAAGTCATGTTTTACTTATGGTATATTTTTAATGTTAAAAATTTTATATTGTTGTTATAATTTATTTTATTTTTAAAAAGTCATTAATTTATATTTTAATTTCATACAAAATATATATAATATTTACATTTAAGAGTAGATCATAGGATTATAATTTAATATTGTGACGGATGAACACATTTATTTTTTGCATAAATCTATTTAAATTTATTATAATAATCATGTATAATTTATAAAACTAAATTTTAGATTATTTGGTTATAAAATATTTCTATATTTATGCATTTTATTATTATTTATTATTTATAATATTTGAAATTATACACTATTAGCTTAACAAATACTTGCAAAAATACTTACTTACTATCTCATTTCAACTGTTATATATTATATAAATATACAGATTTACAATTATATAAATATAGTTGATTATAGAATGATTTTTATCTCTAGAAACTGTTAATAGTACGTAACTGTAAAACATTTACATTCCTAATTTTGTTAATTATGTTATATTATTGCTTTATTACAATACATATGTTATCTTTAGCAAATATTTATACTTTATAATTTCGAGTATATATTTCGCTAATATATTTGTTTAAATACAAAATCAATCAATATTCGCTATGATATTAATTGTAGTTAAAATTTATATTACGGTGAAAAGTTTAAAAGTTATAGATGTTATTTCGTTATTTAATTTATATAATAATTACGGATTTATTACAGGGAGCCCAGGCTTCTCAATTGGAAAAACAAATCGGATCGGAAAATTTCCCTCAAAATGAACATTACTTCGGACTGGTCAATGTTTGTACAATGCTAAAGTATAATTAATAATATTATTATATATTGTTAATATTATAATAGAAATATATTTACCTAATAGTTTAATAATTATATTTGATTGATTTTACTAGGATACATTATATATATATATGTGATTATCATCATAGTGAATTAGTATAAGCTCCAGTTACATGTGAAATCAATGTTTGCAATCGGATGCAATCATAAAAGTGTGTATTTTTCCGTAATAATTGCAAAGTAGTCTAATTAAAATTTTTTTTTTCCATTAAGAATATAATTGACGAGGAATAAAAACACGTGAATATATTTATGTACAATTGCGTATTTTGTAACCCTATTAATCAATTTAGAATAATAATGTATTTAAAAGATAAATATTTGATATTTCTCTTTCTTTTATATTTGCCTCTCATTTTAACTTATTAAACATCATTTTATTAAATATTCTTGAATAAATATATTGAAATATATAAATTTTTAAAGTATTAAATAAACTATTAAAGCTTAACAAATCGTAAAAATCTACGGAAATATTTACGCAAAAGTCGTATCATATATTTCCTAATTTATATATTATAAGTATGATAATTAATAAATTAAAGTAAAATAATTAATGTATATTTTCCATATACAAATTTATCATGATCATTTATATGGATTGCAGAATTTGATTTTTATATATTTGTTAGTCTTTAATTTCACATGTGTATGACGATTTACATGTTTTATAATGTTATTACCACATTATCACAAATAATAATCCTGATTTGACCTATAGGTATATAGATATATATCTTGTTTATATCAGTATTGTTAATTAACCAGGGAATGTTAAATCTAGTTCTATTATAGTTATAAATATAGCTATTCTATAATATATATTATATATCGTAATCTACACATTAAAATATAGTTTAGATTGTTCTTATATTTATAACATACACATACATATTAAGCTGAAGACATAGACGTGAATATTCCCTTAAAAAAGCGTATTTGAGTCTATTCGCAAAAACCAAAAAAATTCACCAAAACAGTTTGATACATAAAAACCTCGATTATTAATTTTTTTTACACAATAGAGAATGTCTTTTTTAACGTTATTTTTGTGTTTAAATAAAATTCATTCATTCACATTAATTACAAATACTGGTGAATATTTGCTAATGCGACCCGCACCTACATTAACACCTCCCCCCCTCCCCAGTTTGGCAACACGTGCTACTGTAACTCTGTGCTGCAGGCGTTGTACCACTGCCGGCCGTTCCGCGAGAAAGTGCTCGCCTACAAGCAGCGCTGCAACGGTAAACGCGAGAACCTGCTCACCTGTCTGTCGGACCTGTTCCACTGCATACACACGCAGAAGCGTAAGGTGGGCACGCTAGCGCCCAAGAAGTTCATCAACCGACTCCGCAAGGATAACGGTAAGTGGTACTACCATCGTCTCCAGTCACCAGGTGGTGGGAGCCGTTGTGGCTATCTACTTATCATTGCCGTCACACCCTCACCCATCTAGAACTGTTTGATAACTACACGCAACAAGACGCTCACGAGTTCTTGAACTATCTACTGAATACCATAGCCGATATTCTTCAAGGTCATTATTATGATTTATTTTAAACACATTAATATATATTTATATAATTGTATATATATATATATCTATCTATCTAATAATATTGTAATACAATTTTAATACAATTTATTTAATTTAATATAATTGTAATATTCTAATGAATATTTCACTATAATATAATAATTGTATTATAATTCATATATATCACAGACATTACATATTTACATTATATCTATATCATCCGTATCCATTCATACACCATTAGCCGACAAAGATCAACCCCCTCCTACGAAGAACACTAAAAACAAAACAACCAATCAATCAAATGGAACTGCCTCTCGGAACTCCACACTGAATTGTTAGCCCCATAGCGTAACTTTACAACGACTCTAGACTCTTACTATTGTCATTGTAGTTCCCGCCAATAATACATCTACTTCGAATGAATCATCGAGCGAATACTCGACGTGGGTTCACGAGATATTCCAGGGTACGTTGACTAATGAAACCCGTTGTTTGAATTGTGAAACTGTTAGTTATTGAAGACAATGATAGTTAAAAATGGAATCTAGGATTTTAGCCTTACAATTATTTATAAATTAAAATTATAAATATATTTTATTAATATTTTTAATTTTCAAATGATAAAATCATTTAATATTAATAATCATTTATGATATATAATCAACATATTTAATAGTTGGCATTAATCTAAATTTGTCTTGGTAGGTAAGGCATCAGATAGGTAGGATAATATAGAAATATGATTCAGATTCAAATCCAACCCAAACCAATAAAATAGGTCTTAAAATATAAATAATCTAATATAATTTTGTATACAAAATAAGAGGTTAATCTTTAAACCTGAATACCTTAACACGAAAGTGGCTTAAAAAGTATGTTAGATTAATTTAGTTATAACTGAAAACTGCATCTAAGTTATTTTAAGATGATTGCATTCTACCAAAATAAAAAATATCAAATTAATAGTCATTTATAATTTATTTATTTATAAAAAATCTTTAAATTTAAATAACATCTAATTCAATAAAATATTGAATTATTACATTATATTTATTATTTACATTCAGTGAAAGTTTCACTCAATAAAGTCTCTATATTTGTTGATTAACTAATATATTTTATTATTAAACATGGAATCGAAATTTTTAATTGAAAGCAATAATTACTAATCTATTATTGTGTACTAGAGGTAACATTACATTAACACTAGCCTAACACACACACACTATAGACGAGCAGTAAGGATGAGAACTTCATTGACCTCTCGGTGGACATTGAACCAAACACGTCGATATCGCAATGTCTACGCGGCTTCTCCATGCTGGAAACCCTGTCGCGGGAGTGTAAATACTACTGTGAAGTGTGCTGCAGTAAACAGGAAGCTCAGAAAAGGTTAGCGTTAAAGATGTAACTCTCTATCTTAGCGTAATTAATAGCGAACTGGTAGTAGTATCGTCACCGAAATATATTTAGGTTTATACATTAATGTTTTAAATGTTCTGTTAAATTACATACATTATAAGATAAGATTTTACTCACTACTTAGATATGTATAGCATTTAAGACCAATATATCTATTGTTTTATTATATATTAGTAATGAACACTGTTGTTTTCATCATATAAATAATAATTGTAGACATTTGTTTACATTTTAAAAGTTTATAGTTTGATACTAATTACATTATAAACAACCTATGTAGGTGGCGCTGTTCATATTTGTGCATAAAATCGAATCACACAATATCTAGTAAACGTTATATATTTCCTTATAAAATATATGTTAACACCGTATACCATAGTGAATAAAGCCTACATCATCCCCTTCCTCCCATAGGATGTTAGTGAAAAAGCTGCCGAACCTACTGGCACTTCACCTGAAGAGATTCAAGTACCAGGAGCAGTACAACCGGCACACGAAACTCTCCTATAGAGTGGTGTTCCCTATGGAACTACGTCTTCCCAACTTGGTTAGATTTACTTCCAACCTCGCTAAAACTGTCTGCATTCAATGTAGTATTCCCAATCTGGACCAATAAAATAGGTATTCAAATAATATTTAGTAATGCTTTTATATAATAGCTTACCAAAATAATCATATCTCATTAGAACTACAAGAATGGCATAGAGCACCATTGGATTAATCTTTTTATAAGTAAAAACCTATTCAAGTTCCTCTATGTGATGAAATGACTCCACCAAAATAACAATAATCAATGCCTAACCCTCTCTACCCACCCCGTTAAGTCTGAAGATGCAGTGAATCCGAACAGGATGTATACGTTATCAGCGATAGTAGTGCACTGCGGTATGGGCCCCAACAGAGGCCATTACATCAGTATCATCAGGTCGGGAGGCTACTGGCTCGTATTCGACGATGATATAGTCGATGTTAGTGACTCTTAATACCTCTGAAAACACTTGAATCTTGATAAATATAGTAATATGATATAAATATCAGATAATATACAATGAATGTTGTTTATATACATTCTAGTTTAATAATTTGACATTACAGTATATTATTAATGTAATATAAATAATATCATTAAAGATTTGTTCATAATGTAACATTGATTTACTAGTCATTTTATATTTTTGATTATGTAACATTTATTGTGAATTAACAATAGATCAATTATTGTAAATTTAGAATTTTATTATAATTCTTAAATAATAAATTATTATAGAACATATTATAATTATTAGTAGATTAAATTATAATAAAATATCTAAATCTTATATAGTTTAATTAAAATTACATATATACATTTTAAAATATAGTATTATTTAATAATGTATCATAAATTGTATAGTTATATATCCATATATAATTTAACATTACATAGTTTAATGCACATATCATTCATACAATATTCTAACCAGTTATTATTATGTTTATATATATTTTTCATATTAATATAATTAAATCCTCCTTAATTAAATGTTCTACTCGTCATTAACCCCATATATTAACTGATTTACAAAATTATTATTGATATTTAAAATATGGAAATAATATAATTCTTTGTTAATTGGTATGTTAAAACTTCTTATTGAAAAATGGAACTCTATACAACTATTTATTCTTTTAAATTTGCTTGTCTTTATATTTCATATTCCTTGCATATTATAATATTAGAAACTATATGTAAATATAACTACTACAATTTATATATATATATACTATATTTTGTATTACGTACAAGATTAATAATTATATTAACCTATAATTATATTATAATCATATTTATATACTATAATCAAGGACATGACCTTTGATCTCATCTACTATAATAATGTCACAATAAAGAAAATATTTGTATATTACAATTTTATTTCTTAGTGCAAAATATTTGTCCATATTATGTGTTTCCAAATTTTAAATAATATAATGTGTATTACATTAAAATTCAATCATATTGAAATTATTAAAAATATGTGCATCAATTTGGATATTAAATTAAAATATGTACTCTAAGACAATCATGCTATAATAAATTAAAAATATAGGTAAGAACACATGCTATCCTTGCTATATAAGTAATGTACATTGTATATTAAAATTTGCAATGCTATCATTTATTTTAGTTGTTTATTTTAGTTGTTTTAACAAATTAATTTTCTTTAATTAATATATAATTTTTAGATATTTAAATAATATTTTAAGATAAATATAGATTTTATTATACTATACTATTATAAATACATCCAAAATATGCCTATCTTGATATGTAATTCACTCCATTAATTATAGAAAATTGATCCTTCATCATTTGAGAGTTTCTACGGACTAACTGCTGACTTTCAAAAGAACTCCATGGAATCCGGCTACATATTATTCTACCAATCACTGGAATGAAATGCAAGTGTCCTCTAATGAAATTGTACATATCTCACACACACACACACACACGCCCATATCCTCTATCATTATTGTATATAGTAATACATTTACAGCCAGCCCGGTGTTTACAATAAAAACATCAAATAATCATTACTTTATTTTCACGCGTGTATAAAACATAGGTAGTGTTGGTAGTGTTATTTACAGAGGTTTGTGAGTCACCTATCATCGATGTCTGGCGTCCACATATGTGCTGGGAAACACAAACGTATGCGTGGTTAAGCTCTTGAACTGTTGAATGGGGCCCGCATTCGGGTTTACGCTGTAGTAGAGCTTCAAGGTGACATTATTCGATCTAAAACGTGAAGGTCAATGGGTTTATATAGTAACTCGGATGTGTATTACTCAATTGAGGTGAATATATCGTATGTAAATGTTGAATATAATATGTAGTTTTAATATATGATTTATAACAATTAGTTATTTAAATGAATATATCGGATATATTGAATATGGTAGGTGTTGAGGATCATCTGTGTATATTAAATTCAGATATTTATTAAATACAGGTGAATATATAACATATATTAATTATGATTCATATCCATTGAATACTAACACTAGACCATTACCGATATCTTGGAAGTAGTATTTAGTGTGTTCCCCTCTTAGTCTGATGTTTTCAATGTTTTTACTTCTCTGTACGATGTTATCCCACAGTATCACTTGATTTGTATCCTGATGATCAACATAAGTCAATATTTAGTTTATACATAATATTAATTAATACTGGTGAGATTTGGGAAAATGTACTTAATGATATGAAATATGAAATATTAAAATCATAAAATATACAAATTAAATATTTTAAATTATTTTATTCATACATGCGCTAAAATATTGATATACATGAAATTATAAAATATTTATTAATAATAATTTTGTGGTTGAATAATTCTATGAAATAATATTTAAATTAATACATATAATTATACAATATCATTCAGGATTTAATTGTAATTAACTTAGTTTAAAATTATTAAATTCGTAAAAATGATATTACTAATCAATATATACATATAGATTAATATATAATATAATGATGATTCAGATATAGTTACATTTTATGAATACTATAAAATTATTTCTGTATTACGAACGTGAGATGATGATTTATATTCTGCTGTCAAATAGAAAAACACTTGTTTTACATTCCAGTTGAATAAGGATTTCATATCTGTAGTCAGGGAAGGAGAGGTTTTAGATGAATTAATCATTACTCCTGCTTTAACTCTCCACTAACCTATATCTAAGTCGAATACTAATATTCCTAGGTCATTTTTCTTATTTCGGACACTGAAATCCCTCGCTAACCGCCTGTTTTATTGTATAATTAATAATAAACTATATATCTAAATGAATTTGATAATTTGTTATATATATTATTTTTAAGTTAATTAAACTTTGTAATACAAGTGATGTTTATTGAAAAAAAAATCGGAAGCATATATAAATGTTAAATGCTAAGCACTGATAAATCGTATATTAACAAAGATTTTTCTAAGGAAAGATATAACACTTACGCCAAATCGTGTAATTCGAATTTGTATACAAAATACCCCAGTGCCACCTATATGGGTTACTTTTAGGAAATATGTGTTGTTTATAATGTAAATTTGTATCAAAATGTTAAATAATATGTTTATATTATATGTTTTAAATTAATATTTATATGATGAAAACTAAGTGTTCATTACTAATATATAACAAACAAATATGATATGTATGTTTTAAATGCTATAAGTATATATTTAGTGAGTAAAGGCTAATTTATATTGCATGTAATTTGATAGAGCAATGAAAACATTGTTGTATGATAACAGCCGAACCTAAATCTATTTCAGTGATTTCGATACTACTGCTAGCAGCGGCATTGGGTATTACTAAATTACGTTGCATGCATGGGAGTGTTATATCTTTACTTCGCAAAATCTTTGATATTACTATTCTTTTAGGCATATAATACTTTATCTGAAAAGTAATACATATAATTGTTGATAATAAATTATATTTAAAAACAATATAGAATAAAAATTAAAAGTAAAACAAATAAAATCTAATTAATTATAAATAAAAACATATTTTTAAATTATTCAAATGAAATACAGTCTTCATACTCTGATATAGGTATTTATACACGATTGAATCTATATGATAATGACAAAGTATTACCAATAAATATTACTAATTATAAGCGCGAGAAATTAATTAATTTAACAAATTTAAATAAGTATATAATAATATATATATATATACATATATATATATGAAATATAAAAGTGTATTTAGATGAGTAATAGATATTTGTAAAACTCTCAGGGAGATCAATATTTTAATATAATATGCATTCGACGAATCATGAAAGAGGAATTTACTATTTAAATTTTTGATAGAAACAAGTTGATTAATAAATAAAATACATAAATAAATTCATTATAAAACATACAAACGTAGAAATTAAATGTTAGATGTAATTAAAGATATTAATAATACACCTTCCTTATTTAGATAAGGAAACATATAGTATACATTTTCTTTATTTTATTGATCATTTTAAGATATTTTGTGACAAAAGGTAACCTAGAGAGATTATGATATTATGTTATCCTAGTTTTTTTAACAATAGTGTTAATCTAATACTATTATAGATAAACAACATAGATCTATATTCACGAAATAGACCTTAAACTTAATAATTCATTTTATAATTAATATTTAAATTACGAAAGTTAGTAGCTCATTAGAGTGAGTTGTAGTTCAATTTATTTATCAGGAATCATATAAATAGAATCTTGTATGTGATAGTAATATGAACGAATAGCTCCAATCTAAATATTAGCTAGTTGTAATATGGCTGGTGAATTGTTAACAAGAAATTGATGTACAGGAAAATTAGAGGAAATAATAAATATCACAACTAATATTACAGATAATACCCATACCAGTGTCGTATTATTAGTATGTTATTTAAGGTGTGGTTTATCGATGGTGTACGCATGGCTGGTGTAATAGTTAAGCGGTTAATCGAATATATATTTATCAAATTGACAGTTCTCAGTTGTATGCACCTCAGTGTTAGACTCCGAGAAGCATACTTAGTATTATACTGAGCATTTATTTATTCAAGAATATCATATTCAATATGTCTGTATATATTATATGTTCACATACGGGAAGCAATTTTGTATACCATATTATATATGATAACCAGGGATGGGATCAAATACGTATTTGTATTTAAATACGCTGCTTTTGTGTATTTGTATTTGAATAATTATTCAGTGATGTATTTGGTGTATTGATCAAATACAGTTTCAAATACACTTTTAAAAATATTTTAATTTATTAATTTAATGTAGAATTTAAACAATTACTTTTGAATGTAAAAAAATTAACAAATAATATACTATTTATATTAAATAATACATTTATTAAATAATAAAAATTATATAATTTTCAAATAATTTTATGGATATTCTATACATAAATTTATATTCTATATAGAAAGTGTATAGGTGTTATAAATTATAACATCCCAAACAACCAGTCTATTGTTTACAATTTTTATTTTATTGATTTTATTTAGGTAATAAATATATTTTAAAAGATTTCAATTAATTATTATGCATCTGGTATATGGATAAGGATTATTATTTTATATAAAATATGATTATATGATTTAATATTTAATATGTTAATATTTATAATTTGTATTTGTATTTGATTTTTTAAGAAAAATGTATTTGACTCCAGCCCTGATGACAACTGATGACTAGTAATTGACCGCTAAAGAAAATATAAGTCTGCCACGCAATCACAATCAACAGGAAACAACTTAAATAATAAAATAGTATTGCCGGGTAACTCCCATACCTATATTACATTAGAATCACGAATTGGGTGTATCATTGTTACGATGATTCACCTAAGTTAATATAGGAATTATATTTATAAAAACAGTTGAACTTATCTATCTCAATGCATCGATATATTTGTATATATATATGTATATAAATATATATATATATATATCTATATATATATATATATATATATATATATATATATATATAGCTCTGTCGAGAGATACTGCTAGACTAGCAGTCAAATTCTCATTAACAATCTTTATTGCACGTGAGCTGCCCATACACCGACTATACTAAACCTATATAATGTTTAGATAGGAGTTAGACAGTTATATGACATTTATTTTATATACATTTGTATGTTAAGGAATACATAATATTAATATTATATATATATATTATATAATTAAGATTTTGATATGAATTTTCATGGGATAATCATATATGGATCTTAAATTTTTAATTTATAATGTGCATCTGAACACTTGTATTACATTTAAATGAATGATGACAATATAAATTAACTATTAATAATAATTGAGTAATAATTTATAATATCATTTACAAACTTAAATTACATATATATACATTTATATACAAATATAAATTTGATAGATACATAATTATAAATATACATATATATATATATATAAATATATATTAAATGGCATTCGGTAGCTACACTATATAATGGTCTACCGCAAGAGCTAAGACTTGTAACATCCATAGAACGTTTCAGAAGTAAAGTCAAAGATTTTATTATTGGTAATTTTTAATATCAATATATTTTTATTTTATATTATTTTGTTAACGTTTATTAATCTAACAATCATATTTAATTCTACTTATATATTATGTTATAGTTTATTTATTTATGTATTATTATTTTACCGAAACACAAATGAGAACTCTATTTGTTATATTTATGTATAAAAAATGTAAACTAATGGATTGTAATACTATTTAATTTAACATTAAAAACTACGGCTTATGGAACAACCGTGAAATTTACAAACCGTACAAGAACAACCGTGAAATTATTTTTCGTGAAATTTCCAACCGTGAAATATAATATCCGTGAAAATACAAACCGTGAAATAATTATAAATAAGTATGTAAATAAGTATAAATATTATAAAAATATATATGTTATTATGTAAAATATAAAACCAAAATTATGCAGAATATTTTCGGAAAATTAAAATCTAATTATACTATTAATTACTGTTAACGAATACATATGATACATCACATTAATTTTATAAATATACTATAGTATATATCTATGAGTTTACGTAAATTATATATAATATAGCATTCGAATGCTCATATTGGCCGCAGATACTTTTGAAAGTTCAAGTAATGCGTTGCATATATGTGTCAATCAAATGTAACAGTTACGTAACTATATAGTAGCGTACGCTATATTGCACAATCACAAATATTCTGAAATAGTAACATCTATATAAATATAATATATATATATATACCTATAAATAAATAATTATGAAAATACGTGTATGTGTGTATGTATTCGCGCGTATGTGTAAGTATGTATGTACATGTAGGTACACCCAGAGCTGGGCAGTATCTATTAAGGCAAAAAATCAGTTTTATATTTTATATAATAACATATATATTTTTATAATATTTATACTTATTTACATACTTAGTATATATACACTATGTTATAAGTATATATAATACATATATTTATAATTATTTCACGGTTTGTATTTTCACGGATATTATATTTCACGGTTGGAAATTTCACGAAAGATAATTTCACGGTTGTTCTTGTACGGTTTGTAAATTGCACGGTTGTTCCTGCACCCAAAAACTACATGTGTAATTTGTATATCAGTATAATTGTATAATGTTATGTCATTAAATATTTATATTTACATTTTTTTTATTCAATTCTTAGAATTATTCTATAATAATTATTTATATTTTGTTTGTAATGTAATTTTAATAACATATATACAACTATAATTGTAACAATATTAATGCGTTATGATATTAATGTTGCGTTATATTTCAATATAATGTGTGATTATATTATATTGTCGAAACAAACTTTCTACAGGTACATATTCATAAAAATACTGATGTGGCATTTATTAAAATTTATTAAATGACTTTAAACAAGGATATATGAAATAATATCTTCAATTAAAAAATAAACTAAATTAGTATACATTATTATTATAATATAGATTAATACTTAGTATATTTTATTAAGAGTGACTTAATTATTATAGTAGTAATCAATATTTTTTAATTATTTTATAAATTTAATTATACAATTTTAAAATAGGAACTAACAAATTTACTCTTGCAGTATTGATATCTACTTCTGGCTGGTCGTGCAAAAAATATGTACTTAATACAAGTAATACTGTTAATACAGATAAAGTTGATATTAAAAAGCCAAATATTCCATTTGATCTTATAGTCACAGTTGACATCATTTTGAATATATATATTTATTACAGCTGTTTACAATTTGTATTATTATTTACCATTGATGTGGGAAATAATGTTGTTAACAAAGATTTTAGAAATATTTAAATATATAAATCATAAAATTCAGTAATTCATAAATTTTGAACAAAATATAATAATTTAATTTTGTTTATCAAAATTAAAACAAACATCATACATATTTGTTCACAATAAATCTAATAATAAAATATGAGATTTTTATTATCGTGATACATATATTTACATATATTGCAAGATTAATTATACTTTTTTATAATATATTATTTATAAATTAATCATAGATTTAGAATACCAAAATATATGGTACTCTACATCGATGGTATTAATCTAGAATATTAAGGGTATTAATATGGAATATTTGAAAATATATTTAGAAATGTATTGGATGAACACAAGTCAATTAGAAAATTTAACAATATATATATATATATATATATATATACGTGACCTATTTAATATGATATAAACCATGCTGTTAAGTATCTTATTACAGTTTGATCAATTTCACTTTAAATTCACCTAATAAAAATATATATATAAATTCACATATATGTGACATATTTGTTCGTTATTTATGTAATATATTATGTATTATCACTAAGATATATTGTGGAGACCTGAGTAACACAGAAAAAAAAACACAACTAATAAGTTAATAGGTGTAGTAACCCGTGTAATATTATATGCCATTACATTACAATTTGAAAATATTTTCTAGAATTTTATTTATTTGAAAAATTACGTTTACAATTTACAATTACTTTCTACATCAACATAAAAGTAATATGCTATAAATATGTATATGTTATATAAATAAATTATTCTTATTTTGTACGTTATCTATATATGTATACTATAAATAACAAATTCTGTAATATTATTTTAATAATTTTGTTTACAAAATTCGAAAAAGATAGACTTGACCTGGGGTGGTGTGAATATTGTTGCGGTAGTGTGAAGGCTTTTCAATTAAATGGCAGATTTAAATACATAACTTCGGTTTCAATAGACGTAAAGTAAGTAAGTTAGCAGATAAACAGTTATGTATATAAAGAAATAATGGGTGAAGTGGAGAGAGATTTATTAGTGTATATAATGCAGATATGATTGTCATCGTAATATGTATTAAAGATGTAGGATATATTTTCAATAATAGAATAAGAATTACGAATACATTAAAAAGTATGGATCCAAGTAGAGATTATTGAGGTACACCATGAGAAATTAGGCAGGGATGAGGAGTTTTAATGAATTAGCATAGATAAGAAATAATGTTGGAAAAATATAGCTATAATTATAATGATATCAGGATGGTATGATCAATTGTATCGAAAGAATAGGATAAATAATGTATGCTTAGGTGGTGTTCTTTTCTAAAAAAAAAAAGATATTATTTTCTTATACAAATAACTATAATAACAGCTTATATAATTATTAACCTTTTTCACTTATTATATTAATAAATATATTATATAATCTTTATTTATTTATTAATCATACAAATTATTATTTATAAATGAAAATCAATAATAATTGTTTAGTATATAGGAATACCAAAAGTATATTTTTAGCGTATACATTTTAAGTATATTTTAAAGTATATTTAAGAGAAATAGCAAAATGTAGACTTGTACAATTTAATAATTTAATATTATCTATATTACATTATAATGACTTTTATATTTGTACTATTACTAGTTAATATCATCGCTATAAAGAAACTTTCTTTACATCGATGGTTAATATTTGTATATTATTCGCTACACATATATGTAAAATATTATTTTTTTATCAATTAACCGCTATTTATATATACCTTATGACCGATCATGACGTAATTATGTGCATAATTCCAACCTATTAAATTAATATATAAATGCAAGACAATTATATGTACTTAATTAAAGTGACTATAATATAATATCTATATATACTGCTATGGATGAAAGAAACACAGTCTAATACAATATGTACATACTTTGTTAGGATGTTATTTTTTTTATGACAAATTGTTAAACATTATAAAATAAATTTGTTAATCTTTTTTAATATATATATACTGATTTTTAAAACACAATTATTTGGTAACTTTAATGTAAAATATATAATTTCTTTTTATCTTTATTTTGGTTATCTGAAACAATGTCAAAAAGTGGCAGATAATCTAGGGTGCACTTTATATTAATCGTATACTATTACAGAATATATTTAAAAATAAATATTGTACTCATGTTGGTTATATTAATATATATAAATATTATATAAGTTATATTAATAATTGTTATATAATGAAGTATATTATAATTCCTTACAAATATGAGTTGATATTTATATATTTACACTCTATACTTATTGCACATAACTTAATATCTAAATTAACCAGGACATTTTTATCATTTAAATAATTGTAACATTTAATTTATGAAATTAAGATTTTGCTATTAAAACATCATTTATTTATTTCTATGAACTTGTTACATATATTTTTATAGTTCATAAGTATTATTACAAAAACACACTATAATAATCATTCAATAATTGTTTAGATTTACTATTAATTATACACATTATAATAGTAAAGTAAAATAGGATTAAATAATTATCTAAAAGAAAAATATTCATTACTCTAATATACAAAATAATTATTTTTATGTTTATATAAAATTATATGATTATTTATAATAATATATTTATATTAAATTCATTTTAATAAATAACAAGATATCATTTATATCACCTAGTATTTTATATAAATAAATATATTATTTTCTATATATTAAATATTAAATTATATATATATCTGACTCAATTAATAACATTTTGTTGATATTAAACCTAATTATGAAGAGTTACAATTTATTTATCCTGAATAATTTATATTTATAATTATAATCTGATATATTATTCGATTAATATAATAAAATATTAAATGGTTTTACTTTGTTTATAATTATAAATTTTAATTTTAATAGATTGGTATGAACAGTTTATATTTCAAGTTGAAATAAAAATATCAAAGCATACGTATATACAAATAAGAATGAATGTAATAGAATGATGGCATAATTGATGAATATGAAGTTGAAAGCTCATCATCTCCAACGAGTCTAGCCATGTACAACCATTCTCACAAATTCTTCATAATTCACATTACCCTGAGCATCTTCTTGGCCCATTAGAAGTTCATTAACTTCATCGTCAGACATCTTTTCACCTTTATTTAATAATAATAATAATATTATATATATACATAAATGATATTTAAATGGCTATTAAAATACTTATTATTTACAATACAATGGAATGTATAACACACCCAAAGAATGCAATTGTGTTTTAATGCTATAAATCACATTAAACATAGTATAAAAATGTAATCTATTGAAATACAATTCATATAAACAAATAATATTGATTAATATAAAATAAATAGTTGTAATAAAAACCTAATGAGGTGAGTAAATGTCGGAGTTCAGCACTATTAATAGATCCATTAAGTTCCTTATCAAATACTCTAAATCCTTCTACGAACTCTTCAAATGTATTTGCCTGGTTTCTCGTTTTATTTATAGTGGAGAATATTGGAAGAAAAGTCTCAAAACTTACTCTAAAATCTAAAGTATATAAAATATAGAATTAGATAAGTAGTATATTATTTATTTAAATGTAATATAAATCATTTTTCATATTTGTAATATCTTTTATTATTTTTAAATTACATAACTAATGATTTATAAATATTTGTACATAAATTCCAAAGAATATAAAAAGTGCAGTATATTATATATTATAGTGATAGTGATAAATATAAATATATTATGTTTATATAATACAGTGTAAGTGATATAAAAAATAAATATTCATAAACAAATACAATTCACTTATATACTAAAATTGAACATTAGCATTACATGTACCTAATAGCCTGTATAATAGGTATTGAAAGATAGATTTGCATATAGAATAGATTTTAATATGATATGTAAATAAATAATACCATATGTGATAATAATAATGCCTAATAAGGTGATATCAGGTCATGTGATATATGATATGCTTGACCGAACAATGTAAACATGATCACATCGCTATTTATAAAATAAGTTATAGGGGTATCTTATCATTATAAGATCTATTTATACTATTAACATATAATTAAAAGATGTGTAATACAAAATACAAATACATTATAATGTAAAGAATATATGTAATATATTTACTCAAATTAATATAAAATAGGATATGATATATACTATATATTATATAGTATATTAAGTGGATCACCTTTAAGAGATATAAAATAATATAGAAATATAATATAATATGTAAATAATAAATATATGGTATAATAGTAATAACTATATATATGGTCCTACCTGGTTCATTATGGTAACCACATTTCTTTACTTCAGATTCAGTTGGATTCAGACCCATTGATCTAAGAACTTCTCCTAACTGATGAGCGTAGATCTTTCCATCTCCAATTTTATCAAATAAGTTAAAAGTTTCTTGTATTTCTGAATGTATTTATTATTGATAAACATTAAATATATATTATCTAATATATATGATATATTTTAAAATACTTATTTATTAAATAATGTCATAAATTCTTTATATTTACTAGTTACAAGATATAGTTTAGATCATGACATTTATGGAAATATATAACAAAATAGAATTTCAATATATTAGATGAGATGTGAAGTTAAAATACATATTAAAATAGTTTAATATTAAAATCTTATAATAATTACTGATTCATACAAAATGATACCATACACATACATATTTCAATTTTTTTAATATTTAATCTTAGATTAGAAATATCACTGAAGTATTTATAATATATTAATATAAATATATATATTAATTATTTAGAAATGATAAAAATGGCATTATATAAATAAGGGTTTATGTTACAAGTCATATTATATTATCCCATATATAGTTAGGAAAATTGAATTCAGTATAATAATAATAATATTATTGATACTGGTATAACTATGTTAAACATTAATAAATTTGCAACCAATTATCTAATCCTATTATATTTATTAAATATTTGTATTACAATATACTAATTAATAAGATTTTTCAAATTATAATTAAAATTAAAATTAAAATTAAAATTAAAATTAAAATTAAATATATTATAAATTATACTTCTAATATATATTACAGTATACATATTACAGTTGCTTTTAAATGAAAAATTAAATATATGTATATTATATATTATAAATACTATGCATTAATTAAAAATAGTACTATATATAAAACTTAATTCTATATATTTATATAATGTATGCATATATGGTTTATAAAACTCATATATTACCAAGCATGTGTTATTCATTAAATATATATATATCCTATATGTGATATATTACTTATATAAGAAAGAATATATATATATTTAATTTATATATGCGCAGTTATTTCTTACAATAATGATAAGTTATGTATTTCAAATATTGTAATAAAATTACATATCTATGATTAGCTATATAGACATTAGCGAATAGTTAGAGAAAAATAGGCTCGGCCATAGAAATATGTATGTATTTCAGATTTCTGATGATTCTATATTATATATTTTACATAAAATATATTTAATTGTTACAGGATGAAGTCATAAACAAATATTATGTAATATACTATATATCAGTAATTATAAATGTAGGATATAAAAATATGCCTAACGTTAAAGTAAGAGAAAAATATATTTGATATTGATATTATTATAATAAAATTATTATCATTGTAAAGCTTATTAAATTATATAAAACGTTATATTTTAGTATTTTCAAATTAAATATTTAAAAAAGTTATGATCAAAAATGTGAAAAATGTCTACTCACAAGATAACGGATCCGATGTTTCATTAAATGCATAGGCGGTTTTGATTAATGCCTATCTACCTAATTATATATTTGTGTATAACATTCTATGTAAATATTTGTATGCCATAAACTTTATGATAATGAGATACATATATATTTTATAATTTTAAATTAAACCAAATTAATATAATTATATATATATATATTAAGTATTATGAATCATATATTTACGGATTGATTTTTGTTGGTTGTTTGATTTATTGCGTTAAGGTTTATCCTTTTGTTTTATTTAGCTGCATTACATCACGAAGTGAGCCTATAAAATATTGTGCTTAGTACACGATTTTTATTTTATTTAATAAAATAATTTTAAAATTTACTATTTGTATGCGGAACCATATATGTATGTATTTGATGGAATATTAAATTTTAAAAGATAGATTTATCTTATTATTAATTAAATTATAGATTTATCTTTTATTTAGCTTTATAAAGCAAATCTTAATTTAAGAAGTTACAGATATATTTATCTTTAGAATTTTAATTGGTATATTTATTGATTTGTAATTTATTTAAGCAAATATATAGTCAAAATATATAATCGAAAATATAAAGTATACATATTTTGTAACGATAACATACGTTATAGAAATAAATAAAGGAAAATACAAAATTAAAAAATTAAAACGTTTTACTGTAATTTATTTATAAATTAATTCTAAGAACATATAACAATTAAATTACTGGCATATTATATTTAAATTATAATATGTTATATATCATTAATATAAGATCATTTTAGTATATCACAAAATAAAAATATATAACTAATAACTAAATAACTTGTAATTTTGTAAGAATAATATATACTTACAAAATAATAATTAACAATATAAATGAAATAACAATAAAACAGATAAATAAATTACATTTATAAGATAATATGACTGATTTATAAGATAATGACTGATTTATAAAAATATGACCATATTTATACTTAGTTTACTCATAAATATTACATTGTTTATTAAAAAAATGTCATTATAAGAAAATATAATTAATCTATTTCATGGAATTCTAATATAAATAATAAATATAATTATTACTGATTTATCATCAGTGAGTATTGAAATAATCATTCTTTCTATATATTTTCTATTTAACTAAATAAGTACATATTGTAATTTAAACGCATATAAATCGTATAATAATGAAGAGCTTATATAGTTCTATTAAAATATGTATAATATTCTTCATAATATTCTATAAATTCTTTTTATTACATATTATACATTATCTTATTTATCACATTGTAAAATATTTTAAATTATTTTTGAGTATTTCTGATTATTTCTATCAATATAAAGTGTTTTACGAGATCAATCGAAATAATAATCATATGAAATTTACAAGACTATTTATTTAAAAAAAACTTTGAATATCATTTTCTCCAATTTATACTTTTTGCACTTAGTAAGCATACATAAAAGCCTACTACTTCTTTGATTATTAATATTATTATCTGCAATTTGTACTGTATATAAATAACATGTAATACTATATTAATATTGGCAGGATATTGTATTATACTTTATATTTTTTAAATAAATTATAATAAACTTCACATTTTTATTAAAAATATATAAAAAATATTTAAACTATTTTTAACTATTTTTTTTACATAATTTTAAATAAATTATATTTATAAAAATTCAATAATATTATATAGTAGAATAATATCTACTGAATAAAAAAAAATTACTTAATTATCTTTATACGTTTAGTATCCTTAGCATTTTAGCTAGAGCTAGAATTAATATGGTAAACCACAACGCCAGCTTGCACCGTTAAATATCAATATAATGTTATACAAAATATATAGTCAATTCATTACATAAATAGTAAGTTATAAATTACGATACAATTTAATTATTAATTAAGTATTTCTAATTTTCAGATAAACGATCTATGATAATGTATTATTAATAAATCAATATATTACAAATATTCATTAAATAAATTTTTATTCTATCGGAATTCAAAATAAATTAAAACCAAATATTTATACACTGTATAATACAGTAAAGTAAAAATAGTATTATATTTTATTATAATAAAATGTGGAAAACTAGTGTATATCTATATTAGTATCCAACTATAATAAATAAATAAACTACATAACAAGTATACTATATTTAAAATATTATATTACATATATATAGTATTATAATAATTAATTAATATATAAATTAAAATTTAATAAATTACTTAATTTATTGAAATTCAATTGTTATAATATTTAAGATTATTCTAAATATAATTATATAATTAGAATATATATTTGGTGCATGAATATGTGCGCATGTATGTACGTGTGTTGTATTTGGATGTTGTCACCGAAATTGTGTGATGATGTTAGAAAATTTAAATTTAATTTAAAAAATTATGAAAAATTATTTATTTAATAACATTTGTAAAATAGTATTCGTAATAACCCTTTTAAAATATAGGATTCATTTATAGTATTAATTAGTATTATTACTCTTACTATGTTAATATAATCTAAAAAAATCTATTATAATAATCATAATATTGAATTTAACACTTTATTTTGTAATATCCGTGTTCATATTTATACAATAGTAATACTATTTATGCAGTTATTTAATTATAAAATTATATATATAACAATAATAAATATGAAAGAATAATAATGTAATAATAAATGAAGTAGGAACCTTCTTTTTCGTGAATATCCATCGTTATGTGTATTCGAAATATATAATGTTAAAGAACCGATGCTATCAAAGCGACACACAATAATGAACTAAAATAATGTCATACATACATACATGTATGGGCTGGCGTAAAAGTGACTAATGGTGTATGCATTGCCTATTACGGTATTAGTAGGTGACTCATTCTATAGAAATTCGAATGTTGATAACATCCGCGTTGGGACCCTATATTTATAATACTTTGTATTCGATAATTAACGTTACTAACCCTCAATTTGATCGTTATTCATATTTATCTGTAATTATATGTAGTGTTAATATATAAATAATAATAATATATTATTTATAAGAGTTTAAATGTATCAAAAAACTAACATTTTTAAAGAATTCTTTCGAAATATATTTGATTGACGTATAAAAACATTTACTTAATTCTATACGCCCAATTGGTAGAATATAATTGAAAATTTAATTCAAATGTAAAATCAATGACCTGTACAAATTATACGGTATCAGCATAGCCAGTAGAGTGAGGATCACTCAATATCTCTGGATATCAGATATTAATTGTATATTATAATGTTTAACCATGGCTTTATTTATATAAAGGGGGAAATGGGATTACTCGCTGTATAATTGAATATATATATATATATATATATATATATATTAATTGCAGATTAATTACAAAATTGTACAATAATTATAATTCTAATAATGGATATAACCCTTATATAACCATTATATAAATAACTATTACGTAAATTATATCTAGATTTCATAATGTAGTTTGATCACGGTTAGATCAAAAAAAAACATGTGCTTATTAAAATTATCTTATTATTAATCATTAATACATTAATTTAATTATATAGTATACTAGCAGATATATTCACACGTATACACATAATATATATAAATACACCTAGATACATAAATAACCCCCACCCTATACTCGTAAATATACAAATATGTAACCTACATACACACACACATACACACACATACACACACACACACACATACAAAAACTAACGTATATATATAAATTATATATACACGAATATATTTTATAACAAAAATCAACCATGGGTAGGTAGTGTATAGTATATACCGCATACCTTGACTAATGCTGCATACCTTAGTATGAATACGATGACAAATAATAAGGTTTACAAGTAAGTATTGTAAACAATTGTTATATAATAGCGAGGACCTTTATACTACATTAAAGTGGCATACCTGCAGTAACAAAATACTATAGGTCATATCTTCACTAACTATTCAACTATATACCTACTTCGGGTATAACCATAGATATTTATTAAGGCCTCACTCTAATTGTAAGGGCATACCCCATACATATCATATTATTAATGATTAATTAATCTACATAAGTAAGTTACATATGTAATTAACCTACAATATATATATGACATATAGGTATAAACATGTTTATATGCATATACATATGTATACTTATGCTTAGTATGCATTGCTTACCTATAGGGTATATATCCTACGTATATACCTATATGTATTCATGTGACTAGTATAGTATGAATTGAATATCACCTAAAAGTATTAGATGAATAAAGATAATAATGATTGATGGTATCATTAAAAATTCTATTTATATACTTTATATTTAAATAATTTATATCGATAACATTTATATAAATACTATGTATATAACTTTAGACATATACTCACACTAAATAACACCAACACACTCATATACAAACACACACACATTCAAACACATACACACATACACACACACACACACACACACATACACACATACATACACAAATACATAAACATACACACACAAACATATACACACCATCGATATAAAGAAAGAATATAACTTTCTTTATATCGATGATACACACATATATACACACATACAAATCAGTGATGTGACACCACCCAGTGGGTGGCACCCACAGTGTGGGTCCCACACACACACACACAAATATACATAAATAGTATTTATTAAATACACACCCATGTGCTAGACATATATCGTATGTCACATACTCACAGAGATAGAGAGAAAGCTTTCTCTCTATCTATATGCATATACTCATACATTTAAGATATACGTATTTATCAATAAATAAATATACATATACAAATACGGTATTTGAAATACCTATATATATATTTATATCTAGTAATAAATATAATACTATTCTTCGACATTATTGATAAGTGATAGTCGATAAATTAGATGTAGGTATTCATTATTAACCCTTTGTTAGGTATACATCGTTATCTACACCTTTTGTGGGTCTACTATTTATATTATTTATAGATTCGCATAATAATAATTTCGCAATTATACAAATGTTACCAAATAAAGATATAGTCGTAATTAATTATGCATAGTTTACTTAACTACGTATAGGTTAAATAAGGGTTAATATGGGTCATATTGAAATATATATACACTATTTCATAAAAATAACAATGGATGGTTACAAAATTAGTAAACCAATACCTATTTTACATGTAATAATGTGTAGAGTAAGCATAGGTTTAGCGTCCCAAATTCAAGTTCAAAAATCTAAATATATGATATTAAATAATACTATAAATGATTTTTCTAAGGAAATATATAGGTTTGATATATTGATATATATTTTTGATAACAGCTATTCATTAGTTTCACCCCTGGGTTAACTTGTTATTTATCGTATACTATTATGCATACAGTTGTGTTAGTATTTAATATAGGAAAGTTATTAGGTATTATTTACTTATTATTTACCTTCTACAGTATTATTTAAGGTCAGTAATTTGTTTGTTAATAGTCATGAGAGTGCTTCAATTATATGGTATAGATAGGGGTGCTGGAACGATTTTGTATGTAGGAGTGACAAACCAATATAAATGTATTTTGTGGTAAAAGTAGGGGGGACCAACAGCGTTGGTCGGACATGTTAACAATAAATATCCTAACATTTTATGACTCAATATTTTTATTCAAAAATTACAATATATTAATAATATATGATTATAGATATTATTGTGATTTTAAAATTTTATTTAATATTTTAATTCCTTAGATAACGGGGGTGTCCGTATTCGGTACCTATGTTCGAATACGGACACATGTGTTGTAATACTGATACCTTATATACCACTAGATAAACTATATATTATTGATGAATCAATCAGATAAATTACAATTACATTATTTATAATTAATTTTAAGAATAATTTAATATAATTTAACTATTAATTAAATTATAAATTTGTATTATTTTATTAATTAATAATTTATTTATTAATAATACAAATTAAGTAGGTATATACATATATAAATAATACATTTTTTAGATGTAGCTTCACTTTATATATATATATATATATATATATATATTATTGATATTTACTATTATTATATATCTACTATTACTTACTATGAGATATGAAATAATTATTTATATTCTTGAAGATAGATTTTTTATTAAAAATATTAGATATATACATATTTAAAATCACAATATTTATAAATGTAATAACATGTGTTGGTATATTATTAGTGTACCTATATTAATTTAATGATTATAAACGTAATTAAATAAATTATTTATTATTTACTCATATTCATCTATAGATATATATATATATATATATATATATATATATATATATATATATATATATATATATATATATATATATGATGATGATGATGATGATGATAGGTATTTATTTATATACTCAAATAATATTATATTCGTGAGAGTGTGAGAACGAAAAAAAAAACGAAAAGCGAGAAAACAAAAATACGAGTAAAACACATAATTTGGATATTATAGAAGTGGGGGTTAAAACAATAGGGTTATCAATGATATATTTATTTATTCTTCTCTTGAACACTGAGAAGGTAATATCTGTTTTCATTAAATTTCTCGGTAACCTGTTCCAGAGATTCGAAGCCTTCCTGTGAACAGTTTTTTTTTCTCCTCCAAATTTGGTAAATTTGTAAGGTGGTTCTTCTAGGAGGGGTGTAGAGGAGGATCGCAGTCGACGGGTGTTATTAGTAATAAATTATTACTATATATAAAGTCATCATATATTGGAGTGGGTTCGGTGGTTATCAGTATTTTATGGAGAAGAGTCAGTGTTTTGTAGTTAATTTGTTGAGTAAGTTAATGTTTTGTAGTAAGTCAGTTAAGTTATAGTCGCAGTTTGGCCACAGAGGTAGTATAGTCAGTAGTTTTTAGTTGTTATATGGTTCGTATAGATGGATGTCGAGGCAGTGTTATTAAGGTTTTGGGAATGGTTTCGATTATCTCAGTAAATAAGTCAGCAAAGTATTGCAGAGAAGTTCATCGGGCATGTCAGGAAGTTGGGTTTGTTTAAATCGTCCGAGAAGACTATCCGTGATTTTGTAGAGAGTTTTAACGTTAGTTCCAGCAGCAGTGATTTTAGATTGGTAGTATTCAGATATGGTCTGAAACATATTATGACGATAACTATTACGTGCCAGAATAAAGTTAGAGTGGTTCTGATGGGTATGGGTTTTTCTGCAAAGTCTATCAAGTTTCCGGGTGTGTTTTTTGTTGAGGGAACATAAGTCAGCGTTAAGCCATGGAGAGTTAGTATGTATAGATATTTTGGAGTAGATAAGTGGCGCATGTTTGTCAAGTAAAGCAGAAAATGTTGTGGTTAGAGATGACGAGTCATATTTTGTAGTTAGTGTTGAGTTATAGAGATCAGCTTTAAACGATATATAGTCGATATTCTTTATTTTCCTATGATGATAGAGCCGGGGTATGTTTTATAGGAGAGATTTAGTTGTAATGTCATGGACAAATTATCAGTTAGCAGTGTTGATTGTTGAGGTGTGGAGTGTATAAGGTTAGAATTATATTTAGTGATGTATAAATCTAAAGTTAGCCCTGTGAGTCTATGAGTAGGGACGGTTACATGTTGTTTTAAGTTAAGTTCAGAGCATAGCATTTGAAAGTCATGATGAGGTTTTCTAGTAGAGTCAATGTGGAAATTGAAATCTCCATATATATATATATATATATATATATATATATATATATATACCTATAGATATACTTATAATCTAGAATATACTAGATCAATATAGTGATCTAATTATATATTAATATATTAGGTAATATGGAGGTATACTAATGTGAAATTAATCTAAATATAATATGCATATACTGGTTTTTTAATGAAATTCATTGATAATTGTATTATGAAAACAGATCACCGTTAAGGTTGAATATTTATAACCCGGTGTATAACGATTTAGAACAATCAATAGTAAATGGGGTCTTTAATCTAGTATCATTTAAACATAAATGGTAGGTATATTACCTATAGTTAATATGAATATATAAATAAATACATATAAATATTTAACATTAAAGGTTTTCTGTTATCGTAATACAATTATTAATGAGCTCAATTAAAATACCCATACTGTATACACTATATATAGGATATACATATATATATATATATATATATATATATATATATATATATACGCATTTCAAAAGAAATGTGTACCTCTATATTTAGGTATAGCTTACATGAATACCCCGCAGGGTATTGTATTATATACACTATCGATATCTTGCATAATAATACAATGAATCATCGACGCGATTAAACGCGGAACGAAATATATGTTGTAAACTATAATTTACATTAAATAAAATAACATAGCAATGTTATATATATATTATCAACAATTTATTATATCGACTATAGTCGAAAGAATCAATTGAAAATCTTCTTATAGATTTACTTATACGATATATATATATATATATATATATATATATATATATATATATATATATATATATATATATATATATATATTGATTTATTGATTGCAATTTTATATAAACACTTAAATAAATCATAAATGATTTCTCAAAAGTGTATATATATAGAATACACATAATAGATTAGGTAAAGCAATAAAAACTATTAATAATAATAAAATAAAATAGAATAAACCGTACGGAAATTAATAAATAAAATAATAATGATAAACAATATTAGTAGACTTTAATTTACAGGTTTCAACCTGATATAAATTGTTGTATATATTTCACGAATGTTTTATGCGATTTTATGGATCTAATATAGGGTGTGATTTCCATAGTTTTGGACCAATATAACTCTGTGCCCGAGTATTTATTTTTGAGGGATGGATAATAGGGGTAAATAGACGATGAGATGCATGGTTTCTAAGTGATGGAAGGGAAGATTTTTGTACTAGAGAAGCAGAAATATACAAGAGGAAATTCGAAGAGTATATTGAGGAATGAACAATAGATAATATGCGATAAGTAACGCGTTTGTTAAATGGAAACAATGGAGGTAAGTGTTGGTATGAGGAAGTAGAGGAATGCTCTCGAATACGTATACGTATAGGTTATATGTTATACGGATTGATGAACGAATAACTCGATTTAGGGGAGAGAAAGAGGATAATGGAAGATCGATAAGAATCGAGTAACAGTAATCTATGCGTGAGAGGAAAGGGAATTAACTAAAGTTTTAGTAATATATACAGTAATTGGTTGTGGGATTTTTCTAATTCTAAATAGATGATAATTTGCAGGTTTAGTGATGGCAGTAATATGAGGAATGATGGAAAGAGTAGAATTAAAAAGTACACCTAAGTTGGATGCAGTAAGAGAAGGATATATTACAATGCTATCAATAAGAAAAGGAGGGAAGTAAGTTGGTGATGGAGAAAGATTCAATAAAGTAGTTTTGGAGGTATTGAGGAGAAGATTGTTAGAAATAACCCATTCCTTAATATAATTAGCACAATAGGAGAGTTTCTTATTGAGACATGGTGATGAATTAGTTGGAAGAAACATATATAGTTGTATGCCATCTGCATATAGATTGTAATATATATATATGGATATTTAGATATTATGGATGGTAGTGGAAATAAATAAATAGAGGATAGTGAAAGACCGAGTAGGATCCTACTGATCCCTGGGGAACGCCATAGTTCATAGGAGAAGGGGAAGACAAATAATTATATATTGTTATACTGTTACTATGGTCAGATAGCTATCAAGTAAACCATGAGAGGGCAATGTATTAAACTCCAAGCAGGTGTAGACGGGGCTGTAGAATTAGGTGGTCAAGCGTATCGAAAGCACATGATATATCCAGCATTACTAGTTGACAGAAATGTTTAGTATTAAGGGTAGAAGTGATGACATCAATTACGTTTAGTAGTGCTATTTCTGTGGAGTGTCCTCAGCGAGATCATATTTGTTGAGGAATATGGAGATTATTGGCGGTTATATATGAAGATTATTTGACGAGAGACAACTCTTTCCAAAATGGAAATTTAAATTAAAAATAGATAGTGGAACAGGATCGGAGGGAGATATCGAAGTGGACGCATGTATTAGTTTAGATATGAGAGATATGTGTAGGACAAAAAAACTTAAGAAATCAGATATAGGTGGGGTAACTATGATTGAAGGCTATTGGCAGTTGGGTTGTAGTTTTTGATATTTATTACGATTGAGTCAATCTTATTATAAAATGTTTTGAAGAAGAGACAGCCTAATTCTAAAGGAGAAATGCTAGTTATAGATGGTAGTAATGCTGGTTTTGGGATGATAACAACTTATTAGACAGTCTGACAAGTCGTGGTTATCAGAAGCAAGATCGTTTATAACCCGATTGTAATAGCTAGATTTGGCATAGGAAATTTTTATCTTGTAGATCTTACATTTCTCAATGAATGAAGCTCTAGAAGATGAATATTTCAAGGATAGGTATATTCTTTCATATTTACGAAGTGATTGTTTCAAGGACATGAGGTGGGAATTAAATCATTGGGTATCAGGATGTAGAGTTACTGATATGGTTTTTGAAGGAACATATTTATCGAGTAAATGGGATAATATGGAATTTAATACAACTGGTGAATAACAGTAGTCACCTATAGCAGAATGTAAGTCAGCTAAGAATATCATGGAATTAATATTCTTAATGGGTCTGTATGTAATACGTGTTTTATGATTAGGAGTGATAGTAAAGTTAGTTTTGAATGAGATTAGGAAGTGATCTGAAAGTAGATCAAGCCTAGAAATATTACTCACCATGAGTTCGGAATGGAGATAACTGGAGAATACAAGATCAATAATATTACTATTTATATGAGTTTGGAAATTTACATGTTGTGATAGGAATAATGAATTTGTTAAATTAGTGAACATAATATATGGATTTGAG
This sequence comes from Osedax fenrisi, assembly GCA_964019155.1. Classification (NCBI taxonomy): domain Eukaryota; kingdom Metazoa; phylum Annelida; class Polychaeta; order Sabellida; family Siboglinidae; genus Osedax; species Osedax fenrisi. The sequence goes on along the minus strand of OZ025243.1, from coordinate 70,901,912 downwards.
GTAGCATTAAAATGATAGTTGAAATCACTAAAAATAATAGGGTGGTATGTTGGTGAACTTATGAGATCAGTAGTAAAATCATTAAACTCAATTAGAAAGGAAGCGAATTCCTGTTAGCGAGTTCCTATAAATGACAGTAATGGATATATATTTATGTTTTGGGTTAACGATATAGTTAGGCAATCAGAGTAGTAGAAGTTATGGGATATGGATATAATTGTAAAGGTAGAGAAGCTTTTAATAGGGTGTTCACATCAATTCCGTTACGAGGAAGTCAAGTTGACTTAGTCAACCCCACCACCACGACCTGATAATCGAGGCGATAAGAGTAATGTATAACCAAAACTGTGAAATAGAGAAAATATATCGGAATCATCTTGAGAGATACATGTTTCCGTTAATGCAATAATACTAAAATAGAATTTTTAAGGAATGGTAATAAGAGGGAGGCATTGGAACGAAGAGAACGAATATTAATAAGGCAATTTGTTGGGATGAGAAAATGTGAGGGATTAGAAATAGATGAAGGATGAGAAATATAATTAGAAGAAGTGAGGAGAGATGTAATATTAATATATTGGTTGTGTAGGTCTACTAGACTAGATTCAACCTTTATTATGAGATCCTCCATTGTTTTCATGTTCAATGGGTCGGATGAGTGATGTGGCATTGCTGAGAGAGAGGTAGTGGAGTCACGACAATTAGCATAGGTAAACGTAAAACACGGAGAGTTCATCAATTGTATCGACAGTTTAGATGGCGTGTTGTTTCCCCCCCCCCCCGAGAGTATGTCGTCTCCTCTGCAGCTTGAAGACTGGGTAGCGTATAGCATCATCGCAAGTACACGTAAGGAAGCCGTCAGAAGATGAAGCATCGACTGATTCCAGAGACACCTTACAGTGAGAGCAACACTTCGGATTCATTGTCGATGAAGTTCCAACTGGTTAAATATTCAGAGCAGCAATAACGTAAGCGACAATAGATATATACATATAATATATATACAATAATATATACATATTAATATAAGTTTAAGCTATAAGTTATACATCACGATATAGAAAATAAAGTTCACTTTATTATTAGTAGGCTATTATGTTAGATGACCTAATTAACAATATTTTGTTTACCGATAGGCAGGTAAGAATTCTATATTAATATTGATAAATTTAATTGGATTTCTTGTAAAATTCATATACACATATATCACAATTTTGTTTGTAAAATATCTTCTTAATTCAGACTGCAAGTTTAACATATGTTCTTTGATACCATTTTTTTAGTGATTTGAAAGTGGTTCATCATCAATAATAGCGAAACATCGTTAGGAAGAATCCTTATCCCTATACATTTTTCTTGCCCATATATAATTTATCATTGTGTGCATTAATTGCATCGCCATGCATACTACATGTTGTTTTGTTACTTTGTAATAATCGATTGAGGTCATTCAATACACAAAATATACCAGTCAATATTACATAGCAACTGTGTTATATAGTTCCTAAAATAATTCAAGTCATAATTACTTATTCTAAAAAGAAATATCATTATCGAAATATCATTATTTCTGAATGTAGTTCATAAATTGTATCGAGGATACCTTTTGATAATTATCGGAGAACAGTGTCAAATACAATTTTGGTAATTTATATCCAATTAATCGCATAATTTATGAAATAATAGTCTTATAATTATACTTCCTTTTATGTAGTTTTCTATATTTATTACGGTTATTAGGTGCTTTGGAATTATTGTTGAAGAAAATACTTTATGGTGAATTAAACAATGTATTGCAATGCACACATGGGTTGCAATTATATCAAGGTTTTACTAATGATATACATTATGGTTTAGATCTAACATTGACTCCATTATCATGAAGCTAAAGGAGGCAATGGATCTAAGCATAGGTGATGGTATTTTCAGTACATACTTAACGCCCACTATGATCTCGAGGGAACACTGACGAGGTTTTTAAAAGGTATTGACATACTCCTATCGGCTTCGGATAGACCAGGATTGATTTTTCTCTTCAAATAATGTAGATTTAATTGACATTACTTCAGCGGTTTTTGATAATATTTTCAATAATGGTAACAATGTATTCAACAAGTTTCACAATCACAATATTAATTATTAGTATAGGGGAAAGTAACCTAATACGGACACTTTAACAATACATGGTCTTAAAATTGTATGACTCATTATTTGTATTCAAAAATTACAATATATTAATATAATATGATTATAGATATTATTGTGATTTTAAAAGTTTATTTAATCTTTAATTTCATAGATAACGGGGGTGTCCGTATTCGGTACCCATTTCCGAATACGGAAACTCTGTGTTATAATACGGACAGTGTCCGTCGGAAAACCTATATACCACTAAATAAACTATATAGTGAATCAATAAGACAAATTACAATTACATTATTTATAATTAATTTTATGAATAATTATAATTTATTCTAATTTAATTAGTTAATAATTTATTTATTTTTATTATTTTTTTAATTAATAATACAATTTAAGTATTTAAATAATAAAAATGTTGGATTTATATTATTCAATCTTTATTGGTGTTATTAATATTATAACGCATATTAATTTTATGAAAATCAGAATAGTTCATACGATGCGCGCTGATTGGTTATATGGTGTCCGTATTAAGACATATAAGTGTCCGTATTAGGGACTTAGGCCTCTAGACTTTAACCTCTAGATATATGCTTATAACTTAATGAATATTTGATAACAAATATATAGAATTTATATATATAATTTTAGAATGCTTTTGTTTTTAATAATATATTGGTATATTTTATATCGATACATTTGTATATTCTTGAGAATGTTTTAAGTTGATATTTTTTTTCTTCATAAATTTAAAAACGTAATAAAAAAATCAGTTTATTTAATATCAGCTCTATTTTGAATAATTAAAATTAAAAAAAATACTTATTTAGACTATTTATATGATTATGAATGTTTTATTCATTACATTTTTTTTGTAGGATTTATGGTTTCTGAGATACCGATAGTGTCCGTATTCGGTTACTTTCCCCTACATTATAATATTATTTCTATTATTAACTATATATAAATATTATAATATTATTTATATTATTAATTATTATATAAGTACATTTGATTTTGTTATTTATTTTAGCTCTATGGCCAAACAAAAGTCGCCAATGGCATACAGTTGGACCATGGCTTATAGACCGGAAACCACTATTCTATATATCATTTACATATTATACTAATAAATTAATATAATATATACGAAACTATAATTAATATTATTATTAATATAAAAATAATGACCTAATTATAATACTATGGGCATATCTATAAGTTATGAATCATCAGTATTATGGATATGTATATAGTATACTCCTATGTATTATAATATGAATACTATTAGGTTAATTATTATTTACATATAGCCAAACTTTGATACATATTATAATATGTATATTATAGTTAACTATAAATATAAAGGACAATAATTTTCAATATAGGATATATATTAAATATTCCTATAGGACTAAAAAACGAAGATCCAAATTTAGATTTACACATATTATAATATTGTAATAATTGACTTATATATTTAATAATGACTAATATAATATATTGCATTGACTTATTAATTATGTTTTACTATTGGTGCATATGTATGTATTATGATCATAGATTTATAGTTTAATTAAAATAAATATCAGTGATTATGATACATATTAGTTATATATATATATATATATATATATATATATATATATATATAGTATATAGTACATTGTATATATTGATACGTTACATATTAATAGGACTCGCCCTTCAGATGAATATAGGTGTATATAATATATACACCTATAGTCATATGAAGGTCGAGTCATATTAATATGTATGGTATCAATATATATACAGTGTATGAATACACAACCAGAAGTTGTGGTACACAACGCACAAACAACTTGGATACCAGGTTGTTAGCAGGTATACCAGGATTCCGTATTTGCTGCATACCCATTTACATATAGAGAATGTAATCTGAGATATAAAATTGGATAAATCAAAATCACAGATATATATATATATATATATATATATATATATTATATAATATATACATTATATATACATATATACATATATACAATATATACATATATACAAATATATACATATATATATATATATATATCTAATAATATTATAATTAAAGATTTTTCCCATGGAAACATATTTGGTAATTATATATCTGTGATAAAACCAGTGTGATATCCATCAATACTTCATATACGTTATATGATATAACAATACTTCATATTATTTTGAGGTTATATATGACTATATCCTATATCCAGGACCGGCTTAAGGGGGGGGGGCAAACCGGGCAATTGCCCGGGGCCCCACATGTTGGGGGGCCCATGAATTATTTGAGAAACATGTTGTTTACTATTTATATAAAAAAAATATATTCGTAATTGTATTTTTATTAATTATATATTATTAATTCTAATTAAATAAATAAAAATAATATAATAAATTAATTAAATAGTAGTCATTTATGCCGATTTGAAAAGTGAATTATACAAAAATTTACACGAAGATATGGTGAAAACAGGTACATGAAGATGTTGGAGCACATGCTAATAGTGATAACCATAGATCATCTCGCACATATCTGCTTGTCAGATAAAATAGTATGAAACGGATTGATAAATAATTGTTTGTTAAACTAGAAAATTATAAATGATAAACGTATTAAGGTAATATTAAGGGAATATTTACCATAGTTGAATATTAACAATTTATAATTCTAAAATTAGTTTACGAAAAAAAAAGTATACTTATTTATATACTTATTTATATTAAAATTAAATATGAGATATATATTAAGTTTAAGTTATATTTTAACTATAATTTCTGATATTTGTAAAGGATTATATTTATTATAAATTACGAAAAAAACGATACTCTATATAGATATATAATTTTTATAGTAATTAAAACTAATTAGATATTTTCAAAATAATTGTTATCAAAAGAATTAATTTTCTCTACCTACTTCTCGTATTAATAAAAGGTGTATCTTCTCATAGTGTATATATTATTATAATTTTGTTAGTGTAAATAATATATATATAAATATATAATTTTTTTAAATTTAAATAGGAATATTCTGCTTTATAGTATTTTTAATAATTATTATTGATAAATGGAATTATGTACATAATATTTTCAACAGACTATTATTTAGCTTAGAGAAAGAAATTATATTTATATTTATTGAAACAGATATTATTTATAAATATATATATAATGATTATAGATTATATTATAATCTAAATATAATACTAAAGGCATTTTTGCAATTATCCAACTAGTAGGCTACTTACAACTGAATGTTTAGATTTACATCACCCTCATCTATATTTATATATAAATACACACAATGGCGATATTCTTATTGGAGAACAGGTGATAAGTTATAACCATAGATTTATAATTTACAACTTGTAAACTATAAATCTATGGTTATAACTGATAACTTAATAATTGAAGAAATATAAAATTCAAAATATTAATATTTACGATGATTTATTAACGTACCTACATGTGATATATCTGGAATTGAGTACACTGATTATATTAATTAATATAATTATATTAATTAATATAATCAGTGTACTCAATTCCAGATATATCACATGTAGATAAGTCATCAGTCATCGTCATATATACTAAGTTAGGTATTATTATTATATAGATATTTATTGATGTACGTTCAGATTCATTATAACATTGGTCAATATTTAGCTTACGATGTATTAGAATTTTTTTAAATAATAATATAATTATAATAGATTATAGAGCTCAAAGTTATGAAAAATCCAGCAATGTCTGGAAGATTCAATAAATGAAAGATATCATAATATACTATATTATGATATCTTTCATTTATTGAATCTTCCAGACATTGCTGGATTTTTCATAACTTTGAGCTCTATAATCTATTATAATTATATTATTATTTAAAAAAATAATTTTTTTATTAAATATACCATAGTCCATTGTCAATATGGATCCCCATATCTGCACTGTGCAATGCACAGTGTGCATTCCTTAAATCTGGTTGGGCAAAATGCCGTTGAATCTTCGAAAATTGTAGCAATATTATTTGCTTTCATCCTAAATATATATAATTTATTTAGCCAAACTAAATAAAGAATATATTAACATCTATATTAAAGAAGAATATAATATATTAACATCAATTAATACAATTTTATTAAAAGCATTATCGAATATAATATGGTCATCACAAGCAGATTTTATTAGAGCAGTATATTGTGGATTTCCCAAAATTACATAAGATATATCTGATATTATATATGTTAAAATATTACGTAAATTACATTACTAGAGTAAACATAGTTATTCAATAAAATGCAAGAATTTGAGACTTCAATATTATGAAAACCGTGGAGCTAATTACTTTGTAGACTAAAGTCGAACAGAAAAGTATTGCAATTAGGTTAAATTGAGGTAAAAGTGGTAATAAAAAATATTGATGCACTCTCTAAATATATAGGCGAGAAAATAAATGATTATGAGGAGTTGATTAGAGTATAGGTATACCAACAAATTAAAAAATAATTAGTATAATGATAACATATATAAAATTAATGAATTTACATCATATAATAAGTTAAAAATAACTATTTTCTAACAATATTTGACAATTTAATTGATATATAGGAATATACTTATAAATATATAGGAAATACTAAAAAAGATAATCATGTAATTATTACTAATTATATAAATAATATGTATTATACATATTGTATATATATCATCTGACATCAGCAATTAAGATGATTAGTATATAAGATAATTCAGTATTAAACATATAGTATACCATATTGATATACACCTCAAAGGAATGGACTATACACATATTAGTATATAGGATGTATATGATGGGATAGATATATCCAATCGTAGACATTTTCATCCTAATATATTTAATGGTAAATAATTACATTTGAGATAGAAGCTTCTCTAAACTTAAACTTATAAATACTTTTCTATGACATTATCTGACACAATAAATACTTTCAAATCTGTAACATTATATTTATCAAAGCTAATTAATTAAATTGATAATGAATAAATAATACTGATTTAGAAGAGGAAATCGAGTAAAATAAATATGTAATAATATAATTTTAACTAATTATTTTGGGATAGATATATCCAATCGTAGACATTTTCATCCTAATATATTTAATGGTAAATAATTACATTTGAGATAGAAGCTTCTCTAAACTTAAACTTATAAATACTTTTCTATGACATTATCTGACACAATAAATACTTTCAAATCTGTAACATTATATTTATCAAAGCTAATTAATTAAATTGATAATGAATAAATAATACTGATTTAGAAGAGGAAATCGAGTAAAATAAATATGTAATAATATAATTTTAACTAATTATATAATCTAACCTATACTTATATCATTTGTATTAATTAATTTGTAAATTATAAAATATGAAATGGGAATGATTTTAAAGTGGGTACCGTAATATCTATTTACATCCATATCATGAAGGAGAAACCCTACATATATTAGATGCATCTTAAAGTGGGTCTCCTTCACACGATACATGTACATTATTATTTACTAAATATGTATGCAAACAATTTTTTTTAAAGATTATAAATACTTTTACATAAGTTGATCACGCATAATAGAATAATAATACATCATATATATATATATATATATATATATATATATATATATATATATATATATATATATTAGTTATTTCTAGAATGGCCCATTTAATATGTTATGAAATTCTTATGGGGCCCATACGTTTTTTTTGCCCGGGGCCCATAGTATGCTTAAGCCGGCCCTGCCTATATCATATAGGAGGTCTTGGATATTTCCATAGAGCTAGAGAGAATATTTCTCTCTAGCTCTGTGGATATTTCCCTGATAAAACTAATTATATCCGCGGCTGATTCAAATTGTTAACGAACAATATTCACACGATCTTTGATATAAACCTATCGAGGAAAATTATTAAAATATATAGACTTCCGTTTTAGTATTTCAAATTTATGTTAAATTAGTTTTATAAATTAAGTATATAATCATGTATCCACCGATGTATACTCCATCGATAATATCTGTATATACGGAATATCAAATACGTAAAGTAATATGGAAAAAAGTAAACTCTGAGACATTCGAAACACCTAATCTGATTGTATCTTCTAGTTACAATAAAAATGACAGTGTTTGTATAATAATTTAATAATATTTAAATAATTAATAATATTATGTGTGATAATTATGTTCATACAAAATTTATATTGTAGCCTAACATTTTAAATACAAGTATTATTATAATATATTTATATATTATTTATGTAATCATATTAAGTGTATATTGAATATAATATTCGGTACACGCGATATTCACAATTTTTTAAATATTCAAAAATATTTCAACTGATTTTTAAAGTTATCTTGTTAAACATATATTTACTATATATCATTTCTGAAAACTATTATTATATTTTTACAATATAATTATTAATATAATATTGTTATTGGGTTATATATACTAGTATAGTTATGGTATCTGTAGGAAGTCGGCACTTTTAAAATGAAGAATCTGTGATAATCACCGTGATTTAAATAAACATATATAATAGGGTTTAAATTAGAATGACGGCGAAAATTAAATAGCAACACATATATCAATATTCATATATCATATATCTAGCAGGCTTTCTAATATCAATCTAATTTTATTATGATTTTAAATGTGATGAATTTTCATTTTAAATATTCCCACTTCCCTCTGTAATATATATTTGATTATAATGAAAAATTTACAAATATTATATATATATATATATAATACTATAAAATATCATAAGGAAAATAATAAATTAATATTAAAAATGTGAAATTTGTGTATTAATATAAGATTATTAAGACCTTTATATATATGTAACGGGTATGACATAATATAAAATATTCATGTACCCAAATATGTACCCAAATATAATAAATATGTAACTAAGAAGAAATGTGAAGTATTTTGTTCATGTTTAATTATACTAATTAAAATATTGTATTATCCCTTAGGCGTTTGATCTATTAACATATACGAAATATTTTATGAAGCTAATATATAACACTCCCTATCTACGCAACGTAATTAATATTCATACGTCCCACTGCTAGCATTAGTATCGAAATCACTGAAATAGATATAGGTTTGCCGCAATTTAATACAACAATGTTTTAATTGTTCTATTAAGTTAAGTGCAATATAATTAGCTTTTACTCACCTCAGATATTTATATCATTTAAAACCAAAATATCATATTTATTTATTACAGTAACAAACTTGTAGTTTTCATAATTTTCTTTTAGTTTTCTAATTATAAGATTTCATGTATGTGTAATTTCTTTCTTTTAGAACACCTTTGCTTATATTTTGTGAAATTACTTCATATTAATCAGATTACCCGTTAAAGATTATGAAATAATAACTTAGTATTTAATAGTAGCATCAATAAATCTAAATAATACTTTATATTTCTTAGAGTTCAATATAAAATTAAAAGTTTACACTTGAAAACATAGTTAATGACACTTATCTATTTCATTATATACACAGTGCTACAGTAATAAATAACAAGATGTACGAACGATGATTTTCTCTTTTTAATTTATTTATGTTATATTATTAGAAATATCTATATTCCATCATAAGATTCGCCATTAGTTAAAACCTTAATGGTCTATAGGAATAGTAGTGATCTCGTGTGACATTATTTCATGCGGATTGGTGATCTCGTGCGCAATGTTAATACGTATTAATGTAAATAATTATTTATAAATAGCAGAATTTACACTTCGTATGAAATCGCACGAGATTACTCCCCATAAAATCATTTAGAACGAGAGCACAGGTTACAATCTAATAGTCTATATAATAACATACAAATTTCATATATTATAAATTTATTATTTTAAATTAGGAGCTTAAAAGTTTCAAAAATAACATCAACAGAATATAAGTATATAGAATGGAAAATAATAACTCATATTATTAGGTGTCATGCTCGTTTACAGGACAAAGATATTGTATAAATAAATTATTTGTTGAGTGATATATTAACTTTTAAACTCTATTTATTATTATTATTATTATTAAATAATAATATTATTATTATTACTACATTAACTACACAATACTGCGATAGTTAGCCATGATGTAATAATGTTTACACCGAATATAGAACAAGAATCTGCTGTGCCTTCACTACCATGATACGGATGCCAGCGATTATGAATACATTGAGGATAAAACGCCCGAGTTCTTATCTTCAGTGATGTCTTTAAATTTTAAAGGTTAATATTCGTATTATGTTTCAAATAACAATAACTTGTATTATGTTTCATGAATCTATTACATTATAAGATATATAAATAAATTGAAAATGTCGCAATGAGAATTATATATATATATATATAATAAAATATAAATAAATATTAAATTTTCAAATTATAAATTAATATTTATTTTAAATTGTTAACATTAATTTCCAATATATATATTTCCAATACAGATATATATAATACACTAATTGATCTTTAGTTAAATTTACGAATATATAATATGATATTATTAATATCTAATAAATACCACTAATCCGTACACAAAATCATATACGAATGTGTAAGTGAACAAACGACTGTTGTAGGTAACACGTCAGACATGACATACTGCAATCACAATACCCTTCTGCTGTCCACCGATCGCGGAGATATTCACACTATTAATGTCTACGACGACGGTATGGTTAGTGATGTCATATTCGGTAGATAATATTAATAATACTTATTTTCCTTCAATTAGTCATTTTAATATGAATGCGGATTTTTTACTTATAAAGAGTGTAATTATAATTATTTATTGCTAATTTCCTATCATATTGATGTTTATTTGATAGGATATTAATAAAATATTATTTGTATTAAAATAATCCTGATACGTATGTTTTTTATTCTCTATGAAATTTACAAACAACTGATGATATAAGTAATTCACACAGGTATGGGAGATCATGCAACTTCTAAACATCTTTTCTACATATCTCTATATATGTATTCTATGTATTCATATAAGTAAACATCTGTGTATTCATATCTATATAAAATAAATAAATCAGATATATTATTTCATGTTGTAAAGCACGCAATAATGGAGAAGTTAATAAACAAATATATTTGTTTTTGTGAGAACTTCCTTATCGTCATATTCTAGATAAGTTAGATTCTCACGAGTTCAATGAATCTATATATAAATCTATATTTATATCTATGTATACATATCTATATAATAATAATAATCAGATTGGTTCATCTTAATATATCAGAGTGTAACCAGATAAATATAAAAGTTTTTATGACCATATAGAGATATCCGCCTTTCATAAATCTATAAACGCATCTCTTCATCATTCTATATTTCTATCTATGTATCCATATATATATATATATGTGTATCAATTTACATATCCATTTTTGTATATATATCTATATAGTAATACTTATAATTAGACTGGTTCCTCGTAATAAACGAGAGTGTACCCAGATAGATAGAAGTTCTTATGAACTTATCGAGATATCTACCTATCACTAACTATATATCGATCTAAATATACATCTCTGTACCCATCACTATATCCACCTATGTACCCATCACTACGCGCATCTCTGCTTCCATCTCTATATCCATAACTATAGTTATGTATGCATATCTATATCCATCTTTTTATCAATCTCCGTATCATCTCCGTATCACATCTATATCCGAGTCCGCCCCCTCCCCCCCCCGCAGGAATCTCAGCTAACTCAGCTGAGTCACGCCTCACTGGCCGGCAGCAGTGACTCATCGCTGTTCGCCGTCAACGAGCTGTCCGCCGCTCAAGACCGCGCCTACTGCTGCGTGGACAGAGTGTCCGGCCGCTTGACCTTCATGACCACAGACTCGGACGCTCCGTCTCGAGTGCTCGGTCGGTACGGCAACAACTATCACCGCAGCCAGCGATGAATCACGCGATATCGCGATGTTTGGTAGAGCATAGAGAGTTATCATAGAGTGGGTGTTGAAATTAAGAAACTAGTGATTCACTAGTAGTGATTCATACCTAGCACGGCTACCGCTCTCACCGCAGCCAGCGACGGCGACTAATCAGAGCGTATCGCTATTATAGGTAGAGTTATTATGCTTGGGAGTAGAAATTAGAAACTAGTGATTCGGTTCGGTTCGCTGTGAAGAGTGCAGTGGTTTATAAGTAGGACTTTGAAGATGATACACTATTTAATCAGTAGCCTATCGGCAACCTATTTAGGTACGGAGAATTATGTGTTCGAGAGTAATCGATAGTAGATGTACACTGCATACGAGCCGATAGATCGCTATACATAAATCACACCCAATACGTATACGTGGCAATAGTAGATAAGTACATAGTGCGCGTAATCACGTACGTATTGTTATTGTGGTGGAGTCCTTTTATCCCATCCACGAACTTAGATTAAGTTTACACGGCCCTATATGACTCTAATGTCCCGTCTAAGTCGCTTTCACGTTAAGGCATCCATGATTTTATTATTGAATGAGACACTATTACATACAAAGTGTTGTAAAACTAACATTGGATGAGTCTACTAAGACTGAGAATCTTTAGTGAAATATCACCGTTCGCATCCACTATACAAATGAAATATTTATATTACGAACGAGTATTGGTTCCGCAATGTTTGATTATGATATAGTATTCATTGTAAGACGTATTCATTGCTAATAACTTATTAGATATTGAATCATGGTTATAGTTGGTGTACTCTTTTGTTTATAAACCTATAGATATTGTATATATCACCTACCACTATAGTATTACTAATTCTTCTACGTATACTGCTACTAGTACTACTACTACTACTACTACTACTACTACTACTACTACTACTACTACTACTACTACTACTACTACTACTACTACTACTACTACTACTACTACTACTACTACTACTACTACTACTACTACTACTACTACTACTACTACTACTACTACTACTACTACTACTACTACTACTACTACTACTACTACTACTACTAGTACTACTACTACTACTAGTACTACTACTACTACTACTACTACTACTACTACTACTATTACTACTACTACTACTACTACTACTACTACTACTACTACTACTACTACTACTACTACTACTACTACTACTACTACTACTACTACTACTACTACTACTACTACTACTACTACTACTACTACTACTACTACTACTACTACTACTACTACTACTACTACTACTACTACTACTACTACTACTACTACTACTACTACTACTACTACTACTACTACTACTACTACTACTACTACTACTACTACTACTACTACTACTACTACTACTACTACTACTAGTACTACTACTACTACTACTACTACTACTACTACTACTACTACTACTACTACTACTACTACTACTACTACTACTACTACTACTACTACTACTACTACTACTACTACTACTACTACTACTACTACTACTACTACTACTACTACTACTACTACTACTACTACTACTACTACTACTACTACTACTACTACTACTACTACTACTACTACTACTACTACTACTACTACTACTACTACTACTACTACTACTACTACTACTACTACTACTACTACTACTACTACTACTACTACTACTACTACTACTACTACTACTACTACTACTACTACTACTACTACTACTACTACTACTACTACTACTACTACTACTACTACTACTACTACTACTACTACTACTACTACTACTACTACTACTACTACTACTACTACTACTACTACTACTACTACTACTACTGCTGCTGCTACTACTACTACTACTACTACTACTACTACTACTACTACTACTACTACTACTACTACTACTACTACTACTACTACTACTACTACTACTACTACTACTACTACTACTACTACTACTACTACTACTACTACTACTACTACTACTACTACTACTACTACTAGTACTACTACTAGTACTACTACTACTACTACTACTACTACTACTACTACTACTACTACTACTACTACTACTACTACTACTACTACTACTACTACTACTACTACTACTACTACTACTACTACTACTACTACTACTACTACTACTACTACTACTACTACTACTACTACTACTACTACTACTACTACTACTACTACTACTACTACTACTACTACTACTACTACTACTACTACTACTACTACTACTACTACTACTACTACTACTACTACTACTATTACTACTATTAACACAATCACCCTCGACCAATCAGATACAACACATGAGACAACAGTGGCTGGTGCATTCTTCAAAGACTCCCAGGTTCTCTGCACCGCCAGTGAATCCGGAGAAATCTCTCTCGTAGATTTACGCCAGAATAACTATTCTGCTATGTTTGTATTATGTAATAGCGATTATAATATAGTCTGTAATTGCTATCGAGCGATGTTTATCTAACACATTTGTAATGAAAATTATACATTTTGTTTACATTTAAATATTAACTATTGATTTAACAAAACATTTTGTTTACATTTAAATATTAACTATTGATTTAAGGGGATACCGCACTGTGTAAATCAGAGAAAATCAAAAAAATAAAATAAAAAATATTATTCAATAATATTAATTTATCATATATTATGTAGTACCTTTCAAAATATTATGATCGAAAACGGCCTATAAATACCATAAAAAGCATATTTTACAGTGCACCTTTAAAATATATAATGTTGGCTTATCATTTTGTTTGAAATCTACATGCACAATTTTATAATAATGCCTACATTTTATTTTATAACATTAAATACTTATATATTGTCAATTTAAAAAATTTAAAAACCCAATTGTATATCTCTATTTATTCTATATTATTATCTTTGTAAACATATATCATGTGATATTACAAACCAATAGAAAAGCTAATAAACAGATGCTATAAAATATTTTATTTACTATATGTCATTTCATTTTAAAATTTACGTTTTTATATCCTTTACCATTTATTTGCATATATATATATATTATTTATATATCTTTATAGCTAGTTTCATTTATATATTAGTTTTATATTATAAGTAGTATAAAATTGTTCTTTGTATATCATTATTAGCCTTTATATTAGATTTACATTTGACTTTTCAAATAAATTTTTTTTATTTATATTCAATATAATATTGTTTTATATATTTACATTTATTTATATTACATTAGTATTATTTACATTTATTGGCATATAACTTTGGAGCACAGAGGATAATGCATAATCTAGATCAACACATTCAAATTAGAAGTGAAGAGAGTATAATTGAATGTATTTTACAATTTAGAATTATATATTGAATTTACACATCTATACATATATTATATTATAAACATTATATTTTTGATTTATTTATTGAATTTACATATATTATAAATTATTGATTTATTTTATCATATATCTATATATATATATCAGCTATACATAAATACATTTTATGTATATAATTTACTATAACATACAACTATTGCTTTATTTTATAATAATTGATTTTTAATTAGTAAAACTTTAGATGCATTTTTCTCAGAATAATTATGTTGTACTACCTAGTTGTATATAAATGCACATTTAGAAAAAACTATTATATGTATCTTACTAATTTTTGTTGCTATATATAATAAGTATAATAATAAATAACTTAGAGAGAGATTATTATATAAATATAATTAAAAGTAAGTGAAAAGAGATAATATTGGTGAAAATATTGTATTTTTAATTAGTAAAACTTTAGATGTGTTTTTCTCAGAATAATTATTTTGTACTACCTAGTTGAATATAAATCATTTTTTAGAAAAAAATATTATAGGTATCCTTCTAATTTTTTTTGCTATATATAAATAGTATAATAATAAATATATTAGAGAGAGATTATTATATAAATATAATTAAAAGTAAGTGAAAAGAGATAATATTGGTGAACATATTGTATTACAAAATAAATATTATATGTAATATATTTTATATATGAAATAGATTATTTAAAAAAAAAATCTCTCTTAGGGTTGTAGAATAATATATTATCAATATAATAAAAAAAAAATTAGTTAGATTCATTGATTACTTTTACCTAAAAAGTACTTTTAGTAATGGTATGTATTTCCTATCTATTAACATGTAAGTGCACGAAATGGCGTGCATTGTGCGGTATGCCCTTAACAAAACATTTTGTTTACATTTAAATATTAACTATTGATTTAACAAAACATTATGTTATTACATAATATGCAATAGAAATTATACCAAGCATACTACATACTACATACTATACTCCCCGATTATACATTGCATAATATACATGTATATTGAAATTTAAAAAATTGCTAATTGTATTTTTATAAATATTAGCTCCCTTAAAAACTATATATTTATATATTATTTATATAGATTTCAAGTTAAAGTGATTCTTTGTAATAATGATATATTTGTAATATACCATTATTTGTGATATTAACAATATAATTAAAATTGAAATTCATTTATTCAATATACACTTAAGATGTAATGTTCTGAGATAATTATATATTATTGTATTATGCTATTATGCGTACATACAATGTTATATTAGGTTTGAAGTTTTAGTTATATTAGTGTATTCTCGCTTTAAGAGTATCAATATCAAGGGTTACCTCTTAATATCTCCGTTAGCAAATTAAATAGGCCCTTTTACTTTCCCAAATATCTCATTTACTTTATTCAATTACCTATATATGTCTTATTTTCTAATCTCAGATCTTCATTAGGAACTAGGTACTTCATTAGATCATTAGGTACTTCATATATTATATAAAAGCGATTTGGGGAGTATGTTCATGACATTATTTCCCAGTATTTCATTATAATATAGTAACTACGTGCATATTAATTCACAGAAAAGGAAGTATAGAATGGGATCTATCCTACCTCTCACCTGATACAGATAGTAATGATATCATATTGGCTGGCTTCGATAATGGTTTATATAACAGAATAATTATATTGTGGACTATAATTAATTAATTAACGAATTAATCACGTATAGCAAATTTATTTAGTTATGTTTAGAAAAATTATATGAATATGATTACATTCAATTACATTAGGTATATGTTAATGGTATATGTAATATTAAGTATAGAGTAAAATATGTATTAATAATTTTATAAAAGTATAATATTTCTTAATAGGATAATTTGAATTAATTTTTTTTAAGATTATTAAAATACTAATGAAATTTTAGTTTTATATTTGTTTTACAATATTTAAATTTATATAACTAGATTATTGATTATTATTATGTAATAATTTTAAATATAGGAATATTTTATAATTCGAAAAATATAAAAATAAAATTTATTACTTATTTTACATTTCAAACAAATTCTACTGATATTATATAGCTCCTATTTCTAAATTATATAATATATTTAATTCCCTGTATCATATTGCCCATAAATAAACTGAAAATTATATTCGACGTATATCCACGTAATTGTCTATCAAGTTTAAAATACTATACACCATTACAATTTCTATATGAACTGTTAGATTTATATTTATAAAATATACAATATTACCAATTATACGTCATTGAATAAACACTACCGTCCTGTAGGTAATATAATAAGCTATGATCTACGCGTGTTCAAGACTATCAGTGAAAGTAACGTGCACAAATCTTCAGGTTTAGCGAACTCACGATACGTGCTAGCGTTATCCTTGGATGATCCTTAGCTATATCCGCGATGTTAAATATTGTCCTACGACGATCCTTAGTTATCTGCGCGATGTTAAATATTGTTCTAGGATAATCCTTAGCTATCTCCGTGATGTTAAACATTATCCTAGGATAATACTAGGACGGTTTATTTTCTCAGAATAACCCGCCCCCGATGTCTATTGTCTCCAGCTATATATGTATAGTAGCGTTACCTTTATACTGTACGATATATCCACACTAAATCAGTGCATTTCGATTACGTTAACATCATAAGGTTAACCTTTGACCTTTAACCACATTTAGAATGTACTTAATGCATTAATAATTAATATTTATCATTTCTCATTATAATTTCCTTGCGACGTGCATAGAAATAATAATTTTTATTCTTCTATTATCAGTTTTGTTTATAATTTAATATATTCACTATTTGTATAGGTATTTAAATTTGCGTTAGAACTATTGAAATACTATTTAATTTATTCTCTACATACGACTATAATAAATGTCATCTATTGATATATCATCACTAAACACCTAAACATCACCACCTCTCTGTACTAAATCACTATACCTACTACTGCTGCCCCCTAGTGACTGGATTAAACTACAGCAACGTGTGCTCGCCTAACTTGTTCTCGTGTTCATCCGATGGTGACGTTCTACACTGGTCTGGTTAGTGTACTAGTCTACTGGTGTAGTGGTCTACTGGTCTACTGGTGTACTGGTAGTTATTATTACATAGGTCTGGTTAGTGTACATTAAGAGTGGTTACATCGATACATTATTAATTGATTTTTACAAAAATTTGAGGCTATTTTTATTTTTATAATATATCATCATAAAATATATTTCAGAATATTTCGGATATGTTTAGGGGAGCCGACGTTCCTTTAAAAATTAACATATAATGAATTGTAATTTTTACATTATAAAATATAAAAGTTTGAAAATATAGTTTTTACTTAGATATATTCAAGATTGTAATATAAATTGTTATTATATAAAGTATTCTAAGGGAGTAACACAATAAAACTAGTAAGATATTTTTTTCTATTTTATCATGTCTTTTTGTTAAAAATATCTCAAAAAATATTTTTTTTCAATATTTCATATTTTTTTATTTCACAAATATATTTAAAAAAATATATTTATATTTAAGGAACTTATATATAAAGAAATATATTATTGCAATCAAATTATTAAAAATAGTCTGTAATTGATATTTAATACATATTTATGAACAAAAATGCAACATTTTGGACAATTTTTAATATTGTCGAAAACCATTATATAAATATTAACAATTTTTTTTTTACTTATAGGTTGGTTATAGAATATATTTTTGTATTTCTTTGTCGTAAAAAAAATGTTTCAATATATATCCATATTTTTTTATTTTATTTTAAATGGTCATAAATTAAAAAATTATACAAAATTTATATATATCTAATTTAATATGTATTATATATAAACACTTTAATCGTATATTATCAATACTATATTATATATATATATATATATATATATATATATATATATATATCTTTAATACTATAAACATAATATATATACATAAATATATATACATATATATTTAATATATATTTATATTTGATCTAAACATACTAATCATACAAAATTACCAGATTTATATGATTAATTAATAATATGAATATTTATTAAAATATATTCTTATATTTATAAAAATTATAAATATTATAGAGTATACATAAATTCATTAATATTTTCGTTCCATAAGGGTTATATTAATTAATAATGCAACATGTCATTGATTAAATAAGTAATTAACCGAATACTTTTGCTAGTAGTTTCACTAGAAAATCTACCTTGGATTGAGGTAAAAAAAATTATTTTCTTTTTAAAAAATTTCATAAATTGGTAATATAAATTAAATATTATAATAATAATGTTATCGATGTATTAGTGTAGTATTATATTATAAAATAATACTAGAAATGTAGTCAAAAATATAAGTATAACATATAAAAATTAAAACAATTACAAAAAAAATAATTTAATTTAGCATCATATTTTGTCTCAAAATATTTCGGTTTTGAAGTGAATAATTTTTTTTTAATGAAGTAACTTATATTGATATTATATTGGTTAACAATATGAAATTTACAGAATGTAATTTAAATCAAAACCCTAGGTGCTGAACAAATTTGAAAATACATACAAAAATAATATCTCCTATCTTAATATATTGTATAAAAAGCTGTGAATCTCCTTAAAAACCTCATCGGCCCATCTAAATTAAAAAAAAACACGTTTTCTTGTATCGCCATATGTTATCTAATGCACTGATTTTATATGCATTTCCCGATATAGACCACCCTTTGTGTACATGTGTACTGGTCTATTGGTAATCATTATTAAACTGGTCTGGTTAATGTATCAGTCATGTGTACTGGTCTACTGGTGTAGTGGTCTACTGGTGTAGTGATCTACTGGTGTGTTTGTGTACTGATCTACTGGTCTACTAGTGTAGTGGTATACTAATGTAGTGGTCTACTGGTGTAGTGATCTACTGGTGTGTTTGTGTACTGGTCTACTGGTGTTAAGAAAATATATAATCGAAATATAAATTTAAAATATCTGCAAACAATATTCATATATTCTATATAAATAAAATTACAATTTAATTTTAAAATATTTATATCCAGTTTAAATATTATAAAATAATATATTACAAATAATTCCTACGAATTAAATATCATTACTCTTATACAGCTGGAGACAAAGAAAATGAAATCTCTCAGATTATTGGTAACAAAGACAAATGCGCCTGCAAAAATCTTCTTCCAGGTTATACATCTCATAATATTACCCACAATATAAGTAAAGATATAACACTAATGCGAAATCGTGCAATTCAATTTTGTATACAAAAACTTACAGCTTCACCTATATATGGATAATTTTCGGAACTAAATGTTGTTTATAATGTAAATTCGTATTAAACTATACACTTTTAAAATTAAAAATAATATGCTTTAAATTATTATTTATATGATGAAAACTAAATCTTAATTACTAAAATAAATAGGATATGTTGGTTTTAAATTCTATATATATATGTATGTGGTGAGTAAAAACTAATTTATATTGCATGTAATTGAAAAGAACAATGAACACATTGTTGTAATCATGGCAAACCTAAATCTATTTCATTTATTTCGATACTACATCTAGCAGCATGATGCCTGAATTTTAATCACGTTTCATAGATAGTGAGTGTTATATCTTTGATACAAGCCTTACGTGCACTATTACGCATAACCAGTCGATGTGACTCATGTGATACGATGTTAATAGGTCTGAGCGGGTTCGGTGTTAACTCCATGGACATCTTCTCCGGCAACGACGGAAGGACTAAACTCGTCGCGGCCACTAACTCCATGCAGTTGTTCATCGTCGAGAATATCGTCTGCTAACCTAGTTTGCGTTGTATGACGTACGAACGATCTTTAGGAATTTTATATAAAAAATAAAAAATCACTTATTATAATATTACTTTTTTATTTCTAATTTCGTTACAAATGCATCACCCGAAAATCATTATATCTAATATTGATAGGTATATTATATCTAATATTGATAGGTATATTATATCTAATATTGATAGGTATATTATATCTAATATTGATAGGTTATTTATATCTAATATTGATAGGTATATAAAATATTCTTAATTTGAAAGATTCATTTCGTTATCATATTATTATTTTTTAAATTAGAAAATCTAATCGTTATTAATATTTATATATTTGGTTTTTAGATGATAATACAATTTACATATTTTACTTATATATATATATATATATATTATTAATACGTAGTCAAACAATTAACAACATATTTATATTATGCTCCTTTTAATTATAATTGAAATATACATGTTTTCAATATTTAAAATTAATTTAATATAAGTGGAATGAATATTACACAACAAAAAAGTTGAAGACTTTCTGTAGATAATCAATAAACTAGAATGAAGTGAGCTATTGTACTTAGGAACCTGTTGAAATCTCCTGGTCCTCTATCCTCACTGCATCAGCATTTATCTGTTCAAGGGAATTACCTTCAGTGATTAAATATTACATATGTACTACATATACTTTGATAGTTTATAAGTTATGATGTATAACTTGTATGTAAATGCCGTACATCTGATCCACGAATTATTGACAATATCGGACATATGGAAACGTATCAATAAGCAGAGGTAATTGCCTCTGCTTTACATTAATGTATATTGTAGACATTATAATTAAATAAAGCACTCTACACTGCTATATAAATATCAGATATATATATAACGATATTATACACACACACACATATATGTATTTATTCTAGTAAATATAAACAATGAATTTACACACGTTGATTTATTAATTATAAATATAATCAACTAAATAGTGATGTTCCATGTCTCATTCAGAAATGAGTAAATGTTGTTGACAGGATAGGATGGTCAATAATATGTGTTAATAATTCAACTATTTCTATAGTATATTTGATAGCCTTAAAAAATAGCCTTAAATATATTAATATATATATAATAACTATTTTTTTCCTTCATTGATTGATTCAAATATTAGTTTAAAAAAAATTACAAATTACGTTTTATTTGCAAAAGATTTTCGTGAAATGTTCGAAAATGATTTTCTTATATTTGCGTAAATTATTTTCATATATTTTGCAAACTTTATATTTTATTTTCAAAAAAAAAAACTGAAATTTGCAAACTTTATAAATTATTTACAATAATTTTCATTATTCATAAATAAATGACATAAACATTTTTGAAAAAGTTTCAAATTTTGGTTTATTATCCTACTTCTTAAATACCTTCCCCATGTTCTAGCTATATAACATATTACTCAGGACACATGGTAATGGCAAAGATTTTCCGAAGGAAAGATATAACACTTACGCGAAATCGTGTAACTCGAATTTGTATACAAAATACCCCAGTGCCACCTATAGCGGGTTATTTTTAGGAACTATGTGTTGTTTATAATGAAAATTCGTATTTAACTATACACTTTTAAAATGTTAAATAATATGCTTTAAATTAATATTTATATGATGAAAACTAAGTGTTCATTACTGATATATAACAAACAAATATGATATTAATGTTTTAAATGCTATAAGTATATATTTAGTAAGTAAAAGCTAATTTATATTGCATGTAATTTAATAGAGCAATGAAAACATTGTTGTATGCAAACAGAGCCTAACCTAAATCTATTTCAATGATTTCGATACTACTGCTAGCAGCGGCTGGGGATATTACGAAATTACGTTGCATGCATAGGGAGTGTTATATCTTTGCTTCGCAAAATATTTGGTAATGGTTCCATAGATATTATGTAACCTCTCTCTAATGTCCATGCAATGGTCAAAAGTAATGTACATTATAGCATGGACCATGCTGTATTGACTCCTTTAGCTGAAGATATATCTGTATAAAGAAGGCCATGATTATAACCTTAATAATGAGGATCCTATGATCCTATAATTATAATCCAAATTCTAATGTCTCTGAATATTTTCATAAACATTAGAATTGGGTAATAAAATTCTAATGTCTATGAATAATTGAAATATATTTTTAAAATTTATCCACTATTTATTTAATTATTAATTAATTTAATTTAAAAATGACTCAGGTAATTATTATATTATTTATATACATATTTAAATTATATATTATGATGTTCTTTATTTATTAAAATATATTTATAGCATATTTAATGTGCTTATAAATTGTATATATTTATCTTTTTGAACGATATTTTAAATATTAATTTAAAATTTAAAATTTAATTTAATAAAATAAGTTATATTATAATAATTATAACTAATTAATTATTAATTGTTGTTAAATAAATTACTCTTTGATAACTTATTTAATATTATTATATTAAATATATATATTTCGAAGAAAGTTATAATCCTTATAATTATTAAAATGTATATACCGTATATATGCGATTAGACCGCTCAATGTAAACCTCCTTATATTATATAGATTTACGGATTATTATTTCGGTATTGTTTGATTAATTTGGTTTGGTTTTATTTTCCTTTTTTTTAGTTACACTACATCCTTAAGTAAGCCTATAAAGTAGTGTTCTTAGTACATGCTTTTTATCTAATTCAATATTATATGCCTATTTTATTAAGAACTCGTAAACAGATATTCAATTAATATACAAGTTTGGTTATTAAATATATACATCTTATAAAGTTAAAATAACTTCCCAGTAAACAATCTATATACGTATGTAATATACAACATTTTAATGTTCGAATATACAAATTATCAATACATTTAAATAACTCACAGTATTTAGTAAATAATAATAATAAAATATCATAATAATAGTAAATACTATATACTATTATTATGATATTTATTTATTATTATTTAAGTTTGTTCATTGTGAGCGTTCTAATCGCATATAATTCATATTCACTATAATATATTAAATAATTCTATTGTGAATTTTATGATAGCGTTTACGATTAAAGCTAACTAAAAGCAATAATTCATATAGTTAAATTATAGGGGGCGCTATTCGATATCAAATTATTATACTGTTAAAAGTTTTATATTTAGTATGACGAATGTTATATTCTTAGATATAAATCTAGGTATACTTATAATCTACTTATATATATCTGTTGGTGTATACTCAACTTACATATATATTAATATATGATAAATATATTATATAAATTATATGTATATTGATGTATTTACTTATACATTTTTTTTCAACTAATACTATATTATAGGTTTTATTTTTACTTATTGTAATATATTGTTTATAAAATATACTTAACATCCGAAACCTATGTAATTTGTATATATTTATGAATTAATGTCCTATCTGATATTTATATCAACAATAATCAATGTAATATAATCATGATTATTAGTTTTTTTAATTGAATTAGAATATTCTAATTTATTTAATAATTAATAATAATAATACATAAACTAATAAAGGGATCGATGACACCAAAGAATATACAATGTTCATCCATTGTCGTTGATTTAGACTTTCACCCCAAAAAGAATATACTCGCCACTGGAGATATTGAAGGAGAATGTATTATGTTTGTATTACGGTGACATTTTATTATCTCTTATACTTCCCTTAACAATGAACATCTCATATATATATATATATATATATTATATGTATAGGATTTATATATATATATACAAAATTTAAACGAGAATATAATAATTTATTTAACATAATAATTGCGTTATTTGCACAACACACACACGCGTGATGATCGACTACCAACCCCTCCCCTAACGATTCATCACCCCCACCCCTACCAACTCAACCCCTCCCCTAACGATTCATCACCCCCACCCCACCCCCGCGCACAGCCACGACTACAACCCGGGCGGAGAAACCAGCCGACTGTTCACGTTGAGCCACCACCGTAAAGCCGTCCGAGCGTTGACCTTCTCTCCGTGCGGCTCCATCCTTCACACCGTCTCTAAAGACAAGTCGCTGCAGTCCGTAGACGTGTCCACAGGTATCGTGGTGAACAACTTGCAGAAGTGTCATAGGTTAGTGTGTAATGTACAGTGTACATTGTAGAGTATACGTTGTACATGGTGGTTAATTGAACGGAAACTGTTCCGTATTAGGATACCTGTCATGTCGTACAGATACAAAATCAATTCGTATTAAAATAAACTCAAATCGCACTCTATGTATAAGTTAAATTGATTTTGTTGGTACGAAATGACTGGTATTACAATATTACGCACGTACAGTATTATATAACGAATATGGGAATTAAAAAACTAATAATTTCGTAATAATATCACTTAAAATTAACGATGCGTATATCCCAGATTTTCATTAGGAATTTCTAGTTATTTCTTCGATGATGATTATAGTAGTGCAAATGTCACCATTAGTATAGTTATCACTAAGGGTCTACTTGTGTACGTACAGGCATGTATACACTACTATTTCCACACAAAATGTATACTATATTGTGTTTACCATATAAGACATAACATAGTAATGTGTATTTAGATACAAATATAACTCGTTTCAGTTTATAGAGCTAAGCGTAATTAGACGGGACTATAATCATTTTAAAATGTATTCATTATTTATTGAATAATTAAAATAGTTTTATTTAAAAATGACTCGGATAATTAATATATTATCGTATACCTATTTAAAGTACGATGTTATTTATTTATTAAATATATTCGTGACACTGTTATATTAGTAACTTGTATATATTTAACTACTTTTTGAGTGTAATTTAAACATCAATCAAAGATCACCCTAGACCGCATTATGCTTAGTGTAACAACGTCCGCTCTACCCTCACAGATCAGCTCTATACAGCGTCCTCTCTATAGACGATAACATCATCGCTACCGGAGATGAAGACGGAGGCGTTAAGGTTACGCCCCCTCGCTAACCGCACCTCCTTTAGTCGTTACGCCCCCTCGATAACTGCACCCCCTTTAATCGTTCTGCCCCCTCGCTAACCGCACCCCTTTTAGTCGTTACGCCCCCTCGCTAACCACACCCCCTTTAGTTGTTACGCCCCCTCGCTAACCACACCCCCTTTAGTCGTTACACCCCCTCGATAACCGCACCCCCTTTAATCGTTCTGCCCCCTCGCTAACCACACCCCCTTTAGTCGTTACGTTCCCTCGCTAAACGCACCCCCTTTAGTCGTTACACCCCCTAGATAACCGCACCCCCTTTAATTGTTTTGCCCCCTCGCTAACCGCACCCCCTTTAGTCGTTCCGCCCCCTCGCTAACCGCACCCCCTTTAGTCTTTATGCCCCCCTGTCCGATAACCGCGACTCCTTAGCTGTTCCACCCCCACTAACACGCCCACCTTCACGTCGATATAATCGTGAGTGTGTGGTGATTATTACATTGATTCAAAGTTTCAGAGTTTATTATTATATATACATATAGCAATCTATACACGCTACCTGTGTTGTCCAGTGCGGTCGCACTATATAGTGCTGCTATTGACAGTAGTAATTAAATTGTAAGTACAGGTGCTGAATTAAATGAAATTACTGATCGTTTTATAAAGAGCATGTGCAAGTGCTATTTATATAGTACATAGAGAGCAGGTGCAAGTGCTATTTATATAGTACATAGAGAGCAGGTGCAAGTGCTATTTATATAGTACATAGAGAGCCTGAGCGAGTGTAGCTTAGCTTTAATATGTGCCTAACACTGCACGGAACATACATAGGTAACTACTAGATCGTTTGATAATGTCTTATTTAGTTGGCATTAATTTAGATCTTTTTATATATTATCTATCGCATGTTCAGTGTCTCCTGCTTGAGTCTGCTAATCATGCCATCACCGATAACCTATTTTAACTCTTTATACTAGAAAGTATCACTACCACTACAATTACAACTACCTCTATCATCACCACTATTTCCTCCGTCGCATGTTTAGGTGTGGGACTTGAGATACGGTAAAGCCGTGATGGACATGCAGGAATGTTCAGAGTTCATCAGCGACATGACCATCAATAACTATAAACGTTTCCTATTGGCTACCAGGTACGTTAGTCCTTGTATCTAGACTCTAGTGATCTCCAGTGTATAGTAACACGCTTACGAAGCTTTTATTCTGTTATGATTTCACTATTGTTGAGCGTAAATATCTTCTGCCATATTTATTGTAACAGTGTTCATGCTAAATCATTTATTATTAATCATATTCAAGTTATTAATTAATGTTTTGAATCTAGAATTTTATAACAATATATATATAATTTTATAGTGTATACAAAATAACATTATTAAAGATTATAAAGTAATCATATATATACTTTATATATATGATTACTTATAAATATGATTTATATCATAATTATTAGTATCATAGTTAAATTGAATAAGCTTTATTATCATCCATCTAGAAATTTAATATTTATTACAGTGAATTTATATTACAATAAAATATTTATTAATTATATAATTATATTATTATATTTATATAATCGATGATAGAATATATTAATACCTATTTGTTATTAAGGGGATCCAACATATAACAATCAACTTTTTATTTTTTATAAATCGGTAAATTATAAGTTATAAAACTTTATAAAATAAAATATACTAGTTGGAGATATTGATTTCATTATAAATAAAATAATAAGTTATTTTTTTTTGAATAGTATCGTCAAAAAATACATTTTTATGCTGTTTCTAGACTGAATTCATGTCTAATTTGTTTACAAATACTAAAAAACACTAATAAGTATTATTATGGAATAAAAAATATATGAAAATAAATAAATTATCATCCCTTAAATCATTTAAATCAGCATATTAATATATGTAATACGATAAGCTAAACGATTATAAACTAATACTAATCACATACACCTACAATGATAGTGGAGATGGAACTTTAATAGCGTTCGACATCAGGAAACATAAAGTGAAGCTGCAGTCGGAACTCATGGACTCGGAGTTACTTTCCATAGCAATCGTTAAAGTAGGTCAACTATTCAATTGATAGACGTCACTATCGTCAGGCATTGCCACTTCTTATAAGTCATACGTTATACTGTTTTATATAGAAGTAATACAAATAATAATAACCCAGGGATCCAGAATTTATTTCTTATTATATTAATTTTAAATTAAATGTTTATTTTGGAAATCAATATTGATTTTAATGAATACCAGCTTGCTAATTATATATATATATAATAACACAGAGAATCGAGGTTTCAAGTAGTAGTCGTAGTATAACTGTAGGTTTAACCTTGACAGCGAGGTGCCAAGGTCGTATGCGGTACCGGCGAAGGAACGCTGGAGTTCTTCAACTGGGGCGAGTGGGGTAACATATCTGACCGTTACCCTGGACATCCGATGTCCATCGATTGCATGGTACAACTGAACGACGATATCCTGATCACAGGCTCCATGGACGGATGCGTTAGGTTGACCTTTCACCTCACGATATATACATATATATATATATATAAATAACTGTGTGGCTCAGTTAGCTAAGGCGTCAGACACACAAGAATAGATCTCGGGTTCAAACCCATCTGGACCCATAAAATAAGTTTTAAAATAATATTTAGAAAGAATATTTAGTGATCTTATATAATTATGTAAAAATAAATAATTGGCTCTCGTTAAAACCATGGATGCCTTAACATGATAGCGAATTCGAAGGGACATTAGAGCCATATGGTTATAAGTGAAAACTTTATCTAAATTCCTGGATGGGATGAAAGGACTCCACCAAAGTAAAAATAATAATATATATATCTAATAACTAACATCTAAATATAATGTTATCAAATCTAATCTGTCTTTAACTATACATGAACATATATATATATATATATATATATATATAAATACATATTAATAATTGACAATAATAATTGCTACATCTATATCATGTTATGTCGTACCCTTATCAACGTGACCATACAGTAGTGCATTATAACTCACCCCGCTATAACCCCTCCCCCTCACCGTAGAGCCGTGCACCTGCAGCCCAACCGTATCCTAGGCAAGGTAGGCGAACACAAAGACCTGCCGGTCGAGAACATAGCCCTGTCTCACTGCAAACAGTACCTGGCTAGCTGCACGCACGACGAAACCGTTCGCTTCTGGGAGACGGAGAAGTGGGCTGACAGATCGGTTAGTACGATCGTGTGTACACTTGTATGGTTAATATCGTTATAATAACCTTGGTTGTCAATAGAACTTATATATATATATATATACGGTCTATGTTATTATAATGATATTGTTATTATAATTATTATAATGATATTGTTATATGTATATATATATCAATATTATCAATATGTTAGAATTATAAACATCTTTTAATATATGTACAACAATTACTTAAAGTGGCAACTATGAGACTTGTTAATATAATTCCATACGTATGCATATAGTTGTTAGTATTTCGACTGATTCGAGTTACACTAGCATGTATTATCTAGGCGGCATTCATCCAATCAGAATTAGCGTGTCGTCACTATTATCAATACATCTTTATCTTATCGATTTATTATAACTACGTTATAGAATTAAGTTCATTCGTTTTATTACTATCATTAATAGTTCACGGGGATACGTATAAAATATTCTATATTACACATTGTAATTCGTATCTCACTGATAATATAATATATAGTTTATTAGGTAAACAAAAAAAATAAATAAACAAAAATATGGAAGAAAACATAGACATAAATTAATACCCAAATCGACATGGTACACACATTATCATTGGGTTTACAATTAATAAAAAACGCCTTGTTTTATGCATGCCGAACAATGTAACGATGAAACTGAGAGATGCCGTTACTCAGGCCATACTGCTTGCTACCTATAACCACGCCCCCCCCGCTTGATTGACAGGTGGAGACCACGCGAGAAGGACGGGACGCCGAACGCACACAGATACGCGAGGAGCGAGAGAAATCGTCTTTCTTCGCCGACTTCAACGTAGACGTTACCACCGGAGTCGTCTACAACAGCGATGACTCAGACTCTGATTCGGACGACGAGGATGGCGAGAAGAAGAAGAAGAAGGAGGCGGAGGCTGCTAAGAAAGCGGAGGAGCAAGAGGAGGCTGCGGCTAAGGCTAAAGATGACGTGGAGGCGGAGGAAGACGACGATGAATCTATGTCCGATATCGACGATTACGAGAGTTCGGAGAATTCCGTAATCGACGACATCGACACCGACGACATCAGCGACCTCACTACGTCGGACAGCGATTGATTGATGCCGGCGCGATCTTCCGAGCAAGAGCGGAACAGAACTTTTTAATAAAAACTCCATAACGATTTCATTATCTCGCTAGATTATACAATTTTACAATATTTTAATATTTTATAATAGATCTTATAATTTTTTTTACTATATATATATATGTATGAATAGTTATTATATAAACAGTATTATAAAAATCTTTTAATATAGTTATAATTATAGTGTTTTATCTATTTTTATAGAAATATTCATTATTTATAACAACTTAATGGACAACACTCAATGCTGAAAAGAGATATCAGACACCTAGTACTATATCAATTGTAATAACTATAATACTAATTCACATATTTATAACATTTTGTATTGGTTTATATATAAATACAACAATATTATAGATTATTTATACATTGATAAATTGGCTATTTCATATAAATATAAATTTATCATATATCCGAGTTTCGATATGGATAAATATATAAATGATCAAATTATATATATGATATAATTTATCCAAAGATACTCATTTATGGCAAACAAAATAAACACTAGTGTATACATTTATCTATAATATTCAGAGATACTATTAATATGCAACTAACAAATGATGATACAAGACAATATATCATTTATCAATATTATGTAATACATTTTTTTTCACTATTTTTATTGACTACCATTCTAGATTTTATATTAAATAAATTATTATCATTTATTTTAAATCGCAAAATTTATTCTACTTATACAAACTGATTCTAAATTATTATTTTAAATAAGTATATAATAATGCATATTTGTGAATTTTTTATTTGTATTATATATCGTATGATTTATCGCATGGTCATGGAGCACATATTTGAATATATTATACATATCAAATAAAATATATATTTATAAATCAATGAATTTATTAAAATCATAATATAATGTAATTTATTATATAGAATGTCGACATAAATAACATAGAAAAATATTTTTCAAATGAAATGGAATTTACAAACAAATTTGTATTTATAAAAACTTATTAATAAGAAATATAAATTTAAAAAAATGAATGCATTACGAATAAATAAAAATCTATAATATTATTGAAATATATCTTAAATTATTGAAATGCAATTGAATATGCCACTGATAAATTTTAAATATTTATTTCTGAGTACTAAAAGTTACCATTGCAGAGATAGCGATCGAGTGTCCTTGTGTAGACCACTTAACATAGTATTAAAGCTATGTAAAATATAAGCATTGAAGAATATACAAACCCATAGAATAAAGGATTATATCATATAACATAGGTGTAATATAGTTGGTGTGGGAGTGGTGTAAAGGTCATGACCATAGAGAATGAGGTCACTAAGGTCGTGTATATTAGGGTAAACATAATTCAGTGATGTGATTATTTTATAAAATATCGTAATTAACGCGAATACGATATATCTTTATAAAATATTTATAATAAATTGTGGATAAATATATGCACGTATCTGTATATATATATTTATAGTGGATTTATTATAATATATATATATATATTGTATTTATATAATATATATTATTGAATTTTAGTAAATTACAATCTTTAGAAATTAATCTTCGCATACTATATCACTCCTACACTATACTTACCCACATTATAATCAGTGATGGGCCTTGTGATTTCCCCCCATTTAACAGTATATTACAAAATATATTTTATTTTTATATAAAGTAAAAATGTAATAACGTAACTAATATTTTTAAATATAAAATATAATGGAATATAAATTCTATAACGTATGTTATTGTTAGCAAATATTTATACTTTATACTTTCGATTATATTTTCGGCTATGTATTTGCTTAAATAAATTATCAATCAATAAATATTAAAAAAATATATTTAAATTAATTAATAATATTAGGTGTCATTATTTAAAGTATTTAATAATAATGTTGATAATTTATTCACATTATTATATCCACTTTTTTGTTCCAGTTTCGCTATTAAATATGAAATGTATATTTTCTAATCTAATATATATTATTAATAAATAAGCATATAATATATTGAATACAGTTGACTCATGTATTGTTTATTTGAATATTCATAACTAGTGTATTAAAAATAATATAATTTGTTTTTATTTTCAATAAAAAGTATAATAAATTCTATTATAATTCATAATTTATGAATGAACTATTCAATGAATTGTCATTCAATCTTTTTGAAGATAATTTATTGAAAATTGCTTAATAATAACTTAATAATAACTTCTTATCATTGGATAATTTGGTATTAGTATTAATTTTGGTATAGTATATATATACTATAATATATAATATATATATATTATATAGTGGAGCCTCGCTATATCAGACTTACTATATATCAGATACGTCAGCATTGTAAGTTGGGTTTGTATCAAATTATATGTATATCTATCATATATTCCACATGCATTCGGTCCCTTGAATTCTGAGATATTGAGATTTAACTCTTTTCTATTTTTAAATATTTACTAAATGATCTCATGATAAAATATTGTATAGTTAATGTTACTTACAAATAGATAATGATATTTATTTAGAATGTAAAAAATAAATATATATATCTATATATATATTTAATATATTAAACTATTTTGTTGATGTTATATTAAATAAATAGATAAACTTAAAAATCATAACATATTTTCAAATTATTTAATTTGTGGTATTTTACAAAATATTTGTATAAAGTTTAAACATTATATTTTTATTAATTGTGTAGATAACAGATCAGTTCTGACGATATTAGAGTAAAAGAATCAATTAATAATTGAAAACAGAATATCAGTATTGCAATTTATATAAGAGGTTACTTGTGAACAATAAAAGAGGCCTGTCTATTTCAATTACTCTATACATTAGCATGGCATTATATACAAATATTGAAACAATATGTAAAAAATAAACGAAACTACAAAAATATTAAAATTAAAATAACCTAAAGTGATACCATAGAGGTCACTATAGATACTAATGTGTATGTAAGAATAACGATCTGAGAGGTCAAATTTAATTTATATCAAAAGTGATATATAAAAGTAATACAAAAATCATGTTCGATATATCGTATTCAATATATAGTGATTATTGATATATATATATAGAAACATACAATTCAATTCAATATATATATATATGTGTGTAAAAATATGTAGATATAAGATATCGTATACCGATCCACTACGTATAACAATGTCACAACGACGACATCGGCTATCGTGTGAGGCGAGAGTTCGCGGTTAAATCACGATGAGAGTTCAACGAGAGATTGAGGTTAAAGTTCAGCTAGAGTTCGCGGTTAGAGAATTCGCGGGTAGAGATCACTCGGTGTCAGGGTATATCGGTATATATCAGGGTATATCGTCGACGCGCCGGAACATTCCGTTGTGGTAGCTGACTCCGCACTCGACGCACGAGATCGACACGTAGACGTCATCGCCGGTATCCGACCCCCACACGCGATTCAGCTCGACGCGACCCCGATTACAGGTCAAACAGTGCACGTGCCTCAACAGGTCGACGGCGAAGGGGTGCGTGTACATCATTCGGCCGCCGAACTCTTCGAATAGGTAGTCGGGATCTTCGGCGTCGAGACCCGCCGCCGCCGGCCCCGCTACCTTCGACTCTTCCGGGTAGTCGACTGCTTTGCCGTCGCTGGGTTTCTCTGCTAGGGCTGCTTCGACCTCATCTTTAAGCGGCGCCGTCGTCTCCCCTTTGACCGACTCGTCCGCTTCAACTGTTTCGTCGACGTTCTCGTGGAAGTATTCGTATTCGTTATTCGTCGTGAACGTTTCGCCCTACAACGGTAAATTATCGTTACGGTATACGATATATGTGTGTATGTGTGCGTGTATGTGTGCGTGTATGTGTGTGTGTATGTGTGTGTGTACGTGTTTATATAAGCTGGGCGTCAACCGCAACGGAAAAGAGTGAAATCATATATTTAGAACTGAGTTAAGAAGTGATTATTTTATTCATTTATAAAAAACCTACTAAATGACGAATAGTATTATTATTATTTATAATATTTCAAGATATGTGTTATATTTACTATCTTACAATCGTCTACATTCGTTTTAATCGATATATGACTGCTAAATGCTAATATTAATAGTATACACGATTACGAATAGATAATAGTGATTCATATATATATTAACTAGGTGAAATAGTAATTATATATATACACAAATAGAAAGTTATAATTAAATATATTTTAACTAACATACCAACCAAATTAAAAGTCGCATAAATTTAACGCATTATTTCTACAAATGAAAAAAAATTAAATTTCTTTAAAACTAATTAATTTCGACATACATTCGGATAACATATTCTCTATATTATACGGAATTTCGATATTTACGTAGTCATTACATTAAAGGATAAGGTTTTAAAATCGATTTCGAAAATAAGAAAATTGAAACATCGCAACGCTAATTTATTTAGTAAACAAGAAAAATCTAATTCGGCAATTGTTCAATTTAAAATCATAGGGAAACAGTTTGTTAAAAATAGGTATAATTTCTAAAACTATATAATTGTAATATATTTATTACATTAAAAATGGATTGTATTACATGTAATTTAGAAATTAATAACGAAAATTATATATTATGTTCATGTGGTAATAAATACCATTATAAATGCTTATATAAAGCAAACATTATGAAAACAAATTGGTCTAATAAATCACCACCAAAATATGCTATTCAGTTATTTAGATCACAAAATGTTACATCTAAATGTAATACATGTATAAATAATAATGATAATACACCAATAAATCTACCTAGTTTAAATAACTCATTACCATCGTCTACTATTATTGATAATAGTAATATTAATACTTTAAACAATAGCACAGAAACAAAATTAAATATGTTACTATCAAAAATCACTGAAATAAGTGATATGATTGTTGTTAAAAAATCATACGCTAATGTAACCGCTAATGTAACCTCTACTGTAACCACTTCTGATACCTATACTGACAATTTGGTAAAATCAGTAAATATTATTAAAAATAATATAGATAGCAATAATGATATAATTATTCACAATATAAATATTCCTAATAATGATAAAACTAATTTCTTTAAATACTTAGTAAATATTATTTGTAAAACAGTAGATATTAATAAATCGTGTGTATTATCAATAGTTCAATTATAATTTAATAAATTAAAATTAATTTTAGATAACGTAGTCTCAAAAAAAATTATTTTATCAAATATTAACCGATTATGTAAATTACAAGATCTACAAAATTCATTCATTAGAACATCTCTAGATGAAATATCACTAGAACGACATCAGATATTATACCATGTAGTTACAAATAAATTAATTAAAAGTAAAAAAATTATCAAATGTATTTATAATTCTAGAAGTAGTTCCTATGAACTAAGATATATTATAAATAATAAAATTGACTGGAATATATCAATTGGTGAAGATAATTTTAGTGTATGGAAATTATCATATTACTTATAAAAATTCTATTATTAATAAAAATAAAAATAAAACTACAGGTTCTAGATGACTAACCGGCAATAAAGATGAAAATATTAAAAATAACAATTTAAATATATATTATACTAATGCTCGTAGTATTAGAAATAAAATGAATTTTTTGGAATTTTTACTTTCATCTGATAAATATGACATATGTTTAGTTGAAACATTCTTAAGATGATAGAGATTCTCTATATTTAATCGGTGGAAAAAATTATAAACTATTTAAATAACTATTCCTATATAAATTAATTCATATAGGAGGTGTTGCGATATTTTGTAAATCTAGTTTATGTCCTGTAAGAAATTTTATTTCACACATAGATGTTCAATATATACATTTAAAAATTAATTCAAAAATTCCATTTAATATTATAAGTGTTTATAGACCTCCAAATTGTAATGAAGTATATCATGAACAGATATGTAAATTATTTGATATAACCCAACAAGATTATAATTCATCTATAATTATAGGAGATTTTAATTTACCAAATTTTAATTGGAAAGAATATACATTTCCTAGTTACTAAAAAAGTTATGCATTACTTTACGATTCGATTATTAAAAATTCATTTTCACAATTAATAAATAAGCCAACTCGTAATAATAATATAATTGATTTACTTTTTACTAATGAAAAACAATTACTATCTAATATAAATATTGGAAACTATTTCGGATTATACAAAAATATAAGTGACCACTATTCTGTTTCATTTAATGTAAATATTGAAAAATACCATGTAAACAGATTTTAAAATCAAACAATTTTGATTTCAATAATGCTAATATAAAATTGATTAAATATCATATTTCTATATTTAATTGGGAATATCTAAATTCAAATGATTATAATATCGATCAAAAAGTAGAATATTTTAATAATGTTCCAAATAAATTATTTATATCACATATTCCTAATATAAATAATACAATAAAACAGGTACTTCCGAAGAATATATTGAAATTGAAGAAGCAAGTAAAAAATTTATTTCGAAAATCTAAAACTAATTTACAATATAAATATAATTGGATAGAAGCAAAAAAAAAATTATCCAAAGAATTAGAATCTTTAAATTTTAAGAGAGAGATTAATGCAATTAATTCAAAAAATAAATTAAAGTTATATAAATTTACGAAAAAAAGACAACATTTAAAATCTGGAGTATCTCCTCTAATTAATATATCAAATAATAATATTTTATTTTCAGATCTCGACAAATCAAATACGTTAAATTCATATTTTAGTTCAATTCAACAAAATGATAATGGAAATTTACCCGAATTTTATAATTTAACTAAACAAAAATTTGATATCGATTTAAATCTTGAAATAATTAAAATATTTTTAAATAGATGAAAAATTACACATACTTTCGGAACTGATGGGATACCATCTTCTATGTTAAAATTATTATCTAATGAATTATATAGGCCTTTATATATTATTTTTAATTCATCTTTATTATCGGGTAATATACCGAAAATTTGGAAAAAATCTATAATCACACAAATTTTTAAAAAGGGTGAAACATCATATTCAAATAACTATAGGGCTATTTCAATAACATGTGTAATGTGTAGAGTATTATAATGTATTATTTCTAAACAATTAATTTTTTATTTAAAATCTAATAATTTATTAACAAAATATCAATATTTTTTTATAAGTGGAAATGAATTGAATAATAAAAAATGTGTAGATATAATATATATTGATTTTGCAAAAGCTTTTGATGTTGTTTCTAATGAAAAACTATTATTTAAATTAAAATCATACGGTATATCTAATAAAATAATTAAATGGTTTTATAATTTTTTATCGAATAGATCTCAAATTACACGGGTTGAAAATTCTTTTTCAAATAGTTCTATTGTAAAATCAGGAGTACCACAAGGATCGGTTTTGGTCCAATTTTATTTGTATTATATATTAATGATCTTCCTAGTATTATCTCTTCTAAAATTCATATTGATTTATTTGCCGATGATACAAAAATATATTTTTCTTACGCATATGAGAGTGAAAGATTTCTTTTACAAAATAATTTAAATTTATTTTCACAATGGGCAAATAAATGGCAATTAAATATTTCATTATCAAAATGTGCAGTTATGACTTTAGGGAAGGTAACTCTATTTTATAAATAATATTCAATTAGAAAACGTTACTTTTTATAAAGATTTAGGAATAATATTTGAAAATAACCTTTTATTTAATAAACATATTGATTATATTTGTAAAAAAGCTTATTTTTCTCTGAATTCAATTTTTAGATACATTACTACAAAATCCCCTAGAGCATTATTAAATGCATATAACATTTATTGCAGACCAATTTTAGAATATGCATCCATAATTTGGTCACCTTTTTCAAAGGTTAGTAAATTTCGTAGTCTCATAGACCAAATTGAAAGAGTGCAAAGATTATTTACTAGAAGATTAATTACAAGATTCGTAGGATATACAAATTCATCAAATATTAATTATAAATCATATATAGAGATTGGTATATTTTAAATTAGAATCACTTGAACTTAGAAGATTAAAAATAGATCTAACTACAATTTTTAAAATTTCAAATAATTATACAGATATAAATATATCTGATATTCTTAACATTTCGAATTATTGTAGAACTAGAGGTAATTGTAAAAAATTAAATGTAATACATAATTATGATAATACGATTACAAATATAATTAATAATAGATCAGTTAATATATGGAATTCATTAAATAATGATATAATAAAATCTGTATCTGTTTCATCTTTTAAAAATAAAATAAACAAAATCTGTTTTGATAAGCAACTTTTTTTTAACAGAAATTTATAATTTTATACTGATTTATATTTCATTTTGTATCTTAATTATTGCATTATCTCTTCTGGTTTTTTTAATGTGTTTTGTTATAGAAAATTTGGGTTTTTATATCTATATTTCAAATATACTATAATATAAAATTAATAATTCATTATTATTACAGATAAAGTGGGAAGTATTATTTTATTTTTGTTTGTTCGGTATTATATGTTTGTTTTATATATATTTTGTAAATATGTTTCAAATGTATTATATTACTAAAATACAATATTAATAATTTTCTATTATTTCAGATTATAGTGATAAGTATTATATTGTTTGTTTAGTAATATTATTGGTATGTTTTGTTATTAACTGTTTTTGTATAGGTATATTTGTTTATTTTATTTGTAACTTGTTCTGTTTGTATATATATATATATATATATATGTTTCAAATTTATTATACAATTAAAAAATAAAATTAATAAAGTACTACCTACTATTATTACAGATGTTGGTAAGTATTACATTATTTGTTTGTTTCATTCTAGTATTTGTTTTATTCTAGTATTGGTTTATTTGATTTTCTGTTTATAATATATTTAAAATTTAACATTTAAATATTAAACTATATAACTAATAATTTATTACTAAAACAGGTTACAAAGATAAGAATAATGCTATAAAGTTAAAGTAGAAATTGAATATTTCGATGCCACTTACAAAATAATGTATTTTATTTCTATTTTCGATTATTTTTACGCTATCTTTTATTTCTATTTTGATAATTTTTCGTTTATTTTTACTATATGATTTATTTCTACTTTCGATTGTTTTTCATTTATTTTTACGGTAACTGTAAAACATTTTAATTTCTATAATTTTTTAATTTCGTATTATTCTTTGTTTATTTCTATAACGTATGTTATCGTTGGTAAATATTTATACTTTATACTTTCGATTATATTTTCGGCTATGTATTTGCTTAAATAAATTATCAATCAATTATAAATTTAATTAAATTATAATCAACTAATCGATAGTAATAATTAAATATATATTAACTAATAAAAATTAGTAATTTTATATATAAAATTTAAAATATTCATAATATAATCGTTTATTTTCAAAATAATATTATTTCATTAGTTAAATATAATTTATATTAAATTTTTTCTTTTATATTCTATAAAAAAAGAAAAATTTTATATATCTATATAATATCTATAATTATTTTAAATATTATATTTAATAAATAAATTGATAAAAGTTAATACCTTCTTAGTGGGTCACTATTTTTCCTATTAAATACATGTAAAGTCTATTTATAGAACAGATCTATACCACGAGGTATACCCTTAAGATAATATACAAACAACCTAAATATCTATTTTCAATTAATAAACGACATGAATATAACTGATTAAAATAAGTATTATATGATTATGTATTATTATACATCGTATATGTTATATTAACACATGATATATAACATATAACACAATTATAATATAATAACATTATATAACATCTAATATAAAGAACAAAAGAAAAAAGAAAGAATAATGTATACCTATACATTATTATTATTGATTATGTAGTATAACAATCACGTATAATAAAAATACTAACGGCTTTTTTTCTAAGTTCTTTTGGTATGGGAACTTTCACAATGTTGGCATTCTTGGTGATAGATCGGGTTATAGGTTTGTTATTGTTTTCTTCCAGTCTATGGCCTTCGCCTATCTATTTATAACTCATTATTAGATATAAAGTATAAATAGGCATACAATATATATATATATATTACAATTAGTAAACTTTAAAAAATATATATCCAATATAGCGCTATATTTGATGCACATTAAATACGTTAAATCCGTATTTTAAATGCCTATTAAAACCTATTTGATATTATAATTAATATTATCATATTAGAAACAAATATTTTAAAATTATAAAAGTACATATATATTTATATAAGATATATATATATATATATATATATATACACATCTGATTTATATGTTTAACTATTGGAATAAAACTCATTAACAAATCTGATTTTTATAAACTTAATTAGAAATATAAACATCAACTAGCCACTAATAACTAATCGACTAACAGTGATTATACTGGAGATATCCATTACCTCTGAATCATTGCTCGATGAAAATGTATCCTGAATTAGAATAGAGGTAATGATAGTTACAGATACATTGTATAATGTGTATATGTATATATAATGATAATTAGTTAATTAGTTTAGTAATATTACAATTAAAATTGATTATTTTAATTAAGTTAATTTTTTATTAAAATAATAAGAAAATATGCATTATAAAATAAAATTGAGTTTATGATAAGATTCATATATATATAATTTTAGTACATTTTATCTAATATATTTTTCAGAAGAAGATTATATATACAATTTACTAAATATACTATTCATATTGAGTTTCTTAATTGTTAATCATAAAAAAAGTTATAATTGAATGTATAAAAGGGGAGTTACTCTACATTATGTTCGGCATGCATAATGCACCAAGGCGTTAGGTTATTAAATGTAAACCCAATGTTAATTGTTGTACCATGTCGATTTGGGTATCAATTCATATCTATTTTTTCTTCCATATTTTTGTTTATCTAATAAACTAAATATGCCTGCAATAATGTCTGGAACGTGTTGATCAAAAGTATTTTTAGGTTAAGTTATAGTGGGATAACCCCCCCCAATATAGTGAATTCAACATGTTCTATT
This sequence comes from Osedax fenrisi, assembly GCA_964019155.1. NCBI lineage: Eukaryota > Metazoa > Annelida > Polychaeta > Sabellida > Siboglinidae > Osedax > Osedax fenrisi. The sequence continues at coordinate 70,859,989 of OZ025243.1, read as the reverse complement.
TCTGATCAAGTATTGCAGGCAATAATTGCTTGAAAACAAGATATTACTAGATATCGTAGGCTGATTATTGTCTTTTTAAATTAAAAATCGTAATAAACATTATAATAATATATATCATTACATTTATTATAATAAAATACGAACACAATGGGGGATGAATGAATTTGGAACGGTATTCGAAATGCTTCCATTATATAATGAGGGTTTGAAGAGTGTGTACATCTTTGTAAATAAAGCGTACACACATAAATTCACGAATATTGAGGCTTAAAATAAATATATATATATATTTTTAGTTAACATTACTTAAAGAATAACATATGAATTATACTCGATTATAGAATATATACGAATGCATTAAGATATTTAGTCTAATTATTAATCTCTAACTTATGGAAACAATTCGAATACCATTTCCAACTCGTTCAGTAACCAATCATATATATTAAACTAAGAGAAATGGTTAGAAATGAGCATCCTCTGCGGGATTCCTTTAAACCTGATTATTTTAATAGAAATAAAACAAATTTTAATTTTAATTTTAAATTAAAAACAATAACACATTTGATTGGTTGATGTTAAACTATTCCGAGCACTACTATCGGTCGCCAGATAATATTGTAGTGAGAATTAACCCCTTTAAACTCAGATTTATGTAAGAAATTCAATACGTATAGCATATCTATCTCAATATAATATTACAATATAAAAAAAATAAATTTATACTTTCGATTATATTTTCGACTATTTATTTGCTTAAATAAATTATCAATCAATACAAAATCAGTTGAATTACGTTTTAACTAGAACATTCTTAACTAGTGTAGACTACCTATAAAGTAAAATTCGTATTATTAATTAGTAATTACTTAAGATTATTTTATATCTCCACAGTTACATTGTATATTAAGAAGTACACATATAACTATATACATGGGAGGATGGCTACTCAATTTCAAAAGTTAAAAATAGGGTAAGACTTTAAGAGATATATCTCTATATAAATAAATAAATAAATCAGATTTATTATTTCATGTTGTAAAGCATGACATAATGGAGAAGTTAATAAATTAATGTATTTGTTTTCGCGAGAACTTCCCCAATCGTCATATTCTAGATAAGTTAGATTCTCATGAGTAAAAAAATGTAAATATAAATAAATATGATGTAAAGAATAAAAATATGTATCAAAAAGTCAAGTTAAAAATAAATTTTATAAATATATATATATCGGAGAAAAATATACATTTAATAATGAACAATACAATTATATACAGTTGTTAATATACATTCTGATACGAAGACGTGATAAAAACACGTCAGAAAGATCGAATACAGAAGGCTTAGCTCGATTGAATTTTATCATATAACTATATTTCAAGTCGGACTTTAAATTAGAGTTTAGAGTTAGTAAAAGAAAACATGCGGATTTAATTCGGCTATTATTATATTAAACGTCTACACAATATCTGGATTACAATCCTTATTCTTAGGGTCAACGATATACTAGTACATATCACCTATGTATAGTATGTGTGTGTATAGTATGTATGAATGAATGAATTTTATTTACTGAATATTTGCTATAATAATCGGAGAATGTATATAATATGTGTATGGTATGTAGTATATAGTATATGCTACATTACTAGTTAATTACCGTGGTCGAACTGAAAGAAAGGGATGTGTTGTCGGAAATAGATGATTCTGAATCCTAAATAGAGGAATGAATTAATAATAGTCGTATATAAATAGTATAATAGTGTATATGCATATATGTGTGTGATTGATTATAGAAATATACATCACAATATGTATATTATATGATATATATATAAACAATGTTTATTAAACATATCATCAAATTTTATACAAATTATAGATAATAAGTTAAAAGTAACTAGTAGTATAGACTTTTTTAATATTGAAGTTTAGTGTAAATTATCGTACTTATTTGTACTATAATTAATTAATATAATTTATAATTAATATATATTAGAAGAAATTACATTTTTTTCCCGTTAATTTACTATGATATTTATATAATTTATCTCCTAGGGGTTCGAAAGTAATATAAATATTTTCTATTGCGTATGTAGATATAAGATATCGTATACCGATCCATTACATATAACAATGTCACAACGACGAGATCGGCTATCGTGTGAGGCGAGAGTTCAAGGTTAGAGTTAGACGATAGTTAATGATCCCATTTATGGGAGTACCCTATACCAACTGTTCCACCGCAGCTATAACGTAAACTCAGATTTAGTAAGAAATTCAATACACGTAGTCTACCTATAATATTACAATATAAAAAAAACTTTATACTTTCGATTATATTTTCGACTATGTATTTGTTTAAATAAATTATCAATCGATACAAAATCAGTTGAATTACGTTTAACTAGAACATTCTTAACTAGTGTAAACTACGTATAAAGTAAAATTCGTATTACACATCGCTAACCGTAGACATCTCCAGCGAGGTGCAGCTAATGTTGTCATCGGAACTCACGGAATCCACATCCTACGGTACGCGCGGGTCGTGATATTAGCGTGTTAGTGTGTGTGTATAACGCATTCATTGTAATGTAATACAGATAATATACTTGTTATTGATCGTAGTTAATGTTACTAAATAAAAGTGATAAAAAACCGTAAATTATTTTTTTTAAGGTTATGACTATTTCTAATAATACTTACTTACAAAATGTATAAATATTGTTGTAATAATGCAGAATTTGGCAATATTTAAAATAGTAATTGACAGGGTTGGTGGTTTTTATGGTTTTTTTGTGGTTTTATTGGTTTTATTGGTTTTTTTGGTTATTTTATAATAAAATGTTAAGATTATTAATTAGAAAATATTATATATACCTAGATCGATTATTAAATGTCTGTGCAAAACATACATATATAGAGTAAGTATAAAATATTCAACACTAATGAATATTATTTATATATATTAATTATATATATATATATATATATATTATTAAATTTTCAATAATATATTATTAATATTAAATGTTAATAAAATTATTTTATTAAAATATATTTATTATAAAAATAAAGTAAAATATAATAAAAAAAAATATACCCTTAGTATCATGTATAAATATCACCTATATTCATAACACCTATACATTAAACATAAAGTAGATATCCCCTTAATAACAAAAGAATACAATTAATTAAAATATAAAATAAATAATAAATAGTATTTAGTAAATACTATTTACTAAAAACTATTTCAAATTAGTTTTATATTTTGTATTCTTTTGTAATTTATTTTAAATGCCTGGTAATAGAATATATACAATAAATGTATCAATTATATTGAGAACGTAATACAGTTCTAAATGTTACAGCATTAGTATAGGATATATAATTGTATATGGCAGGAAAAAGTAATTACATATCCAATAGATATTAGTCATATAACACTATATTAATGAAATAATGCTTTTATAATGTTAAAAAAACCAAAAAAACCAAAAAAACCGACCAACCCTGGTAATTGATTATAATCAAAATATATTCCCAGTCAATATAATATATTAATGATTCGCATATAAATTTATTTTATCATTAATATATTATATTGATCTGTAATTAATTTTTAATACGTAAATGAATGACCCCAGTTGATTCAATGAATTATATTTAAAAATCAACATTTGAATAATCTGCATACAATGAGAATTCATTGAATTAAATATATTGATTCAAATATAATTCAGCGATATTCTTTATACTTTGTCAATTGATATGAAATATATGTAAATATTAGTTGTAAATATTTAATTATAATATACATTGAATTGGAATTTTGTATATATTACTTATATATTAATCTAAAATTGTGTAATCTCCATCTTTTATAATTTAAGCTAATTATTTAATAAATTGATATTTAGTCATTAACTGAAAATATTATTGTTAGTTATTTAAAAATAAATATTATATAACATTATATAATAATATTCTCAATATATAATAATATAACATAATATTCTGAAACATCTAACAAGCTTGATCTACGAAATCTGTGATTATTTGCAAATTCACTTGTGAATATTCTTGTAGCTTTGGGTTAATACCATTGATATAAAGAAATAACCTTTCTTTATATCGATGGTTAATACTCAGAGATATTTACACTGTGTATTGTACATTATACACAGTCCCAGCTAACAGTAATAACATCATACTAGCAGCATAATAGCACAATGTAAACATATGAGTCAATTATGCTGCTATTATGTGGATATTACTGTTAGCTGGAGTACACCATATATCAAATCTATTATAGCATGCACACAATGTGCATTGCACATATAAGGGGTGATTACTATCACTGTATATCATTGTTTGTATGCATTTCATTCATATTCACATATTATTTGATTACTGTAGTTAGTATATATGCCTCCAGGGGATTGGACATCAGGATCAGACCATGGTATCATCATGAAAAGCAGCCCAGTAATAGCAGTAATGGTACTAACAGTAATAGCCTCATAGTAGCAATGTAATATGATCACAATAGCACAATGTAAAATTTGAGGCTATTAGATGTGCTATTATGTTGCTATTGTGAGGTTATTAGTAATATAATAACTTATAACTGTTAGCTGGGGCAGATCATGACTAGCCATCAATGCAACATCACATATGTTAACATGAATATATTCAAACTAGAATTAATAGTATACAGAGTGCCATTATGATAATGATGTATGTTCACATAATATCAACCTAGTGTTGTTCAACCATTATAGTTAATAGCATGTGTTGTACAATATTATATAATACAAGTATCACATATTGTATAACATAGATATTATAACATATTATAAATATAGGTTTTCTTTTTTGTTCACATGTATAGTGTTTGGAAATATATTTGTGAATATAAAAATCTTATATAATCAATATTTACTTAATTATTAATTCTTTAATACATTATATTATTATATTAACTATATATTTATACCTATAGGTCAAAACCCAGGTATTTGGTTACTGTCACTTTAAAAAGTTATTTGCATACTAATTGTCTAAAATCCAACATTATAGTTGTATTATGTTTAGATTGTATATATCTATAAATACCAGTTTTCCATAGGTTATTACCGCCTATGGTAATAACCGCGGTAATAACCGGTAATAAGCTGTCCGGTAAAAACAGGTTTTTACCATGGTAAAAACCTAGTTATGTCTATATAATTAAATATAATATTATCTATATTATATTAAACCTACTAGTGTCTATATAATTTATAATTATATATTATTTATAGATTTTATATGTAATAGATAATATAAAATTATAAAGTTAAACAATACTACATTAAAATCATAATTATAAGATTTTTTATATTAAAAAAAAAACCATTTTCCAGGCAGGTTCTTATTTTTTAAAACTAATTGCATTTGTATTTCATCAATCTTTTGAGTAACATATTACTCTCGTTCTTTTGCCTACGTGTTTGTGAGTGAATTTTGAGCCTCTATGAAGTTTTTGATATTTCTTTGAGTTGGTTATATATATATATATATATATATATATATATACATAATACTTATATTGTGTATGTATACTATGTAAAAAATGAGTGAAATATATCTTACCCCTGATAATTTTGAATAAGTTTGAATAAACACAGCCATGGTGACTGGTTCATCCTATTATGAAAACCCTATATATATGAATATAGGGGGTAATTTTGTGGTCTAATGACCACAAAATTAGAAAATTCTAATTTAATAAATGATATATGTATATATATATATATACTTGAATATCTATAGACAAGCATTGTGATACAACTATATAACTATACTCTACTGGTCAGAAATATAATGGAAACACAAAGAACAACATCTGTAACTTCATTGTGTGAGTGTCAGTATAGTATACCTAACAATTCACTAGTGATATGTATCAGATTGTTATGTGGTACCTTCAATAACAGAACATATATGTATTTAGAATTACACACATATTAATACACAAACACACATACACACACCATCGATATAAAGAAAGTGGATAAGCAATTGAATGTAGTGTATGGCACTATCCGCTATGAGCGCTGCAGTCGAAACCCACTATCTGGCCCACTACTTTTTATTTATAATATGTATTTATCATATATATATTGATAATCACTACCAATTTTAATTTACTATCTATACTAAAAATAAAATATATATTTAAAATACATAATATCAACATTCCACGTAATTTTGTGTATTTAAATTTAAGATATAATACTATTTTATTGATTTTATTGATATTTATAATTTAAATCCATTGATATAGATAGAAGTCACTTTAATTTATTTCGACGAAAAGCCTACTGTTTTAATATTTGACATATATAATATGACTAATATCCAATCAAAATCACTGATACCATTTTGTTAATTTATCGATAAAAGTACCATTCACGTGTCTATCTTTTACATGCATTGCGTGCGTCAATTGCTTATCCACTTTCTTTATATCGATGACACACACATACAATCCAGATTTTAAATCATAGATTGGTGTAGTATGGTAATCATAGATTTGTATTTTCCATAAACTATAAATCTATGGTGGCAATGCTACTAATCTTGTTGATAAGCTACTGTACAGTGTACAATGTATACTGTATACTACAAGTTGTACTGTATAATATAACTTATAGTGTGGGACACGATGTTTATATGTATAACCATGCATAGCCATGCTAATATAGGGGCCAGTTTTTTTTAGAACATTTTTTTTCCTAGAATTTTCTAGAACAATATTCGACATTACAGAGATAGCTAAGGATTCTCCTAGGATAATGCTAAGACAACTTATTTCCTCGGAACAACTGGTCACATGATCGTGATCAGATCCGGTGGAAGTAGAGCCACCTATCGAGATAGACGTAGTAGTCAACGCGATGTGAACATCGGTTAACTCTGTACTACAACATCAGCGAGTGCTCTACTGCTCTACTTTTGTATTTGAAAATCATGAAATATCTGGTCACAATAAGCTAACGAAATAATATTATTATACTTACATATGATGATACATATATATATATATATATATATATATATATATATATATATAAATATATATATATATATATATATATATATATATATATATATATATTAATACATATATTTGAGTGGATAATTAGGTTATTAATCTAAATTCTATAAATAGAATATGAAAACAACAATTGGTGTTAATTTAATTAGAAATTGAATGCATTCAATATAGTGCCTCATTAACTGATAACAATATTTATATATATATATATTTATCATCATATGTATGTATAATAATATTACTCTACTATGATATAGCAATGAAAATTGAAATTAATTAAGTGATATAATCATACATACACATACATAATATATATGTGTTGAACATATATACACACCATCGATATAAAGAAAGTGGATAAGCAATTGAATGTAGTGTATGGCACTATCCGCTACGAGCGCCTCAGTCGAAACCCACTATCTGGCCCACTACTTTTTATTTATAATAATATGTATTTATCATATATATATTGATAATCACTACCAATTTTAATGTACTATCGATACTAAAAATAAAATTATATATTTAAAATACATAATATCAACATTCCTCGTAATTTTGTGTATTTAAATTGAAGATATAATACTATTTTATTGATTTTATTAATATTTATAATTTAAATCCATTGATATAGATATAAGTCACTTTAATCTATTTCGACGAAAAGCCTCCTGTTTTAATATTTGACATATATAATATGACTAATATCCAATCAAAATAACTGATACCATTTTGTTAATTTATCGATAAAAGTGTCATTCACGTGTCTATCATTTACATGCATTGCGTGCGTCAATTGCTTATCCACTTTATTTATATCGATGATACACACACATAGATTAGAAGCTGGTTATATCGACATCCCAGGAGCATTCGAATATATGTCGATATAGCTGTATGTGGTTATTTACGATAAGGGCGTGGCTAATTTACAATAAGGGCGTGGCTAATTTACAATAAGGGTGTGGCTAATTTACAATAAGGGCGTGGCTAATTTACAATAAGGGTGTGGCTAATTTACAATAAGGGCGTGGCTAATTTACAATAAGGGCGTGACTAATTTACAATAAGGGTGTGGCTAATTTACAATAAGGGTGTGGCTAATTTACAATAAGGGCGTGACTAATTTACAATAAGGGTGTGGCTAATTTACAATAAGGGTGTGACTAATTTACAATAAGGGCGTGGCTAATTTACAATAAGGGCGTGGCTAATTTACGATAAGGGCGTGGCTAATTTACAATAAGGGCGTGGCTAATTTACAATAAGGGTGTGGCTAATTTACAATAAGGGCGTGGCTAATTTAAAATTACGCCTCCTTGTCATAATTTATATTTATATTTCAAAGATAATTGATATGATACCTTGATTTGGTTCATATCGATATTTATGTGTAGTACATACTGAATCAGCTTTCTCGGTTATTGCTCCGAAAAGATGGAATTCACTGCCATATGATATTCGTTGTATAATATCACTTTCATTGTTTAAACGTAAACTGTATGTCCATTTTAAATCAGTGTAATTCGTTCTATTTCATTATTCATTTTCTATTTATTTTGTTTTTGTTTTTTATTATCTAAAGACGCCTATAACCACCACGTGTTTTTGAAGTCAATAAACTATATATAATAACAAAATAATCAGTACAAGAAATATTTACTTAATTGTTTCATACACGGAACACTGATCAGGTAATCGAACGACTTTAAATTAGCAATATCCTGTTGTTATCGCACGGTGTTCTCAGCATCGTTATCAATATCGTGATAACGTTAAATTTGTGTAATGTAATGTTGAATAAGCAATGTAGTAACACACTGTTTCGCGTATTAACATTAAAATCATATAAAACTAAAAATAAAAATATAAACCGCGATGAACTCCGATGAACTGTATACATCTGCCGTGTATATTCATCGCGTCGATATCGTATGGTTACATAATATTAATTGCGATTAGATACGGATATTATTTATCGAGGGTATACATACCAGTGTACGCATTTCGTATCGTATTGTGAATCACAATGGGGGTGGGGTGAAATACACTTTATCGAATACAAATACGTATTTGACCCCCTCCCTGATTGTGATTGCATAATAGTACGTATAGTCAGTGTTCGTATCTCTTATATTTCATTTTATAGTAATTTATAGTGTTGAAATTAATTAAATAAGGTTTTTTAATTTAATTTTAGTAATATTTATTACAAATAAATGAATTAAAGCATGTATTATTTAATATATTTCAAATTAATTTATTAATTAATAGATAGATACATTTAATTAGGTAATAATACACGCGGTACGTAGTTTGTTATCGTGCTGAAACTGTGTAATATTTTCACAATGTCGAAATACTGTGATGAAAAATTCTAAATATCGTAGTAAATGTTGTGCAATACGCGAGTGTAGTCTGATGGGCTCGTATTATATGGCCATTACAACGAATATAATTAAAATCATCGTTAGAACTGATTTATCGATACAGCCAGCTTATTCTATATATATATATATATATAATAAATTATTATTAATAATAATATCAGAATTTAGGAATGACCATGGTAAACAAGAAGCGCAATTATTTAGTCGTTTACCCGTATATATATATATATATATATATATATATACACATAATCTATATAATTATTACATAACGTGTTAATAGAGTTGATATCCTACGAAAGCGTACATGTTTAATACACGTTATAAATAAATCTAAATACATCGCGTCGGCTTTACGTCTCCGATATATATTTACCCACACTCAGATTTACCTATTGATGTTATATAATAATAATAATAATAATAATAATATTTATTAGAAGAAAGTTGTACATTTTTTTCGTATGAAGTATTTAAATTAATTATATTTTTATTTCCTCTAAAGGGCTTCAGATAAAGATCAATATCTTTTCTATGCTATCGCCCTATAAAATATGTTCACTGTTAATATACACGCAGATATCTAGTTTAGTGGTGATTCTAATTACTCACCTCATGATTCACCAATAGATTGTAGGAAGGCGGAGTTTAATTTCTAAGACAATTAATTTTATAAGTATATGTTTGTAATAAATTACATAATATACATAGAATGTATACATCAATCTTCAATAGAATTGTAAATTAATTAATATTTATATTTGAATCCAATATTTAATATATATAATATCATATATATCACATTCATAAAGAACGAATACTTTTTTTTCCCATGATTATAGTTATTATAAAATATAGTTAGGTACGAATAGTATTTAGTATTGACAATTAAAATTATAATTAGTCTGTATTGATAGTTCAATGTTAATGTTAACTACACGACAATTAAATATCCATAACACTCCGCCTACTGTGTATCTAGTTTAAAATAATGGGGAGCAAACACAGGAATCATCCGTACAAACAATACTAAATAACGGATTATATCGGCGTATTTTATTATAATACTACAATTATTTCTACCATGCGTATTTTAGTGGGTTGGTAATTAGAGAAGGGGATCGGTTTAAATGTATCCATTTACTGATACCGTGTTTATTTTTGTCAATAGAATTATATCAAAAATTTAAAATAGCAAAATTATTTATTGCCAACCCTAATTATAAAATTTTAAATAAATATATTTAAAATTGAATAAGTTATTACAAATAGTCATTTAGGAATAGGTAATTGGAACTTTCTGCGATTACAATCAACTAAAGGTAATACTTCATATGTTTCAAGTTAAGATTCTCAACTATAGTGGCGCTAGTCCAAATCAAATCGACATTATTAATATTACTAAAAGTATAATATTTACTAATATAATATATAAACATATTCATTATTAATATAAATACGTAAGTTGTATACACGGCTATATATGTCGGGTGGGACGCATTATCTAGTAAACACTTGTGAAACGGGTATATCGGAGGAAATTGGCAGTTGATTTTTAATATGTCATATATGCATATATGCTAATATATTCGTATAATAACTTATAGGTTCATTTCGGGATTTAATGAAGCTGAAAAAAATAGAATAATAAAACCAAACCAAAGAATTCAAACAACCCCAAAATAGTTATGCAGCCTGCCATGATTCCCGTATACACGATACATGTGCTATGTTAATACCCTGTATTAATAGTTTATTATAAATTCCTCCATTATTTCGATATAATTAGCACCATTTATGTTTAAATTATTCGTAATATTATTTACAAATTTTATCTTTAGTCGAGATACACTTTCTACGATAATTATTATCATAATTATTATGTTAATAATCATCATAAAGATGATATTATGATGTTATGATAATAACAAATAATATATATTTAGATTATTATAATATATATATTATTATAATAACAATTAATAATTGAATTATGATTATAATATATAAAACATGCGAATCCTTCAGATTAGTTTATTAATATTTGTAATTTGCATTAAAAATAAATCGTGACTTTTTTTTTAAGTTAAACTAAATATTTATGGTGTCAATTTAAAATTGACCTCATAAAATTTATAATATTTATAAATATTTATGATAAATATTTATCAAAACAAATGGGAGTCATATTTTGCAAATCACAAATTCAATTTTAAATTAAGTTAACAAGTTAAAAATAATTTTTTAAATATATGCTGTAAATTCAAATAAAATTCGGCTAACTTAAACATGGATTCTTATTCTATTATAAATAAATATCATATTTAATATGTATTGGTTTATAATATTTATTTTAATTTTCAAATACAAATTTAAAAAATATAACATAATTATAATATATATAAATTCATTCAAACCAATCTAGTACGTTTATATTTCATTTTATAGTAATTTATAGTGTTGAAATTAATTAAATAAGGTTTTTTAATTTAATTTTAGTAATATTTATTACAAATAAATGAATTAAAGCATGTATTATTTAATATATTTCAAATTAATTTATTAATTAATAGATAGATACATTTAATTCTATTGGAGGATTATTAGATTATCTTTGTTATAAATACCCAAGGAAAAATACCCGCTAAAATACAAAGTGAAAATACATTGTCTATGGATCTATAGATTTATAGAATGGACCCTAGAGACAAGACCTCCTATAACCTCGAGGTTATAGGAGGTCTTGCTAGAGAACGACGTGACATATTGTTTTCATAATACCAATACGGTATTGGCAATACCTCATATAACCTCGAGATTATAGCCTGGGATATATAGGGTTATAGGAGGTATTGATACTACGCATACCCATACACACGTACTCATACTTTCAACAAAGTGCTTTGCTTTCAATGGCGAATTGTCAAAGTATTGTTATATAATACTTTAGATTATAAATTTTAAAATGTTACAAAATATGTATAATTTTACATTGAAAATTGATCTATTGGGTTATATTTATCGAATATAGCTGTATCAAGAACTCCTATAACCGATGTTATAGGAGGTCTATTTACTTTGCGCATATTATATGGTATAATACTAGGTATATTATATAATACATTATTTTTCAATCAAATATATGTAGGATTAATTTTCCTCCCTGCTTTCCTATAGGAATAACTTTAATTTAATAACAATTAAAAATGATAATAAACTCATTTACATATATTTAGATTAATATGAACTTGATCATAAAATCTATTCTAATAGATTTTAATATATCAATATAAATATGTCATAAATAAGATAGGATATAAAGATATAAAAGATAGGCAATGATATATTTTAATTGTTATCTGATGATTATATTATGCAAAGTGATACTCTGTACAATATAATGTAGTTGGTATTATGTAGAGCAACAGTAAGATTAGAAGTGATGAATTAACAAATGGGAGAAGAAAACACTTATATTTTACGTGAAAGTTGATTCAAGGGGTTAATGAACTAGGCATTTGATATAAATGTCTAACTACGATATTATATATGGTTACTCTTCATAATAGCATATTCTGAATAGATATCACAGTATTATCAGTACACACCTACGGCATATGTCCTACGTATCACAGTATTATCAAAGATTTCCCTTAAATAAATCTTTTGTATTATTAAAGAATATCAAACAGTTCATTTATGGTTACATGGTAAGGTATATATACCTATATACCAATATAGATGAGTATCAAAATAATAATTAAATATATTTTTTAAATTTGTAAAATATATTTATTATTTATATATATATTTTATATTAGCTAATAGTTATATTACTATAGTTACTAGACTTATTGAATGATAAGTCATCCATTATAATAAAATGTATACAAGGTTCATAGCAGGGGTTTCATTAAGGAATAATATTGACTGCACATAAATATATAATTATTAATAATTATTTATCAATTAATATTGCATAGCTTTAATAGTTATATATAATTAGTATACTGCATAGGTAGATATATATATATATATATATATATATATATATATATATATATATATATATATATATATATATATATATATATATATATATATGTAGATATATATATATATATATATATATATATATATATTCATGTAAGCTGAAATACTGATAATAATGAAGCCTTTATGTTTATTATTTATTGTGCTATATTTATCATTTTATTTTCTTCTTCTCCTTTATGTTTTCCTGCACCAGACAAAATTCTCTTGAAATACCAAAGATTTTGCGAAGCACCTTCGGAAAATCTTTGGAAATACTAAGAAAGGTTCTTTACATCGATCTAGCATGCTCTCTATCGTATTGTCTATGATTTCGTTTATTTATCCTAAACATGTTAAGTTAATCTGAAATTTCATTAAATGATGGCTACAATATTATTAATGACTTTTATTTAAATAACTAACCAAGCTAATATCGCAGGTCTTGGATTACCATGTTCAAGCTCCGGCATATTATAATGAAAAAATAATTGATTATTCTCAGTTTCTATTTTCATTCTATTTCTATGTACATACTTAGGACAATTATTTGCAGATATAATTATTTCTACATCGGCACTGTATGGTTGGGCGCACATAATTTTACAATGTGTACAACACGATTTAAACATTTCTATTATTCTAGAAAATAATAAAGTTATATTAGTATGTTATGTCTATTTCATATTTACTTGATAGGTTTATAACAAGTTCATGAATATTTTATTTTCTGAATATATTAATTTCTGAATGCAATAATAAATCGTTATATTGTAAGGATAAATCTCTTAAGTTCAAATCAACACTTATTAAAGTATGTAGAGGAAAGTAACCGATTACGGACACTCTCGGTATCTATGAAACCATAAATCCTACAAAAAAAAATGTTAATGAATAAAATATTCATAATTATATAATTAGTCTAAAAAAGTATTTTTTATTTTTTAATTATTAAAAATATTGCTGATATATCCAATAAAGTGATTTTTTAATTACGTTTTTAAAATTTATGAAAACAATTTTCAACTTAAAACCTCAATAATATATAAATGTATCGATAGTAATTAAATAATCAAGTATGTATAACATAACAATATATTATTAAAAACTTAAGAATTCTAAAAATTATATATTTAATTGCTATATTTGTTATCAAATATTAATTAAGTTATAAGCATATATCTACATGTCACATAAGTACCTTATAAGGACACTCTAGATGTCTTAATACAGACAGTGTCATTCGGACACCCTATAACCAATCATCTCGCAGCGTGTGAACTATTCTGATTTACATACAAATCGAGTGCGTTGTAATATTAATACCACCAATAAAGCTAAACCTAAATATTTTTAATATTTAGATACCTAAATTGTATTATTAATTAAAAAAATAATAAAAATAAATAAATTATTAACTAATTAAATTAGAATAAATTATTCAAAAAATTAATTATAAATAATGTAATTGTAATTTGTCTGATTGATTCATCAATAATAGTTTATCTAGTGGTATATACTATACGGACACCCTATATACTATATAGGGTGTCCGTATTCGGACATAGATATACCGAATACGGAAACCACCGCTATCTATGGAATTAAAAGATTAAATACAATTTTAAAATCACAATAATACCTATAATCATATAATATTAATAAATTGTAATTTTTGAATAAAAATAATGAGTCATACAATTGTAAGACCATTTATTCTCAAAGTGTCCATATTAGGTTACTTTCCCCTACTTGCTTTATTTTTACTTCTTCTTTTAATATAATAAAATTTTAAAGTTTTTATATTTTCATCTATTGTAAATCGCTCCTTAAGATTATTTACTAACGTTTTTATAAGTTATACTTTTATTGCAGATATATCTATCATTTCAGATCATACATATAAAGTATTGCTTACTTCACGATTATTTGTTCTATTCAAATCAATACCTTTCAAGTAATCAGTACCATAATAATTTATTCAGCATAATCTATTAAAGTTACAAAATATTATGAAATATTATGAAATATTATGAAATGTTATTTATTTTACTCTGAATAGCAGGGGCTATATGCATTGTATTCTGCAATATTAAATATATAAATATGACAAATATCAGTATTATTAAGTTATTTATGAATATCAAATTTATCTTCGGAAAATCTTTGTTATTATTCTCTGAATTAGATATACATAGATATACTTAGAAAATTAAATTAGATATATTTAAAATAAAAATAAATTATTATAATATTTTATTATAAACATTTATTATAAGCTATTTTGTATTTTATAAAATGTTTTATATAATATGTTTATAAAAGTATGTTATTAACTTCGAATCAATATAAAAACTTGTATATATAAAATATAAAATACTTTTGTTTCTATATCTTCAATGAATGTGTGCAAATTATTTCTATCATTATTCAATTTAATTAGAATCATCTTTACTATTATCTGATCCTTTATGTTTATTTATTATTGATTTTTATTATTATTATATATATAATTATAATCATATATACTTTCAAGTATATTTTTTATAAATGTTACCTTCAATAGTATTTGTTGGTATCATGAAAGCTTTCACCTTCATATCCAAGCTTTCAAATATCAAACTTTAAATATTCATAGAAAAAATATTTGACTTATTCATATTTTTTAATAATAAATTTACAATATATTTGTGGTCATTGATAATATAATCTAATTCTTTATATTATTTCAGTGCATCGATTAAACCACTATCTTTATCTAATGTTGTTTAATACATGATTTTCGCAGTCCATCTTGTTGGGCATATTGGTTTCAATGTATTTGCTTTGTTATTATTAGTATTATATATATATATATATATATATATATATATATATATAATCCGGAATTTGATCGTTTGTTCATATAATAATCCCACATCATGAACCACTCTCAAGGCTTTTCTTATATTTATATTATTATCTAATGATTATGCTATTAAGTTTTTGCGATAAGCTCCACATTATGTATAAAAAGTTAATGGGTGTCTATTCATTATTATAGTCTTTACACTATTATATTGACCAGACATATTAGTGCACCGTCATATGACTGTCCTCTTAATTTAGAAATATGCAATTGCCTAACTTAAGTTAAGATGTTAAATTTCAGATAACATTAAATTTGATATATTTAAGTTGTATCCTCATTCATATTGTATATTAATATGCATATTTCTTTAATTTATAGTTTGTATGTCAAATATCGAACCACCAAAATGTCCTGCTCACTTCCGGATATATCTTGAATTCCATCACATTGAATTGAGAAACTTATATTAATATTTTATAATCAAATATTTAATAATTTAGGTTTATATAGTTGAATAATTTCATTCTTAATATCGCCAGATAACAAGTATCTATCATAGATTCTCTCATGAATATTATCATAGTTCATGGATGGGGAGGGGGGGGGGGGCAAACAATACTTAGCCCCATCCCCCATATATTTGGTAACATTCTTTAGACACATTTTTTATTAACAAAGATAATATATATAAAATTTATTAATACATATTTCATGGGGGGGGGCAAAACATACTTAGCCCCCCCCCCATATTTTTGAATAGTGGGGTCCGATACCCCCCGCCCCCTGTTCATACGCCCCTATTCATAGATAATAATGATTAACATTTTTTAAATATCAATATAGTGTAAAAGTGTAAAAGTGTTATTTTCTTAAAAATCGCGTGCGTTATAATATTAATATCACAAATGAATCTAAATCTAAAAATGTTATTATTTAGATATTTAACTTGTATTATTAATTAAAAAAAATAAAAAAATAAATGATTAACTAATTAAATTAGATTAAATTATTCATAAAATTAATTATAAATAATGTAATTATAAGTTATCTGATTGGTTCATCAATAATATATAGTTTATATAGTGGTATATAGGGTTTCCTTATTCGGACATGAATACCGAATACGGACATCCCCGTTATTTACTGAATTAAAAATGTTAATAACATTTTAAAATCACAATAATATCTATAATCATACAATATTAATATATTGTAATTTGTGAATACAAATATATAGTCATAACATTTTAAGAATATTTATTGTTAAAGTGTCCATATTAGGTTTCTTTCCCCTACCTACTATTACTTACTATAGTAATTTATAAAATAAACTAAAAACCATTAATGTATCACAAGTGCATTTGTTATTTAAGATCATACGTGATGTGATATCATTGGACTACACTTGATATAAAGTAATGCTATCTAGTGATGCCTGTCCACATTACCCGCAAAAGTGGCCATTTTAATAATTTCAATTATATACGCTAAAATGAAAAAATGATTCGGTATTCCTCTTGTATATCATAAGATGTATCTACATTGAAATAATTATCGAATTAGAACTAATATTTATAAAGTTATACAACATTATTTAAAAGTGGGCACATTACCCATCTTTCCCCTACTTATATACATCGATAGAGAATACATATGACAAACTATGTATTATGGAGTATACTCCATAGTTTATATCCATAGTATACTCATTACTATATAGTAACGAAGAAAGGGGAATGCGTATCACTATTTACTATGGGCTAAATAGTATTTAGCCCATACGGTAAATGGAGGAGATCTAGCTGGAGGTCCAGGAATATGCCTACAGCTTATATCATTAAGGTGTAGTATATACAGTAAACACTAAGTAGATCGGCTAACAAACACTCATGTTTTAAAATATAACCCTACACACAATGTAGCCTAAATATATATGTAATATATTATATATAAATATATATATGAAATAATATGAAAACCTTAAAAATAAATAAGGAATAATTGGACATGATTATTGTGTATTATCAACGTTCATTTATTATATTATATAATGTAAAATATATTTTGTTATTAAATTAAAGTTCGTTATGATAGTATGATGATGATGATGATGATGATTTTATTTAAACACTAATTCAATTATATAATTCTTATAGTGTGACAATAATATATAAAAAAACAATAAATAAATGTAATAATTAGTACAGACAAGTGTACAAAGTGGCGAAAAAGAATATATTTTAAGCTCATATATCAAGGACAAGGAGAAGTATACTTCTTTAGTTTATATTTGAATGTTGTTGTTGAGGTATTGATGGGTTTGAGGGATGGAGGGAGTTGATTCCAAAGGAGGCAGGCGCAAACAGAGTAGCGACGCATCCCAAGTTTTTTTCCCGGCGATAGGATGGTTCAGTCAGGACCGTATAGTTAAAGGATCGTAGGTGGCGTGGTGCAGTATGGAGAGAAATTAGTCTATAAGGTAATCAGGTTGTTTAGTCAGTAGGGAGGAATGTAGAATGGATATTAATTTAAGATGAGCTATTTTTTTTTGCGGATGGCCAGTTCAGTTGTGTTCGTAGGTCAGTTATACTTGTAGTGTAGTCAGTTTTTTTTAGTCGGTAGATTAGTCTAAGTGATCTGTTAGTTAAGCAGTCGATGGTTGTAAAGTATTTATTGTGAGAAGAAAGTAGTATAGGTATGCAGTAGTGTAGTCGATACAGAATTAAAGTCTGGGTAATAGTTAGTGCGGTGGATGTTGTTATGTTGGGACGTATTTTATTTATATTGAATAAATGGTGAAATGTGGAAGCTTTTAATGTTGATGTGTTTATCAAAAATTAATTTGTTATTGATATGTATTCCAAGATATTTTGATGTAGTAGAAGGAGGGATTAGGGTATGACCTAGGTACATTTGTGGGAATATTGTCATGGGAAGGGAATTTGGAAGTGAACAATTTTATTGGGGTTAAGTAGTAAATAATTATTGGTGAGCCAGTTATTGATATTAGTGATTAGGGATGTAAATGATGCCGAACTTTTAATGCCGAGCCGAGATTATTGGTTTTTGATGCCGAGCCGAGACTTTAATTTTCGGAAAAAAATGAGCCCAGCCGAGCCGAGACTCTAGCCAAATGAGCCCGAGCCGAACCGATACTCTAGCCAAACGAGCCCGAGCCGAGTTGAGACTTTTACAAAACTTTACCGAGTCGAAATGATACTTTTTTGAAATTACATTTTAATACTAATTTTTATATATTTCACATTTACATCAATTTAAAAAAAATAAAATGCGCCAACTTCGCGATTCAGTGAATAATAATGTACATTTCATCTAGTGGTGCAAATAATACCGAGCTTTTTGATGCCAAGCCGAGACTTTTGGTTATTGATGCCGAACCGAGACTTTCATTTTCGGAAAAAAAACGAACCCGAGCCGAGCCGAGACTCTAGCCAAGAGAGTCCGAGCCGAGCCGAGACTCTAACTAAACGAGCCCGAGCCGAGTTGAGATTTTAGGTAACTGAGACTGAGACTGCATCATGCTTTAGATTTGAGTATATTTACATCACTAGTAGTGATACATGCTTGAAGGTGAATATTGGATGATTGGTGACAATCGGCGTGAATTTCAATGTCGTCTGCATAAATATTGTATTTTACGGAATGAAACGATTTAATAAGTTTGCTAAGTGGGATTAGGTAAATACAGAAGAGTATATCGGAGAGTGACGATCATTGAGGTACTCCAAATATGACTTTGCGTTTGGGTGATATTGATTTGTTAATTTTAGTACTGTAGGGGAGAGTGGGGGAACTTGAGCCTGCGGGTAACTTGAACCATATCCAATATCAACACTTCTGCTTGAACACAAATTATGAAATACATACGGGATATTCATATTGTAAATATAAATATAACAAATATTTTTTTTATTATAAATATACTTAATTAATTTTATATTTCAATTTATAGTTTTTCACAAGAAAATGTAACTATATACTATTAATTTATTATATTTAATGTTATCATAATCTTAATACTTAGAACATATTAATATTATATATAAGTAAATATTTATGCATATATAAAATATAAAATAATTTAAAAATTATTGTTTTTAATTATTTAAAATATATAATTAAATAAAATATGTAAATGGGGTACCTTGAACATGCTCAAATGCACCCCATGGGGTAACTTGATTCGGCTTAAGTTACCCATAAACGACACAAAAAGTAAATTATTATAATAATTAAATTTTACAATAAATAATTATTAATTAATTTTATGTAATATAATATTTAATTTATATTAATTAAATTTTATTTAATATAAAAATATAATTATTGGCATATATGTAAAAAGTGGTTCAAGTTCCCCACTCACCCCTATGTTCTGTTAGTGATGTAATTGGAAAACCATAGTAGTACAGTATCTTCAAGTCCAATTAGTTTTAGTCTGTAGATAAGTAAGTCTAAGTTAATGGTGTCGAATACTGAATAGAGGTCTAAAATCAGTAGTTTTGTTGGGAAGTCATTGTCAAGAGATTTCAGTAGGTCGTCGAGTATAGTCGTTTCAGTACTGTGTAGTTTTATGAATGCGATTTGTTGAGGATCAAGTATATTGTTGGCAGTGAGGTAGAGGAGGAACTATCCTAATAAGGATACTATACAAATAAAGGTTTAAGATTTTATGACTCAATATTTGTATTCGAAATTACAATATATATATATATTATATGATTATAGATTGTGATTTTGAAATTTAATTTAATATTTTTATTCAATATATAACAGTATCTGTATTTGGTACTAATGTTCGATTTAATTATTAATAATATATTGTAATATTTTATATTAATATGCTTGAGAAGGTTTTTTGGGAAGTTGCAATTTTTTTTCATAAATTTAAAAACGTAATAAAAAACTAGTTTATTGGATATACCAGTCTTATATTAATTAATAAAAAAATAAAAATATATATTTACACTAAATATATAATTAGAAATATGCTATTCATTAATAATTTGTTGTGGGAATGATAGTATCTGATATACCGAGACTATCCGCATTAAAGCATTGTCCGTATTAGGATAGTTTCCCCGGCGTATCATATCATTTATTACATTTAGTTATAATTATTATATAAGAAGGATTATCTATACATAATTATATTTGAAATTGTGTTCTCTATGCATATATAGGATTAAACTGAATACGTTTTTAATACTCACCATCTGTTACCATTTGTTACTGAATTAATAGATTTATTTATAATTATAATCACAGTTCGTTGTTGCATAACCCCCCGGTCACGAAGTAATGCTGAAGTAGTAAGCGCGTATACCAGCGTATATCTACTAAGAAGAAAGGTACGAAACCCGCTACACTGTTACCCCTCTG
Source organism: Osedax fenrisi (assembly GCA_964019155.1). Taxonomy (NCBI): domain Eukaryota; kingdom Metazoa; phylum Annelida; class Polychaeta; order Sabellida; family Siboglinidae; genus Osedax; species Osedax fenrisi. The sequence goes on along the minus strand of OZ025243.1, from coordinate 70,838,205 downwards.
CCTTATACACATACGTCGCAGTATCCGATCGGATTAACTATACTATCTCGACATTAACTTGAGTTCCGTTTCTTTATATATATATATATATATATATATATATATATATATATATATATATAAAGAATAAAGAATAGAAAGAATATTAATAATTTATAAAAACTTAATAATCTAAAAATAGAATTTCCGATGACAATCAATCTGAACACGTCCTATAGCGGAACTATAACGTGGAACAATGGATGCACATAGTGATCTGATATAATGATATACTACGAGCGTTATCATCGTAGCGGTGATGGACAATACGTATAAGGGGCGGCTCCACTAGGTCACCAATGTCACGTCCTCGGCAATACAAAACTGTACGCGTTCGTATAGTAATATCATTAAATATGAAGATAGTAGATATCGCAATTTAACGATACTTCTTTTGACTGAACTGGGTAGGAGCAGGGGTGGTTGCCCCCTATCACCCCCTCCCCGGAGCCGCCCCTACGACGTGTTACGTAATACTGTGACGTAATCACACACGTGGACATCCGTAGTCGACTGCTGAGTCTGAACAATCGGTCCGTTGTTGTGTGTAAATGTTTGATCGTGTCGGGACCCGTGTTCCATGTTGTATACTGCGGAGGAGGATGTATACAGTAACTAATTATAGAGTGACTCATCGTGTGATTCATTAGGTGAATCATTAGGTGAATGTTAATTAATTATTAAATAAATCACTTATTAATGTTACTATATCAAGTTATATCATTCGCGTATTATACACATTATAAATATATACGTACTTATTTTAATTAATATTTAAACTATACTAGCACTAACAGTATACTGTTAGTATACTGTTAGTATACTGCCACTATCTCACCCCATCACCACTAACACTACTACCACCCCATCAAGACTACCACTACTACTATTACAACCACAACATCCGCCCTAACCTTCACCACTATAGAGGTGGTAGGTTATTATAGTATGTATATATATACTACCACTACCACTAATACAACCTCCACTACCCCATCATCACAATCACCACTACCTGTGGTAGTCTACCACCACTACTAACGATAGTAATGTAGTTTAAATGCGAGACTACTTTTCTTAGCGAAGTTCCAGCAGGAGTCCTTAGTATACGAGCACAGAGTTAGAGAGGAAGCTTTCCTCTCTCTAACTCTGTGTATACAAGTAACGATTGTTGACCACTGACCAACCGGCTATTGTCCACAGTATGTCCACTTGTCCACTATTCTCCTTGACCAGTGTTCTGGATACCTGGTTAAAGTATATATATGCGTGTATATATATATATATATATATATATATATATATATATATATATATACACGTACAATGTACGTCGTACATATCAATCGTAAATATAAACTAACATTTGAATATTTATTAATGGGATATTTCATGCTTAAATATTTTTTTTTTATATTTTATGATTTATTTTTGTATAGCATATTTAGGTTTATTGATATGTTATTTGTATTGTAGAAAAATTTCAAAAAAAAATATGCATTATAAATTCTATAAAATAGTGTTTTTTGTGGGTATATAAAATTATGCATTATCAATATTATTTATTGTTTATTATTAGTTATTATTGTATCTACTTACACATATCCATATACATGTATATCATGATGTTTCTAACGGACGTGTTTCTATTGATCTTCAACGTCTATTATTTAACTTAAATTATTGATAAACTTTAGATGTGATTTTCTCAGAATAATTATTTTCATATACATAATTTTATATAAATTATAATATTTTATCAATCGTATTAATTGTTGTTCTTTTACTAGATATTATGTATACATATAAACTATATTACCAGTATTATATATAAAACCTACTTAATTGTTATATATATGACTGTATACTTTTTTTATAGAATTTTCATAAAAAAAAAATAACTTTTATTTCAATCATAAATTTCGTATGCATATATAATAAATATCAATAAACCTAAAAATATGATATTATTAAATATATCTCTTGTATATAATTATGACATTATTTTTGCAATATTCCAAATATCATAGAAGATATTATACGATATTTACTGCTACCTATCTCCAACAGGGCAAGCCCCCCCCGATGATCGCAAGGCCCCCCCTAATAATTTACAACCCCCATATGATTTTTTTTAAATAATTGTTTTAGATATTTATTGCCATTTAGGTGATAATAAAAATGAAGGATTTAAAGAAAATATATTTAAGATATTATCTTAATGATAATCTTATAATATATACTGAGTTCTCACAAAGAGCCAAAATGATAACTTAAAATTCTAAATAAACATCACCGAAAATAAAAATTAAATAATAAATATAATACAATACATACTAAATAAAAATATTATTAAAGATATCAATACATTACATTATTCTATCGTAACATATGATAAAACCATGTGATAAATCACATGATGAACTGATATCTATTTTAATCATGTATTTAGATAAACACTGTGATATAAAAGAAGTATAGGATAGATACAGATATATAACATAATACTTTACTTCTCGATTTATCTATTAGATTTGAATATGATGACAAGTTATGCAATATAATTCAATTTCTCTCTATATAGCTCTATGATCATGAATACATTATCAATAATTAGTGAAAATCTGTTAATATAAACTTCAATTCTAGAAAATACATAGTACTTAAAATATATTGGGGCCTTGCCCCCCTTAACGAAAATTCCTGGCTACGGGCATGACCCTGTGTCCCTGATAATTCTATTAAAGAACAACAATTTAATCCAGACATAATGTCTGGATCATAATGTATGATGATTTATACATTAGAATAGATATATATATATATATATATATACATTGACCCATGGGTATATATATATAAATGTTCCCCACCACACCTATAGGTTATAATAATTAAACATATGTCAATAACAACCCAACACATTAATAATGATGACAACTCGGAGAATGATACACCGAAAACAATACTGGATGTATGTTATACCATCATATATATAATAAAAGTCGTTATTTTTCTATATTAATATATAAATAAATATAATAATTTATTTATATATATATATATATATAGTATACTTATTGTGGATGTTTTTTTTTTACAATTATATATCCATATATATATATTATATAATGTATAAATATAAATATGAAATAGAAACAGCAGTGAAGGTATATATACAGGTAGGTATACCACCACTGCTGTTTCGGAGTCTGTATACAAGCATGCTTGTACTAGCGATGTTGCTACTTTAGCTGAGGACTTGGCAATCAGAATAACGGAATCGGAGATCAGCGACGATTTCGAAAATGTCAGTGAAGATGAAGATGTGGGTGATCTTAATATACACAATTATAAAGCGGGAATATAATACTAATATCCATTGTTTAGGACAATACACATATTTAACAACGTATATAAATATATGTATCGGCCTAAATAATGGATATTAGTGTTATATTCCTTAATTTATACACATTAGTTTATTTTACTTTTTAATACATCCATATAGGAATCTAATTATTCATATATGAGTTTATATATATATATATATATATATATATATATATATATAAGTATATACTTGTGCATGTAATTTACATCATGTTAAATATATTATAACGTGTTGATAAATATACTTAATTTGACTTACTTAAGTGATATTTATTAATTTAAAAATGATAAATTATAATATAATATTTTAAATACAGTATAATTAACTATACTGACATATTAGTGAATATAGATATATATATATATATATATATATATATATATATATATATATAAAGAACACGATATATGTGTTAAAGATTCATACATACAAGTTTGTGTGCAATATCAACACACCTATATGTATACACAGATTAACACACCCTTAACTTATTAATTATATAACTTGTGCATTATTTTAATAAGATTAATATATATATTGGGAATATATATGTATATTATAATATCTGATTTTATATTAGAAATTTTATCTTTATAGTATGACATCAATATAATTAATATAATTATATTTGCAATGACTGAATGAGTATCAGTGTTTCTATAGAGATATTTTTATATTTCTTCCGTATACGCAATAAAATATATTAAATATATTTAAAACTTTAAGTATTAAAAAAATCATTTATTCATTATCTGATATATTTTTAGACTTGTAAATATGTTAAACTAATATTAATATTGTTGATAACAACATTCCTAATATACCAAATTTGTTCATATATAAACCCATACATTTTATGCGTGAAACATTTTCTTCTAAGGTCCAAAATTTTCCCGATAGAGGAAAATAGGTCGAAAATAGCTCTAAAAGGACAGATTTACGTAATTATGATCGGTGTAGAGGTGTAAATCAAAAAATTCATCCGAATGGCAATTCTACTGTCCTAGAGAATTAGTAGCCATTTAAATTTTGTAAATCCGTCCAGCCTTTTTCTTAAACATATAACGCATAGGAGATAGAACGGAGTAGTGTCCCATAATGTATATGCCTCAGCATACTTTTAATATATCGATACACATTGAATTTTAAGATCCTATTTTGTTTAACTACCCATAAATCATATAGGTTTAGAATACTGTGATTTCACTTTTATAAATTACTGAATATTATTAACGATTTATTTGGCATTAAAAAAGGCATACAAAAGTATTACAATAAGGCAAGTCCGGGATAGTGGCCAATAGTATCAGAATATTCAATAGATGTCTCGTAATATATTCGATTTATATTTTTAAATTATAAAATATTAAATAATTATATTAATATAATCATAAATTTATGATTCATACGCACATTATTTATTTCAATGATTTACACACATACTCACACACTTAAATAAGTATAAATATATATAATAATGTTTTTGTTAAAATTTGACAACAAATGATTATGTAATAAATTAGAGTAATTAATTTATTATTTAAAAAAAAGTTTCTTTATATTATAGACATTTTGATCATCTAAATATTATGTATAGAACTTGTTATCCTAGTTAGCACCATTTAAGCGTCAATTAAAACGACTACTACTCCGTTCCGTCCCCTATATATAAATAAATAAATATTTAATTAAATTAACTTTCTATTATATATATAGAATTTAAGTATAATTAAATTTATTTTATTACACCATAACTATATTAAACTTACATCATTTAACATCAGATACTAATATTTATTTAAATATGTTATCTTACATCTAAACTTAACTCGACTTACATCAAAACTTAAGTTGAACATAACTTAAGTCATATAACATAAGTTTATTATATACTTAAAATATGTTTACATTTATTGTTCTTATAACTTACGTTTCTACCTTAAGTTAAACTTACGTTATGTAACATAAGTTTATAAAATATAATATTTAATATATAATATAATATTGCATCAAAACTTAATATCAACAACAATTCTACTTAAGTTAATTGTAGTTTATTTAAGTTAATATGATATGCTTACATGCTTATATTAATATAAAAACTTATATCAGAACTTAAGTTCAACCTACATCAGAACTTAAGTTCAAATTAAATCAGAACTTAATTTATGATTTAAGTTGAATGCTGGGGTATTATATTTAATTTGTATTATACTTAATACTAACACAATTAGTATTTAACTTATCGTACATTTTATTCTATATATACGATATATATATTTTCAATATTATAAACTAATCTGATACGTGTTCCTCTATGAACCGAAAACATTAAACAAAGGACATAACACAGATAGCCAAGATGTCCATATATATGTATATATATATATTTATAGATATATATGTATATATATGTATATATATATATATATATATATATATATATATATATAAACATATATATTTTAATCTTTAATATTAACTTTAGTATACTATTATAATAATAAAATGTAATCTCGTCATACACATATAGGAGGAAGGCTTCAGTTTACTCGACAAAAGGATATTCTTCGTATGTGTACTGGCTACGTTGATGTTACTTGCGGTGTGTGTCGGATTTGTTAGGAGACTGAGAAATAGGAATAATTACGGAGAGATCCATATCGAAAATGTATGGAGTATGAATGAGGATAAAGAGTTATATGTATGTGGAACTTGTCTGACCATACTGTCTGATGTTTTATACATTAGCATATATATATATTATGGTGGAGTCAATTTTGAAATGGGTATGGCGACATATATTGCAATTATTGAACTGCACATGTATTCTTAAATCACTGACGCGAGACATAAACATTTCATAATTCACTCTAACCTAATATATATATATATATACATTAACCCACGATCATTTTAAATGATATATACTATACTATAGTATATAAAGGTATACTATAGTGTATATTGTATATATATATATATATATATAGTATACTTGTTGTTGATGTTTTTTTACAATAATATATCCATATATATATATATTATATAATTTATAAATATGAAATAGAAACAGCAGTGAAGGTATATATACAGGTAGGTATACCTTCACTGCTGTTTCTGAGTCTGTATACAAGCATATTCTTGTACTAGCGATGTTGCTACTTTAGCTGAGGAATTGGCAATTAGAATAACGGAATCGGAGATCAGCGACGATTTCGAAAATGTCAGTGAAGATGAAGATGTGGGTGATCTTAATATACACAACTATAAAGCGGGAATATAATACTAATATCCATTGTTTAGGACAATACACATATTTAACAACGTATATAAATATATGTATCGACCTAAATAATGGATATTAGTGCTATATTCCATAATTTATACGCATTAGTTTATTGTACTTTTTAATACACCCATATAGGAATCTAATTATTCATATATGAGTTTATATATATAAGTATATACTTGTGCATGTAATTTACATCATGTTAAATATATAACATTAACGTGTTGATAAATATACTTAATTTGACTTACTTAATGAATTATTTATTAATTTAAAAATAATAAATTATAATATAATATGTTGAATATAGTATAATTAACTATACTGAAATATTAGTTAATATAGATATATTGATAAAGAACACGATATATGTGTTAAAGATTCACACATACAAGTTTGTGTGCAATATCAACACACCTATATGTATACACATATGAATACACCCCTAAACTTATTAATATATAACTTGTGCATTCTTTTAATAAGATTAATATATATATATGTTGGGAATTTATATGTATATTATAATATCTGATTTTATATTAGAACTTTTATCCTTATATTATGACATAAATATAATTAATATAATTATATTTGCAATGACTGAATAAATAAATATCAGTGTTTCTATAGACATGTTTCTATAGCTTTATACTTGTTCCGTATTTAAAACTTTAAATATTAAAAAAATCATTTATTTATTATATGATATATTTTTAGACTCGTAAATCTTTTAAACTAATATTAATATTGATGATAACAACATTCCTAATATAACACATTTTTTCATATATAAAACGCATACATTTTATGTGTGAAACATTTTCTTCGGAAAACAAAGATTTCCCGATAGAGATTTCCCGATAGGTCTAAAATAGCTCTAAAAGGACAGTTTTACGTAATTATGATCGGTGTAGATGTGGAAATCAAAAAATTCATCCGAATCACAATTCTACTGTCCTAGAGAAGTAGTAGCCATTTAAATTTTGTAAATCCGTCCAGCCGTTTTCTTAAACATAGGACGCACAGGGGAGAGAACGGAGTAGTGGCCGATAATGTATATATATATACCTGCCTCAGCATACTTCTAATATATCGATAAATATTGAATTGTAATATCATATTTTTGTTGAACTACCTATAAAATATATAGGTTTAGAATATTGTGATTTCACTTTTATAAATTACTGAATATTATTAACGATTTGTTAGGCATCATAAAAGGCATACAAAACCATTAAAATAAGGCAAGTCCGGGCTAGTGGCCGATAGTATCAGAATATGCAATAGATGTCTCGTAATGTATTCGATTTATATTTTTAAATTATATAATATTAAATAATTATATTTATGATTCATATGCACCTTATTTGTTTCAATGATTTAATTATATACACACATACGCACACACATACATAAGTATAAATATATATAATCATGTTTTTGTTAAAATTTGACAAAAAATTATTATTAAATACATTAGAGTAATTAATTAATTATTTAAAAAAAAATTACTTTATATTATAGACATTTTGATCATATAAATATTATATATAGAACTTGTTATCATAGTTAGCACCATTTAAGCGTTAATTAAAACGACCACTACTCCGTTCCGTCCCTTATATATAAATAAATAAATAAATATTTAATTAAGTAAACTTACTATTATATATATAGAATTTAAATATATTTAAATTTAATTTATGTCATATAACATAAGTTTATTATATACTTAAAATATGTTTACATTTATTGTTCTTATAACTTACGTTTCTACCTTAAGTTAAACTTACGTTATGTAACATAAGTTTATAAAATATAATATTTAATATATAATATAATATTGCATCAAAACTTAATATCAACAACAATTCTACTTAAGTTAATTGTAGTTTATTTAAGTTAATATGATATGCTTACATGCTTATATTAATATAAAAACTTATATCAGAACTTAAGTTCAACCTACATCAGAACTTAAGTTCAAATTAAATCAGAACTTAATTTTTGATTTAAGTTGAATGCTGGGGTATTATATTTAATTTGTATTATACTTAATACTAACACAATTAGTATTTAAATTATCGTACATTTTATCCTATATATACGATATATATATTTTCAATATTATAAACTAATCTGATACGTGTTCCTCTATGAACCGAAAACATTAAACAAAGGACATAACACAGATAGCCAAGATGTCCATATATATGTATATATATATATTTATATATATATATATATATATATATATATATATATATATATATATATATATATATATATATATATATATATATATATATATATATAAACATATATATTTTAATCTTTAATATTAACTTTAGTATACTATTATAATAATAAAATGTAATCTCGTCATACACATATAGGAGGAAGGCTTCAGTTTACTCGACAAAAGGATATTCTTCGTATGTGTACTGGCTACGTTGATGTTAGTTGCGGTGTGTGTCGGAGTTGTTAGAAGACTGAACAATAGGAACAATTACGGAGAGATGAATATCGAAAATATATGGAATATGAATGAGGGTAAAGAGTTATGTATGTGGAACTTGTCTGACCATACTGTCTGATGTTTTATATATTATAATATATATATATATATTAGGGTGAAGTGAATTTTGAAATGGTTATGGCGAGTTGATTATGCTCGCGTTAGTGATTTAAGTATACATGTGAATTTATTGAAATTATTGAACTGCACATGTATTCTTAAATCACTAACGCGAGAACAGCATTACGCATAGAACAGTTACCGCAGTCTTCAATCGATCAATATTATTTTAAGTGCAATAATGAAACAGATAAACTCACTCTGTTGATGAATATATATGGTACGATCACTACCGGCCAATCAATTATCTTCTGTTACATAAAGTGGGAAGTATTATTTTATTTTTGTTTGTTCTGTATTATATTTTGTTATAAATTTATTTTTGTAATAGAAAATTCGGGTTTTTTATATCTATATTTCAAATATAATTTTAAATAATAATTGTATACTAGTGTATACTATATTATAGTATAAAAAGGTATACTATAGTATATATTGTATATATATATATATATACATACATGTTCCCCACCACACCTATAGGTTATACTAATTAAACATATGTCAATAACAACACAACACATTAATAATGATGACAACTCGGAGAAAGATACACAGAACACAATACTGGATGTATGTTATACCATCATATCTATAATAAAAGTCGTTACTTTTCTATATTAATATATAAATAAATATAATTATTTATTTATATATATATATATATATATATATATATATATATATATATAGTATATACCATCATATCTATAATAAAAGTCGTTACTTTTTCTATATTAATATATAAATAAAAGTAATTATTTATTTATATATATACTTGTGGTGGATGTGTTTTTTTTTACACTTATATATCCATATATATATTATATAATTTATAAATATGAAATAGAAACAGCAGTGAAGGTATATATACAGGTAGGTATACCTTCACTGCTGTTTCTGAGTCTGTATACAAGCATATTCTTGTACTAGCGATGTTGCTACTTTAGCTGAGGAATTGGCAATTAGAATAACGGAATCGGAGATCAGCGACGATTTCGAAAATTCAGTGAAGATGACGATGTGGGTGATCTTAATATACACAATTATAAAGCGGGAATATAATACTAATATCCATTGTTTAGGACAATACACATATTTAACAACGTATATAAATATATGTATCGGCCTAAATAATGGATATTAGTGTTATATTCCTTAATTTATACACATTAGTTTATTGTACTTTTTAATACATCCATATAGGAATCTAATTATTCATATATGAGTTTATATATATATATATATATAAGTATATACTTGTGCATGTAATTTACATCATGTTAAATATATTATAACGTGTTGATAAATATACTTAATTTGACTTACTTAAGTGATATTTATTAATTTAAAAATGATAAATTATAATATAATATTTTAAATACAGTATAATTAACTATACTGACATATTAGTGAATATAGATATATATATATATATATATATATATATATAAAGAACACGATATATGTGTTAAAGATTCATACATACAAGTTTGTGTGCAATATCAACACACCTATATGTACACACAGATGAACACACCCTTAACTTATTAATTATATAACTTGTGCATTATTTTAATAAGATTAATATATATATTGGGAATATATATGTATATTATAATATCTGATTTTATATTAGAAATTTTATCTTTATAATATGACATCAATATAATTAATATAATTATATTTGCAATGACTGAATGAGTATCAGTGTTTCTATAGAGATATTTTTATATTTCTTCCGTATACGCAATAAAATATATTAAATATATTTAAAACTTTAGGTATTAAAAAAATCATTTATTCATTATCTGATATATTTTTAGACTTGTAAATATGTTAAACTAATATTAATATTGTTGATAACAACATTCCTAATATACCAAATTTGTTCATATATAAACCCATACATTTTATGCGTGAAACATTTTCTTCTAAGGCCCAAAATTTTCCCGATAGAGGAAAATAGGTCGAAAATAGCTCTAAAAGGACAGATTTACGTAATTATGATCGGTGTAGAGGTGTAAATCAAAAAATTCATCCGAATGACAATTCTACTGTCCTAGAGAATTAGTAGCCATTTACATTTTGTAAATCCGTCCAGTCTTTTTCTTAAACATATAACGCATAGGAGATAGAACGGAGTAGTGTCCCATAATGTATATGCCTCAGCATACTTTTAATATATCGATACATATTGAATTTTAAGATCCTATTTTTTTTGAACTACCTATAAATCATATAGGTTTAGAATACTGTGATTTCACTTTTATAAATTACTGAATATTATTAACGATTTATTTGGCATTAAAAAAGGCATACAAAAGTATTACAATAAGGCAATTCCGGGATAGTGGCCAATAGTATCAGAATATTCAATAGATGTCTCGTAATATATTCGATTTATATTTTTAAATTATAAAATATTAAATAATTATATTAATATAATCATAAATTTATGATTCATACGCACCTTATTTATTTCAATGATTTACACACATACTCACACACTTAAATAAGTATAAATATATATAATAATGTTTTTGTTAAAATTTGACAACAAATGATTATGTAATAAATTAGAGTAATTAATTTATTATTTAAAAAAAAGTTTCTTTATATTATATACATTTTGATCATCTAAATATTATGTATAGAACTTGTTATCCTAGTTAGCACCATTTAAGCGTCAATTAAAACGACTACTACTCCATTCCGTCCCCTATATATAAATAAATAAATATTTAATTAAATTAACTTTCTATTATATATATAGAATTTAAGTATAATTAAATTTATTTTATTACACCATAACTATATTAAACTTACATCATTTAACATCAGATACTAATATTTATTTAAATATGTTATCTTACATCTAAACTTAACTCGACTTACATCAAAACTTAAGTTGAACATAACTTAAGTCATATAACATAAGTTTATTATATACTTAAAATATGTTTACATTTATTGTTCTTACAACTTAAGTTTCTACCATAAGTTAAACTTACGTTATGTAATATAAGTTTATATAATATAATATTTAATATATAATATAATATTGCAACAAAACTTAATGTCAACAAAAGTTCTACTTAAGTTGATTGTAGTTTATTTAAGTTAATATGATATGCTTACATGCTTATATTAATATAAAAACTTTTATCAGAACTTAAGTTCAACCTACATCAGAACTTAAGTTCAAATTAAATCAGAACTTAATTTTTGATATAAGTTGAATGCTGGGGTATTATATTTAATATGTATTATACTTAATACTCACAAAATTAGTATTTAAATTATCGTACATTTTATTCTATATATACGATATATATATTTTCAATATTATAAACTAATCTGATACGTATTCCTCTATGAACCGAAAATATTAAACAAAGGACATAACACAGATAGCCAAGATGTCCATATATATGTATATATATATATATATATGTATATATATATATATATATATATATATATATATATATATATATATATATATATATAAACATATATATTTTAATCTTTAATATTAACTTTAGTATACTATTATAATAATAAAATGTAATCTCGTCATACACATATAGGAGGAAGGCTTCAGTTTACTCGACAAAAGGATATTCTTCGTATGTGTACTGGCTACGTTGATGTTACTTGCGGTGTGTGTCGGATTTGTTAGGAGACTGAGAAATAGGAACAATTATGGAGAGATGCATATCGAAAATGTATGGAGTATGAATGAGGATAAAGAGTTATATGTATGTAGAACTTGTCTGACCATACTGTCTGATGTTTTATACATTAGCATATATATATATATATATATTAGGGTGTAGTCAATTTTGAAATGGGTATGGCGACATATATTGCAATTATTGAACTGCACATGTATTCTTAAATCACTGACGCGAGACATAAACATTTCATAATTCACTCTAACCTAATATATATATATATATATACATTAACCCACGATCATTTTAAATGATATATACTATACTATAGTATATAAAGGTATACTATAGTGTATATTGTATATATATATATATATATATATATATATATATATATAGTATACTTGTTGTTGATGTTTTTTTTACAATTATATATCCATATATATATATATATTATATAATTTATAAATATGAAATAGAAACAGCAGTGAAGGTATATATACAGGTAGGTATACCACCACTACTGTTTCGGAGTCTGTATACAAGCATGCTTGTACTAGCGATGTTGCTACTTTAGCTGAGGACTTGGCAATGAGAATAACGGAATCGGAGATCAGCGAAGAATTTGAAAATGTCAGTGAAGATGAAGATGTGGGTGATCTTAATATACACAACTATAAAGCGGGAATATAATACTAATATCCATTGTTTAGGACAATACACATATTTAAAAACGTATATAAATATATGTATTGGCCTAAATAATGGATATTAGTGCTATATTCCATAATTTATACATATTAGTTTATTGTACTTTTTAATACATCCATATTGGAATCTAATTATTCATTTATGAGTATATATATATATATATATATATATATATATATATAAGTATATACTTGTGAATGTAATTTAAATTATGTTAAATATATAATATTAACGTGGTGATAAATATTCTTAATTTGACTTACTTAATGAATATTTATTAATTTAAAAATGATAAATTATAATATAATATATTATAATATTATAACATATATTTTAAATACAGTATCATTAACTATATGAAATATTAGTTAATATTGATATATTGATAAAGAACACGATATATGTGTTAAAGATTCATACATACAAGTTTGTGTGCAATATCAACACACCTATATGTATACACAGATGAACACACCCCTTAACTTATTTATTATATAACTTGTGCATTCTTTTAATAAGATTAATATATATATGTTGGGAATTTATATGTATATTATAATATCTGATTTTATATTAGAACTTTTATCCTTATATTATGAAATAAATATAATTATATTTGCAATGACTGAATGAATAAATATATGTGCTTCTATAGAGATATTTTATATTTATTCCGTATTTAAAACTTTTGATATTAAAAAAATCATTTATTCATTATCTGATATATTTGTAGACTTGTAAATCTTTTTAAATAATATTAATATTGTTGATAACAACATTCTAATATACCAAATATTCATATATAAATGGCCAATCATCATTACAATATCAAATACAATATCTGATGTTTAAGATTATCGCAAATTCTGATATCATACCTATATCCCTATTTAAAGAGGTTATTCGTGATATGTTATTATATAATATATTTCCATGAGAAAAAGCAATACAAGAGGTAATGTAGTTAATATAAATATCTAGTTTAACGTAATTTCTAGTTTATTAAAATAAAATAAATAATAAAATTTTATTATTTAAATATATTCTGTTAGGTCAATTTATATTTTATATAACGTATTTTCTAATATAATTATATAGTATATATAATATTATATGAGAATATTCTAATATATTTATTAAATGTAGTACTAAAATGGGAGTACCTAGTAGCAGAAGTACATATCATTCAACTACAAGTTCAAAACTTAATTTTGACCACAATTAAAAACTCAATTGAGTTAGAAATGTTTACTTAAGTTGAACTTAAATTTATAAGGTCATAAATATATATATTTACCATTTCTATTATATTTATTATTAGCAATGTATTAACTCATATTACAATATACTATATAATTTTATTTATTATATTTCTAACTTAAATTCAAATATAATTACATTTTTATATTGAATACAATATTTATTAAAAATCGTTAAAATAAAAATTGTTACATATTCAATATTAAGTATGTAGTTCAAAAAAAATGTATAATGTATCAATATAATTACGATTACAATTAAAATTGAGGTATAATGATCATATATCATTTTAATAATATTATGATCACTTTGAAAAATATATAGGATTACTTACAAATAATTTTAGCTATTACATTAATTTACTTATTTATTAAATTTAGCATAACTTAAATATTAAAAAAAATAATAATTAATTTGCGTCAATAATAATATAATAAATAAGTTATAATAAGATACATTTTATTAAAAAAAATATAAAAAACAAATGTAGAATTTTTTTTTAATTTAAAAAATGAGGGGGAAAATATTTCAAAAAATATATAAAAAATATATTTCAATCTATTGTTCTAAAAATATTAAAAACAAATAATATTATACATAATATTATAACAATATTTAAAAAATATAAAAAATATTTTAAAAAAGACAAAAAATACAACAAATATTACAAAATATATTTTTTTAAATTGTCGAAAAATATTTTTTAAAATCTAAAAAATATTTCAAAATATTACAAAATGTATTTTAAATAAATGGCGAAAAACATTTTATATATACAGTAAAACCTCTATATAAGAAACCTCTTTATAAGAAAAACCTCTTTATAAGAACATTTATCACACATTTGGTTGGAATTCAACCTTTTCCACATTAAAAAACATCTTTATAAGAAAATCTTATAAGAAAAATATAAGAAAAACCTCTTTATAAGAAACTTATTGTATACAAAATATAAAAAATAATTATATATAAATAGAAGTATTGTATATTGATAATAATTATAGAAATTAATTATTATATAAGATATTTTTTTTTCTTATAAATATTTTATAATACATAACCAGATCGAAATGAATTAAAAATAATTAATAATTGTTATTGTATATCCATAGATTTATTAAAATTAATTAATAAATGTTATTTTAAAATAAATCATATTTATAAACTATTCTATTGATTAATACTAAATAAATATAAATAAATAAATATACTATATATATATATATATATATATATATATATATATATATATATATATATATATATGCGTTATATATGCGTTATATATATATATATATATAAATAAATAAATGTTAATTAAATTAACTTCTTTTATATATATAATTTAAATATGTTTATATTTATTTTATTACATCATAACTATATATAAACTTAAATAATTTAACATCATACTTGTTATCTTACATCTAAATTAAAATTCGACTTACATCTAAACTTAAGTTGAACTTAAGTTGAACATAACTTAAGTCATATAACATAAGTTTATTATATAATTAAATATATGTTTATATTTATTGTTCCTTAAACTTAAGTTCCTACCTTAAGTTAAACTTATGTTATATATAATTATATATATTAATATATATATATATATATATATATATATATATATATATTATATATTAAATATTATATTTTATTAACTCATGTTACATAACATATATAACATAAGTTTAACTTAAGGTATATATATTATAATATTGAATAGCAACTTAATGTCAACTAAAGTTCTACTTATGTTGATTGTAGTTAGTTAATAATATATGCTTACATGCTTTTATATTAATTTTATATAAAAAACTTATATCAGAACTTAAGTTCAACCTACATCAGAACTTAAGTTCAAATTAAATCAGAACTTAATTTTTGATTTAAGTTGAATGCTGGGGTATTATATTTAATTTGTATTATACTTAATACTAACACAATTAGTATTTAAATTATCGTACATTTTATCCTATATATACGATATATATATTTTCAATATTATAAACTAATCTGATACGTGTTCCTCTATGAACCGAAAACATTAAACAAAGGACATAACACAGATAGCCAAGATGTCCATATATATGTATATATATATTTATATATATATATGTATATATATATATATATATATATATATATATAAACATATATATTTTAATCTTTAATATTAACTTTAGTATACTATTATAATAATAAAATGTAATCTCGTCATACACATATAGGAGGAAGGCTTCAGTTTACTCGACAAAAGGATATTCTTGATATGTGTACTGGATACGTTGATGTTACTTGCGGTGTGTGTCGGATTTGTTAGGAGACTGAGAAATAGGAATAATTACGGAGAGATCCATATCGAAAATGTATGGAGTATGAATGAGGATAAAGAGTTAT
Source organism: Osedax fenrisi (assembly GCA_964019155.1). Lineage (NCBI taxonomy): Eukaryota > Metazoa > Annelida > Polychaeta > Sabellida > Siboglinidae > Osedax > Osedax fenrisi. The sequence continues at coordinate 70,820,785 of OZ025243.1, read as the reverse complement.
ATGTATGTGGAACTTGTCTGACCATACTGTCTGATGTTTTATACATTAGCATATATATATATATATTAGGGTGGAGTCAATTTTGAAATGGGTATGGCGACATATATTGCAATTATTGAACTGCACATGTATTCTTAAATCACTGACGCGAGACATAAACATTTCATAATTCACTCTAACCTAATATATATATATATACATTAACCCACGATCATTTTAAATGATATATACTATACTATAGTATATAAATGTATACTATAGTGTATATTGTATATATATATATATATATATATATAGTATACTTGTTGTTGATGTTTTTTTTACAATTATATATCCATATATATATATATATTATATAATTTATAAATATGAAATAGAAACAGCAGTGAAGGTATATATACAGGTAGGTATACCACCACTGCTGTTTCGGAGTATGTATACAAGCATGCTTGTACTAGCGATGTTGCTACTTTAGCTGAGGACTTGGCAATGAGAATAACGGAATCGGAGATCAGCGACGATTTCGAAAATTTCAGTGAAGATGAAGATGTGGGTGATCTTAATATACACAACTATAAAGGTATATAATACTAATATCCATTGTTTAGGACAATACACATATTTAACAACGTATATACATATATGTATTGGCTTAAATAATGGATATTAGTGTTATATTCCTTAATTTATACGCATTAGTTTATTGTACTTTTTAATAAACCCATATAGGAATCTAATTATTCATATATGAGTTTATATATATAAGTATATACTTGTGCATGTTATTTACATCATGTTAAATATATAACATTAACGTACGTTAATAAATAACACGTGTTGATAAATATACTTAATTTGACTTAATGAATATTTATTAATTTAAAAATGATAAATTATAATATAATATTTTAAATATAATATCATTAACTATACTGACATATTAGTTAATATAGATATATTGATAAAGAATACGATATATGTGTTAAAGATTTATACTTTAAGTTTGTGTGCAATATCAACACATCTATATGTATACACAGATGAACACACTCTTAACGTATTAATATATAACTTGTGCATTTTTATTAATAAGATTAATATATATATATATATATATATTGGGAATTTATATATATATATTAAAATATATGATTTTATATTAGAATTTATCTTTATATTATGACATACATATAATTATATTTGCAATGGCTGAATGAATAAATATTAGTGCTTCTATATATAGAGATATTTTATATTTATTCCGTATTTAAAACTTTTGATATTAAAAAAAATCATTTATTCATTATCTGATATATTTTTAGACTTGTAAATCTTTTTAAATAATATTAATAGGTTGACCTATTAACCTATTGTTGATAACAACATTCTAATATACCAAATGTTCATATATAAATGGCCAATCATCATTACAATATCAAATACAATATCTGATGTTTAAGATTATTGCAAATTCTGATATCATACCTATATCCCTATTTAAAGAGATTATTCGTGATATGTTATTATATAATATATTTCCATAAGAAAAAGCAATACAAGAGGTAAATGTAGTTAACATAAGTATCTAGTTTAACGTCATTTCTAGTTTATTAAAATAAAATAAATAAACATTATTTATTATTTAAATATATTCTGTTAAGTCAATTTATATTTTATATAGCGTATTTGCTAATATAATTATATAGTATATATACTATTATATAATGAGAATATTCTAACATATTTGTTAAATGTAGTACTGTAGTAGGAGTACCTATTAGTAGTATACATATAATTCAACTTAAAAGTTCAAAACTTAAGTTTAACTTCAATTAAAAACTTAAGTTGAACTTAAATGTATATGTATAAGGTCATAGGTAAAATTCTAAATATATATTTACCATTTATATTATATTTATTATCAGCAATGTATTAACTCATATATTACAATATACTATATAATTTTATTTGTTATATTTATAACTTAAATTCAAAAATAATAACATTTTTATATTGAATACAATATTTAATAAATATTCAATTGTTATATATTCAATATTAAGAAATTAGTTCAAAAAATATACAATTAAATTGACTTACTTTTATATAGTTAACTAGCTGTCTACGGCGTTGCCCGGGTATTATACTTGTAGCGGGATCGTTAGCAATGTAGATGTAAACAAAGATTTAATTATTGGAAACAATTTATTTATTTTATATATATATAAGTATACTTATATGCACTAAATATTAAGTATTTATAAATGTTTAAATTACTTCGTTAAATATAGCTAAAACGTAAACGTTATCACCGTTTATTTCTATTTACGAATGCATTAAAGTAAAGTTTATATAACTACATGTTTACTATAGGCCTCACATTCGTATACATTTTATGTATGAAACATTTTTTCTAAAATCAAAAAATTTCCCGATATAGGGAAATAGGTCGAACATAGTCTAAAAGGACAGTTTTACGTAATTATGATCGGTGGAAATTAAAAAATTCATCCGAATGACAATTCTACTGACCTAGAGAATTAGTAGCAATTTAAATTTTGTAAATCCATCCAGTCGTTTTCTTAAACATAGAACGCATAAGTGAGAGAATGGAATAGTAGCCGATAATATATATGCAGCATACTTCTAATATATCGATAAATATTGAATTTTAATATCATATTTTTGTTGAACTACCTATAAAATATATAGGTTTAGAATATTGTGATTTCACTTTTATAAATTACTGAATATTATTAACGATTTGTTAGGCATCATAAAAGGAATACAAAATCATTAAAATAAGGCAAGTCCGGGGTAGTGGCCGCTAGTATCAGAATATGCAATAGATGTCTCGTAATGTATTCGATTTATATTTTTAAATTATATAATATTAAATAATTATATTTATGATTCATACGCACCTTATTTGTTTCAATGATTTAATTATATACACACACACTCACACACATAAATAAGTATACATATATATAATCATGTTTTTGTTAAAATTTGACAAAAAATGATTATGTAATAAATTAGAGTAATTAATTAATTATTAAAAAAATGTACTTTATATTATAGACATTTTTATCATCTAAATATTATATATAGAACTTTTTATCCTATTTAGAACCATGTAAGCGTTAATTAAAAAGACCACTACTCCGTTCCGTCCCCTATATATAAATAAATAAATAAATATTTAATTAAATTAACTTTCTTATATATATAGAATTTAAATATATTTAAATTTATTATATTACACCATAACTATATTAAACTTACATCATTTAACATCAGATATTAATATTTATTTAAATATGTTATTTTACATCTAAACTTAATTCGACATACATCTAAACTTAAGTTGAACTTAAGCTGAACATAACTTAAGTCATATAACATAAGTTTATTATATAATTCAATATATGTTTAAATTTATGTTTTTCTTATAACTTAAGTTTCTACCTTAAGTTAAACTTACGTTATGTAACATAAGTTTATAAAATATAATATTTAATATATAATATAATATTGCATCAAAACTTAATGTCAACACAAATTCTACTTAAGTTAATTGTAGTAAGTTAATAATATATGCTTACATGCTTATATTAATATAAAACTTATATCAGAACTTAAGTTCAACCTACATCAGAACTTAAGTTCAAATTAAGTCATAATTAATTAAGTAAACCAAACTGTTAATATAATATGCTGAACATGTGTAATATTTATCAGTTCAACAGTTCTTAGTTTTTAATTGTAATATATTCAAAATGGCGTATAAATTTATAAATATTAATATATATATATATATATATCTTATCACATTATTCTCTCATTGTATATTTAATTACTATAATATAAAAAAAATGTATATTTTTTTTTATTCAAATCTGTTAATCTCATAAAATTTACATATCTGTTGAACTCTATACAAATGTAATATGTTGAACATGTTCAATTTAAACATCTGTTGAACTCTATACAAATGTAATATGTTGAACATATTCAATTTACACATCTGTTGAACTCTATACAAATGTAATATGTTGAACATATTCAATTTACACATATGTTGAACTCTATACAAATGTAATATGTTGAACATATTCAATTTACACATCTGTTGAACTCTATACAAATGTAATATGTTGAACGTATTAATTTAACATTTTTGTAAAATAATTAAATTATATATAATTACATATATGTAAATATTACATAACCATGTATTTTAATATATATGATTAAATATTAGGAAAATAGTGCAAATATAAGGAAACTAATGTTGTCAACATTTAAATATAGTGTGTAAAATTTATATTAATTATTATATTATATAAATAATAAATATAATTAATTAATTAATACTATTAATTTATAATATTATATATATGTATACTTAATAATGATTACTCACTTATAATACTCATCTACATATATTTATATATTAATAAGTACTACTTATACCTACTTATAAATACTATATTATAATTGTTAACATATACAATAATTTTACAAATCCAATACAATATCTGAAGTTGTTTTATGTATGTATACCACATATATGTGCACACTATAGCATGCTATACATATATATATATATATTTACATATATATATATATATATATATATATATATATATATATATATATATATATATATATATATATATGTTATAAAGGGAAGTCTGCGGATATATCTATTAATTAATGTAATATACATGTATGTCGGATTGAATTAAATTCAAGTCGGTCATTACGTAATAACAATATATCTGCATGTATAAATTGTTTTAGGCTTCACGCTCGGTTGATTGCATAACATGTGTACATTTCTATTTTGTAATTAAATGTTTTATTATTTGTATTAATTTGTATTCGTTTTGTCATTTATATTTGTTATGGTGTATGTATATGTCGTGTCATTCGTTTATATAAAAGGAACGCGCTCGTTGAGATTGATACAATTTTGATTCTGTACCTCACCAGGTTGGTACTTATTATCATTGTCGTTACAATATTTTTTACTATATTATTATTATTATTATTATTATTATTTATGTTATCATACAGGTATTTGTGGAAATAAAGTTATATAATAACTTCACTTTGTTACATATATATATTCTTTAATATTATGTTTTAACATCCCTATATTTAGGTTTAAGCTTTATCAAGATTAGGTGAATGCAACATTGGGGAAATAATTTTGTCTATGTTTAAATAGATTGCATCTAAGCAAGTATGGTGCCATTATTCTCAGTGCTGTCAACGAGGATAAATTTATTTTGCCCAAACAAAATGATACAAATGTATAACTGGTTAGTTTATATTATGTTAACATTAATTTACTATAAATACACTTAGGTTATTATGTCCTATTATAAGATAAATATAAGTTAAATATTCATATTCATATTTATTAAAGTTTAAATGTATACCCTATTTTATATATTAATTATATATTAATTAATATTTATATTAATAATTATATATATCATAGAGGCTACATTAAGAATTCATGAACATGCAGTAATAAAAGATATAGAAAAATGTATCGACACCCAACTTACAAATTGTAAACGAAAAAAGAAGGAGATGCAAGAAAATTATAATTAATAAAATTGTAATTTAATTAAATGATTTAATTTAATATATAGGACATCTGCTCAACTTAATACATTTTACATATGCTCAACATAATCAAAATGCAACATGTTCAACTCAATACAATTTACATATGCTCAACATAATCAAAATACAACATGTTCAACTGAATACATTTTAAATATGCTCAACATAATCAAAATGCAACATGTTCAACCACACCAAAAAATGTAGCAAAATGAATATGTTCAACATGTTAACAATTACATATGTTCAGCATATTATATTAACAGTTTGGTTTACTGGTATATAGGAGGAAAGCTTCACTTTACTCGACAAAAGGATATTCTTGGTATGTGTACTGGCTACGTTAATGTTACTTGCGGTGTGTGTAGGAGTTGTTAGAAGACTGAACAATAGGAACAATTACGGAGAGATGAATATCGAAAATATATGGAATATGAATGAGGGTAAAGAGTTATGTATGTGGAACTTGTCTGACCATACTGTCTGATGTTTTATATATTATAATATATATATATATATATATTAGGGTGAAGTGAATTTTGAAATGGTTATGGCGAGTTGATTATGCTCGCGTTAGTGATTTAAGTATACATGTGAATTTATTGAAATTATTGAACTCCACATGTATTCTTAAATCACTAACGCGAGAACAGCATTACGCATAGAACAGTTACCGCAGTCTTCAATCGGTCAATATTATTTTAAGTGCAATAATGAAACAGATAAACTCACTCTGTTGATGAATATATATGGTACGATCACTACTGGCCAATCAATTATCTTCTGTTACATAAAGTGGGAAGTATTATTTTATTTTTGTTTGTTCTGTATTATATTTTGTTATAAATTTATTTTTGTAATAGAAAATTCGGGTTTTTTATATCTATATTTCAAATATAATTTTAAATAATAATTGTATACTAGTGTATACTATATTATAGTATAAAAAGGTATACTATAGTATATATTGTATATATATATATATATATATATATACATGTTCCCCACCACACCTATAGGTTATACTAATTAAACATATGTCAATAACATCCCAACACATTAATAATGATGACAACTCGGAGAAAGATACACAGAACACAATACTGGATGTATGTTATACCATCATATCTATAATAAAAGTCGTTACTTTTCTATATTAATATATAAATAAATATAATTATTTATTATATATATATATATATATATATATATATATATATATATATATATATATATATATAGTATATACCATCATATCTATAATAAAAGTCGTTACTTTTTCTATATTAATATATAAATAAAAGTAATTATTTATTTATATATATACTTGTGGTGGATGTGTTTTTTTTACAATTATATATCCATATATATATTATATAATTTATAAATATAAATATGAAATAGAAACAGCAGTGAAGGTATATATACAGGTAGGTATACCACCACTGCTGTTTCGGAGTCTGTATACAAGCATACTAGTACTAGCGATGTTGCTACTTTAGCTGAGGACTTGGCAATGAGAATAATGGAATCGGAGATCAGCGACGATTTCGAAAATTCAGTGAAGATGAAGATGTGGGTGATCTTAATATACACAATTATAAAGCGGGAATATAATACTAATATCCATTGTTTAGGACAATACACATATTTAACAATGTATATAAATATATGTATCGGCCTAAATAATGGATATTAGTGTTATATTCCTTAATTTATACACATTAGTTTATTGTACTTTTTATACATCCATATAGGAATCTAATTATTCATTTATGAGTATATATATATATATATATATATATATATATATATAAGTATATACTTGTGAATGTAATTTAAATTATGTTAAATATATAATATTAACGTGGTGATAAATATTCTTAATTTGACTTACTTAATGAATATTTATTAATTTAAAAATGATAAATTATAATATAATATATTATAATATTATAACATATATTTTAAATACAGTATCATTAACTATACTGAAATATTAATTAATATATACATATTTATAAAGAACACGATATATGTGTTAAAGATTCATACATACAAGTGTGTGTGTGCAATATCAACACACCTATATGTACACACAGATGAACACGCCCTTAACTTATTTATTATATAACTTGTCCATTCTTTTAATAAGATTAATATATATATATGTTGGGAATTTATATGTATATTATAATATCTGATTTTATATTATAACTTTTATCCTTATATTATGACATAAATATAATTATATTTGCAATGACTGAATGAATAAATATATGTGCTTCTATAGAGATATTTTATATTTATTCCGTATTTAAAACTTTAGATATTAATATTTTTAATTAAAAAAATCATTTATTCATTATCTGATATATTTGTAGACTTGTAAATCTTTTTAAATAATATTAATAGTGTAGATAACAATATTCCTAATATACCAAATGTTCATATATAAATGGTCAATCATCATTACAATATCAAATACAATATCTGATGTTTAAGATTATCGCAAATTCTGATATCATACCTATATCCCCATTTAAAGAGGTTATTCGTGATATGTTATTATATAATATATTTCCACGAGAAAAAGCAATACAAGAGGTAATGTAGTTAATATAAATATCTAGTTTAACATAATTTCTAGTTTATTAAAATAAAATAAATAATAATATTTTATTATTTAAATATATTCTGTTAGGTCAATTTATATTTTATATAGCATATTTTCTACTATAATCATATAGTATATATAATATTATATAATGAGAATATGCTAATATATTTATTAAATTTAGTACTATATATACTATAGTAGCAGTAGTACATATCATTCAACTTACAAGTTCAAAACTTAATTTTAGGTTCAATTAAAAACTTAAGTTGAACTTAAATTTATGAATTCATAAATATATAATTACCATTTCTATTAAATTTATTATCAGCAATGTATTAACTCATGATTGTGCATATATTACACTATACTATATAATTTTATATGTTATATTTATAACTTAAATTCAAAAATAATAACCTTTTTATATTGAATACAATATTTAATAAGTATGCAATTGTTACATGTATTTGTAGTTACAATATTAAGCAATTAGTTCCAAAAAAAATGTATAATGTATGAATATAATTACGATTAAAATTAAAATTGTATACAATTGTATACTATAGTATAATGTTCATATAACATTTAATATAATATGATCATTTTTGAAAAATATATAGGATTACTTACAAATAATTTTAGCTTTTACATTAATTAATTAATCAAAAAATATATAAAAAATATATTTAAAAAAATTGTTCTAAAAATATTTAAAAGAAATAATATTATACATATTAGTATAACAATATTTAAAAAATATAAAAAATATTTAAAAAAAGACTAAACATACAAAAAATATTACAAATTATATTTTTTAAATTGTCGAAAAATATTTTAAAAAATATAAAAATATTTCAAAATATTAAAAATGTATTTTAAAAAAATTTCGAAAAATATTTTTTTAAATGGTGAAAATACGAAATTAAAAAAATTTCAGAACAAGACCATTCAGGTGAACATTTATTAACAAAGATCGGATTAACAGATATAGTAGCCTTGTCCCCAGTTATCGAATTAGAGCTACACATACACATATACATTTCAATAGACTTTCTTTTATGTAGTATACTATATCTATAGACTAGCTTGCTACGGCCCGGCGTTGCCCGGGTATTATACTTGTAGTATGATAGGAATACATTTAAATTTTGTAAATCCGTCCAGCCGTTTTCTTAAAAATAGAACGCATATATATTCGTTATATATATAAATAAATAAATGTTAATTAAATTAACTTCTTTTATATATATATATATAATTTAAATATGTTTAAATTTATTTTTTGTACATCATAACTATATTAAACTTAAATAATTTAACATCAGATACTAATATTTATTTAAATATTCATATCTTTATAATCATGTTATCTTACATCTAAATTAAATTCGACTTACATCAAAACTTAAGTTGAACATAACTTAAGTAATATAATATAAGTTTATTATATATTTAAATATATGTTTAAATTTATTGTTCCTTAATTTTCTACCAGTTAAACTTATGTTATATATGTTATATATGTTATATATGTAACATTAGTTAATACAATATAATATTTAATATATAATATAATATTGAATACAAACTTAATGTCAACTAAAGTTCTACTTAAGTTGATTGTAGTAAGTTAATAATATATGCTTACATGCATATATTAATATAAAAACTTATATCATAACTAAAGTTCAACCTACATCAGAACTTAAGTTCAAATTAAATCAAAACTTAATTTGTTTTTTAATTGTTGATATAAGTTGATTGCTGGGATATTATATTTAATATTTATTACACTTAATACTTGCAACATAATTATTTAAATTATCGTAAAATATAATACGATATAATACGATATAAATATATTCTCGATATATATAATATATATATATATATATATATATATAATTATAGATTAGTGATTTAACCCGGACTCGGTTTCGGGTTACAATTACGGGTCCTAACAAAATATAATGAGATCGGGTTTTAAAAAATGGTCCAAGATCGGTTCCGGGTTTAATAAATTTAGGTTTAGTAAATTAATTTCGGGTATTTGTGTAAAATAAAAATAATATTTAAAAATGTATATAAATATAATTAATGGAGAATAAATTACTATAATACCACTTATAATATAAGTAAATTAAATATTACCAAAGCCAAAGATACACGGTCGTCTATTATGCCTATGTAAATTGTAAAATATCACTGTACCAATCAAATAGGAAAATAAGTATTTGTTTATTTCATAAATATTAAAATATATACATTTTTTATCATACATTTTGTTTTAATAAAAATTAACAAAAACTACATCATCAATATGACATATATTATAATATAATTTATTTATAATATATCTTTAATTATAGAATTCAATAATATGTCTAGTGATACTAATAAAAAATATTTTTTTAAATGTTACAAATATTTCAAATATTTAAAGAAAATGTTTACAAATATTAAAAAAAAAATTAAAAAATATTTAAAAATAATATAAAAATAATTTTAAAAAATGTCTAAAAAAATTTCAAAAAAATGTAATAAAAATATTTAAAAAAGGCGTCGCTGAAGATTTAACATGACAAAAAATAATTTTAATGGAAAAAAGTCTTTCGTGTTTAATATATTATAAACTTTCATTATCTCGAAAGTCTCGATAATAATGAAATTTAGGATTTGATTGTCTCGAGATAATGAATTTTAGGATAATATTGTCTCGAAATATTGAAAAATGGAAACATTTAAATCACTAATATATATATATATATATATATATATATTAAATGTTCAATATTATAAACTAATCTGATACTTGTTCCGCTATGAACCGGAAACATTACAAACATTACACTTAGGACATCACACATATAGCCAATATGTCCATCACAATTATTGTAGTAATACATCTCAGGCCGATCTTCTTAATACAACGTAGGGTAACGGTGACTACTTTTACTGAGGGTGATAGATGTTGATAATATTACGTTAGGTTATTATTACGTTAGGTTATTATAATAGATTAATAGCACACTATAGTAATATATATGTATACATATAATAGCAATGCACGCAATACTAACATTATATAACGTAATATAATACGTTATTATATGACGTTATATAATGTTATTATAACGTTCATTACTATTATATGTAGTGTAACCTATACAAGCGTACACCTAATATGCATACGAATATTACTATGGTAAGTTTACATGATTAATAATTATTTGATTTGTTAAATTTCTAATGTAATACTTTAATGTGATATTCTATGTAACTTATATCGTTAGGTTTTCGTATATTTTGAACATCTGAATCTTCTGTCATATCCGAAATATATCTATAATTAATAAATTATAAATGTTAAAAATAAATCACTTTAAAAATAATTAGTATTATTATAATATTAACTATATTTAAATTGAAATATATATATATATATATATATATTTATTGTATATTTTATTTAGTTATAATTATTTATTTAGATAAAAATTATAATTAATATTATAATATATGTTATTACTAACTATTTATCCGAGTTAGAAGCGTACATTGGCCTACGTCTGCTAAACATGTATATCTGTATGAGATAAATATGTAGGGTTATAATATATTTATGCTATTAAAATCTTAATAAATATATTTATATATATTTGAAATAATGTTTATTTATATCTATTCGCACACATATTTATATAAGATCAATATTATACGAATTAATAGTATTGTTGTATTATATATTAATATTATTATAATATTAAATACATATATAAGTAATTATGAAAACCTAAATACAATTAAAATTACCTTTTTATAAATTCGTCGGAGAAATATAACTTATAATAAAATAAAAGAACACATACATAGGGACGCTATAATTGTTTATAAATATTAAATATATATTTCATCCAATTAAAATTAAACTATATTATAGAGAAAATTGGAAATTAAAATAATTTTATTTAAATAATAAATAACAAAGATTATGTATTTCAAAATCTTTGTAAATAATAACACACAATCCCACATAAAATTAAATACATAAACACGCACACACATATACATACACACACACACACATATATATATAACTGCTACGGACCCAGTATAATACAAATGAAATAAATCAAACACATTTTCTTGTTTTTAATTCTTATTTTATACGTTCCTGCTAAAAACACATTAACAGCAATAACTAATTGGTCATCTAGAACGGACAATGTACACGTATTAACGGTTCCACTAGCGTATGTACTACATATATGTATATTAGTTACAACATAGTATGTAGTATATATAGTACAGTACACAATGTACTGTGTAGTACCTAATATGTAGCGTAACCCTTTAAACTACATATACCAGATAACAATATATATATATAGATGGTTTATTTAGACACAAATATAACAAAATAGGATTGTAAAAGTAGTAAACGTGAACAAAATATAATAAAAATAAACGAATATTAAACATAATAACATCGTTTATAAACTATAGTGTACTCCTGAAACGTTCTACGGATGTCACTAGTATTACGTATAGATATATATCATTACATAATGCAGCTGCCGAATTCCGAAACGATATTTTGCCATAGCTTTCCAGACTGAACTTTTGATAACGAAGTATATTAATGGAAGATGATATAGAATTTCTCGACTAATTTCGAAACAAATCTTTTAAATATTTGGTGATATGAGATACCCAGCAAACAGTAATAGCAGCATACTAGCAGCATATCAGCATATGTTATAGCCTCAAATGTTTACATTTTCCTATTATGCTGCCATTATGCTGCTATTAAATGTCTATTAAGCTGCTATAATTTGTCATGCTATTATGCTGCCATTATGCTAATATTATGCTGCTATTAATTTTAAAAGTATATTATACTGCTATTATGCTGCTATTATTAAAATAATACTAAAATAATACTAATACCAAAGATTTTGCGAAGCAAATATATAACACTCCCTATGCATGCAACGTAATTTAGTTATAGCCCCAACCGCTGCTAGCAGTAGTATCGAAATCACTGAAATAGATTTAGGTTCGGCTCTGTTTGCATACAACAATGTTTTCATTGCTCTATTAAATTACATGCAATATAAATTAGCTTTTACTCACTAAATATATACTTATAGCATTTAAAACATACATATCATATTTGTTTGTTATATATTAGTAATGAACACTTAGTTTTCATCATATAAATATTAATTTAAAGCATATTATTTAACATTTCAAAAGTGTATAGTTAAATACGAATTTACATTATAAACAACGCATAGTTCCTAAAAGTAACCCGCTATAGGTGGCACCAGGGTATTTTGTATACAATTCGAATTACACGATTTCGCGTAAGTGTTATATCTTTCCTTCGGAAAATCTTTGCTAATACTATATAGTATATATACTATAGACTATAGTCAATATTTTGTTTTATTTATATATATGTAATTATTTATAATACATTTAATTACGTAATACATGTATAACTTGTGTTATCATAGTTGTAGAAGTAGAAATTTATAAATAGAATATAGAATATAGAATATAATAAACATATAATTATATTTTATTTAATAGAATTACATTTATTTATTCTAATATAATAGCGCGTCATCACCTATAAATAAACTATTAGTCATATATATATGGCGCCTAATTCACAACAATATTTCCATATGTGTAATTATGATTGTAAACTTTATATTTAGTAAATTTAAATGAATACATTGTCAGGCAAGTTTAATAAATAATCTACTATATAAGTATTATAAATATAATTCATAGTAATATATTGAATATTCAAGTTTATATACGTATTGAATAGTTGTTTATTTATTCTTATACGATATATACTTATTTATATTGATTAAATGTGAATATTTTGCCATTTAAATAATATTAATACGCATCATCGTAAAATATAAGTTAAATGAATCATATATAATTATATATAACATATATACTATCATAAACTTATTATTCAAGTGTATATGTGTATTGAATAGATGTTTATTTATTCGAAGAATAATTCTTATACAATATTTCCGTATTTATTTTATTAAATGTGATTATTAAGACATTTTAAATAATATCTATACGTATCACAATATGCTATATGTTAAATGTGCAATATACAATATATTAGTATATACTTGTATATATTCGATATATCTGAATACTCATTACATTTATTTACATGTTTTAATATTATAATATTTGAATATTTATAGAAATGTCATTTATATTTGCCAATTAAAATATTTGAATATTTAATTATCTTTGAGAAGTTAGACACGCCCCATAAAATATGAAAATTATTAGGCGGCCAGATTCAAGACCTCCTATAACCCCGAGGTTATAGGAGGTCTTGCCAGATTCAATATCCACCATTTGCTCCATTTATGTGGTTATGGATTCTATCCATTTATGTGGTTATGGGTTTTATTCATTTATGGAGTTATGGGTTTTATACATTTATGTGGTTATGGGTTTTATCCATTTATGTTGTTATGGGTATTATCCATTTAAGTGGTTATGGGTTTATCATTTATGTGGTTATGGGTTTAGCTGAATTGAATAGGCCACAATTCTGATTCCGGATATAAGAAAAACGATAGTATTATAACAAGAAAACTAACTACAATTAATATAGTATATTTTAACATAATTGATTAGGCCACGAATCTGATTCCGGATATAAGAAAAACAATAGTATTATAACAAGAAAACTAACTACAATTAATATAGTCTCTTTTTACATAATGAAAATAGAAATATTAGAATAAGAACTAATTATACAGTTATAAATTATAATAGATTCTGTATAGTATATTAGAATAAGAACTAATTATACAGTTATAAATTATAATAGATTCTTTATAGTATATAATGGAAATAGAAATATTATAATATATATTAGCTTTCTAGTTTCAAAAGTTACAAAGAATAAATAAAACATGTAGAATAATATTTATAATTTATTATATAATCCTCTTACAGATCTTGGAATATTTCCAAGATGCAATTTAAATATATAATTATTAATAAAAATACAAAAATTGTTAATATTATTTTCAAATCCAATACAGAATAAATGATGATAAGAATACCATGCCATGAAGGACTTTGAGAATGATCTAGAATTAAAAATAACAATATTTTCTACGTAGACCTTGTATTCTCCATTCAAATTAACAATAACTGGATGTGGAGTCTTTATTTCCTAAAATAAATGTATAATGTAAAACGAGAAATTACAGCGTAATATTTTATATATAATGTATTAATATCTATAATATAATATAATTATGTCAACAATTATTCAGAATAATTATTATACTTACAAAGGGATTTTCACTGATCAAATATTCTACATTTTCACCGAAGATTACTACCAGACAACATAATCCGAATTTTAATGCTGCATCTATATTGTTATAGATATATAATATAGAAGTAGCAATAGTATATAGAAGTAGCAATACCACATAGATGTACCAATATAATATAGTGGTATATAAGCAATATCATATAAAGGTAGCAATAGTATATAGAGTTAGAAATAGTATATATAGATGTAATAATAGAGTATAGAAGTAGCAATAGTATATATACGCTAAAATGTAAAAAATGATTCGAAATTCCTCTTGTATAATGTAAGATATATATATATATATATATTGAACAAATTATCAAATTATAACTAATATTTATAAAGTTATACAACATTATCTAAAAGTGGGCACATTACCCATCTTTCCCCTGCTTATATATACATTATTTGTACATCGATAGAGAATACATACGACAAACTGTGTATTATGGAGTATACTCCATAGTATATATCCATATTATACTCCATACTATAGTAACGAAGAAAGGGGAATGCATATCACTATTTAGCAATATACCGTATACGGTCCAGGAGGAGATCCAGGAATATGCCCAACATACAGCATATATCATCAAGTAATATATATAGTAAACACTAAGTAGATCGTCTAACAAACGCGCATGTTTTAAAATATAGCCCTACACAAAATATAGCCTATATATATATATATATATATATATATAAATATATTCTCGTTCTGTGGCTTCGGCTAAATCTATAAGCATATTTATTACAAATATAGATACTCTTAATATTAATGGAAACGTTTATTCTCAACATGCATAAATGTAATGTCGTTATCTTTATAATTTTATTGTTTTTCTAGTTTTCGTTTTCATTTTGTACTTTATTTAGATATTTGATCTTACCAGCTGTATAATCATTTGATATTTTAGGTGTGGAGAGATGTAAACAAACCAATATGCAGGGACCGTCCAACGGCGTCCATCCCTCAGTATTTATGGGCATATAATCCTATATGGGCCTGACCAACCCGGGACCTCTTCCCTAGATATTTGATGATATGTTCAGCACGTTTGATCAACATCCCAAATATTGCTTTATTATTATTTTATTTACTTTCGGTGTGTGTAAATCACAACTTATTTATATTTGCTAACTATTATTTATATATTTATGTAATTATTATTTATTGTTACCCATCGTTTTGAATCTATTCAATAAACTATTATCTATCTATCTATATATATCTATAGATCTATCTATCTATATATATATATATATACGAAATAATATGAAAACCTTAGGCTTATTCTATTTTATTATTATTAATGATATTTATTGTTTACCTACTTTTATTATTTGTATTCTATTATATACAATTTTGAGAAATCATTTATGATTTATTTAAGTGTCTAAATAAACATTCAATCAAATAATCAAAAACCTTAAAAATAAATAAGGAATAATTGGACATGATTATTGTGTAGAAAGATTATTGTCTATTATCAACGTTCGTTTATTATATTATATAATGTAAAATATATTTTGTTATTTAATTAAAGATCAGTATGATAGTAGGGAAAGTAACCTAATACGAAAAATATACAAATAAAGGTTTTAAAATTTTAGGACTCAATATTTTTATTAAAAAATCACAATATAATTATATTATATGATTATAGATATCATTGTGATTTTGAAATTTAATTTAATATTTTTGTCTTCAATATATAATAGGGTGTCTGTATTTAGTACTCATGCTCGATTTATTTATTAATAATATATTGTTATATTTTATATAAATACATTTATATATGCTTGATAAAGTTTTTTGAGAAGTTGAAATTTTTTTTCATAAATTTAAAAACGTAATAAAAAAATCAGTTTATTGGATATACCAGACTTATATTAAATAGTAAAAAATACATATTTACACTAAATATATAATTAGAAATATGCTATTCATTAATAATTTGTTGTGGGATTGATAGTATCTGATATACCTAGACTATCCGCATTAAAGCACTGTCCGTATCAGGATAGTTTCCCCTGCGTGTCATATCATTTATTACATTTAGTTATAATTATTATATAAGAAGGATTATCTATACATAATTATATTTGAAATTGTGTTCTCTAATCAGATATAGGATTAAAATGAATACGTATTTAATACTCACAATCTGTTACCATTTGTTACTGAATAAATAGATTTATTTCTAATTATAATTACAGTTCGTTGTTGCATAAACCCCCCTGGTGGTGAAATAATGCCTAGGTAGTATGCACGTATATCTACTAAGAAGAAAGGTACGAAGCCCGTCACACTGTTACGCCTCTGCATTATACACTTACGTCGCGGTATCCGAGGGAACGTTGATGAAGGTATCGCAAGACTTAACATATACAGGGAACTAATCGATATTCTGCTCAGTTTCCATTTATATGACAATAGTGATTATAAACCATTGCATGATATACATCACTACTCGTTAATAGTATACTATCTATATAGATTATAACTAATACGTATGTTATGTTTACGAGTATTACCATAGTATATTATACCTTATATGGTATTGTATTCGTTAATTGTAATAAAGAATATTGAATAATTAATTAACTAACAAATTTATTTTTATTGTATATTAACATTTTAATATATTTTGATTTTAATATATATATCGATATACAGAATTATTAATGATGGTTAGCCATACTGCATATCGTCTCTTATAAGCATGTAATATATAATTTGATACTATCATGAAAATTTGTAATATACGAGTATTTTTAAATTGTAATTTATATGTTAAAAGAATAATAGTTTCGTGATATGACAATAAATACGATGTCTTTAAAAATAAACAACAATTAATTATTGATATTAATATTCTTTAAGGATCATAAAGAAGTTTAACGAAAAAACTTAGGAATTAATTATGATCCGGAAGTTGATATAAAAAATAAACAGAGATAAACAATATAAACGATATAGGAAAAATATAAAAATAAGAAAAATAATCTGTAATTTTAATAATCAATTAATTCAATAATCAATACTTTTTTATTGGATTAAATACATTAGATTATAAAATAAAGCTGTATTATTTGAAGTTGTGACTGCTAGTACGATACTGCTGATAACAACTTCCGTGTGTGACTTATAATATTGACGAATTCAATGAAATCTTTAACTAAAGTGCAGAAATAATATATATATATATATATATATATATATATGTGTGTGTCTTAATATGAGGAAATATACTATTTTAATTTTATTTACAAATGGAGATAATGTAGAGCGTATACGATATATATATATATATATATATATATAATTACTAAAGGAATGTTATTAATCATATTGATCATTAGTCATCAATAAATCTGTAAATATGAAATAATATATATTAACATTATAAATATTAGATAAGTGACTTTTTATTTTCATAAAATGTTGCCTTATAGGGTGTTCACATCAATTCCGTTTTAAAAAACGTACGTGTAACTGCAACTTCAAATGATTCATTCACGGCAAATTTGAAGTTATGAGTCACATTCCTATTTATTTGAAGTTGAACTACACGTTTTCTGAACGTTTTCTGAAATAGGATTAATCCTATTTTCTGTACGTAACAACACACAGAATTAGAGAGAACAGCTAGAATGAACACACAGAATTAGAGAGAACAGCTAGAATTCCACTTGATTCCAATTGATATATATAAAGTATATTATTACATATAACTTATCGAATAAGTATTTATTAAATATATATATATATATATATATAAATATACTATTTATTAAATATATATATATAAAATATATATATATATATATATATATAAATATACTATTTATTAAATATATATATATATAATATATATATATATATATATATATATATATATATATATATTTAATAAATAGTATATTTAATATATATATATATATATATATATATATATATATATATATATTATAAAAAGGTTATATAAGATGGTATACAACTATATATATATTTTAATAATATATATCAACTATACAATAGTAATATATAATATATATTTCAATAATTTATTAAATATTTATTTAAATTATATATATTTCATAAGTTTAGATATAATTATAAGGATTTATATATTATATAATAATATAGTATTTGTTATATTAGTTAAAAATATTAAATTAATAAATATAATGTATGTAGTATTTATGTATTTGTGTATTTCAAGAAATATATAATACTACTATTTATACATTGAATTTAGTTATATCCCACAATTAGATTTGTTACAATTGATTTTTTTTGTACATATTTAAATATAGGTGGCGATATATGTCTACCCTTACGACAAACTAAAAAACACGGAATTGATGTGAACACTTACAAATCTGTTACTTCAAATTTGCTGTGAATGAATCATTTGAAGTTGCAGTTACACGTACGTTTTTTAAAACGGAATTGATGTGAACACCCTAATACATGTGATAATGTTTAGAACTTGTCTTAATAGTAGATGATATATATTCTCTGTATATAATTGGTGGAAAAAGATATCAATTATTAGATACGATACATTAATTCATAGAAGGGGTGATAATTTGTAAATCGATTATGTTATCGATTATTTTACCTACCCACAATTTATTTCGATTGTAGATGTATATTTTTATTTAAATATAAATCCAAAAACTTCATTTAATATTATCCTTTACTAAAGGACCTTTAGGATATATATATATTATATAAATATAGCTTTACGAGCCTAATAATGTTAATATCATTTCTCAGGTATAATATGTATATTATGTGATATAATAAAGCACAATTCTAATTCATCCATAGAAAGTTTTTATTTATCAAGTTATAATTGGAAAAGTATAAATTTTATAGGTAACAAAATAATCATTGATGGTATTTTTATGTACACCTAATATTATAAAATTATGTTGAGAGTTAGTGAGTAATCTATAATAATATAATCTTTAAAATACACAAATATACTCTTTTCTTATGAAAATAGTTACTACTTAATATCATTATTAGAGTCTATTTCGTATTATATAAACATAAAAGTGAATGTTTTTGCATTCATTACACTATTATATATATATTTATATATATATAAAGGATAAATAATGGAAATAAAATTAATAATTTATAAAAACGTAATAATCTAAAAATAGAATTTCCGATAACAATCAATCTGAATCACGTCCTATCGCGGAACTATGACGTGTAACAATGGATGGACATAGATACATGTGATATAATGATATACTACGAGCGTTATCATCGTAGCGGTGATGGGCAATACGTATAAGGGGCGGCTCCAGTAGGTCATCAAGGTCACGTCCTCGGCAATACACAACTATACGCGTTCGTATAGTAATATCATTAAATATGAAATATCAGATATTGCATTTTAACAATGCTTCTTTTGACTGAACTGGGTAGGAGTGGGGGTGGTTGCCCCCTATCACCCCCTCCCCGGAGCCGCCCCTACGACGTGTTACGTAATACTGTGACGTAATCACACACGTGTGGACATCCGTAGTGGACTGCTGAGTCTGAACAATCGGTCCGTTGTTGTGTGTAGATGTTTGATCGTGTCGGGACCCGTGTTCTGTGTTGTATACTGCGGAGGAGGAGGAGGAAGTAAACAGTGACTAATTATAGAGTGACTCATCGTGTGATTCATTAGGTGAATCATTAGGTGAATGTTAATTAATTATTAAATAAATCACTTATTAATGTTACTATATCAAGTTATATCATTCGCGTATTATACACATTATAAATATATACGTACTTATTTTAATTAATATTTAAACTATACTAGCACTAACAGTATACTGTTAGTATACTGTTAGTATACTGCCACTATCTCACCCCATCACCACTAACACTACTACCACCCCATCAAGACTACCACTACTACTATTACAACCACAACATCCGCCCTAACCTTCACCACTATAGAGGTGGTAGGTTATTATAGTATGTATATATATATACTACCACTACCACTAATACAACCTCCACTACCCCATCATCACAATCACCACTACCAGTGGTAGTCTACCACCACTACTAACGATAGTAATGTAGTTTAAATGCGAGACTACTTTTCTTAGCGAAGTTCCAGCAGGAGTCCTTAGTATACGAGCACAGAGTTAGAGAGGAAGCTTTCCTCTCTCTAACTCTGTGTATACAAGTAACGATTGTTGACCACTGACCAACCGGCTATTGTCCACAGTATGTCCACTTGTCCACTATTCTCCTTGACCAGTGTTCTGGATACCTGGTTAAAGTATATATATGCGTGTATATATATATATATATATATATATATATATATATATATATATATATATATAAACGTACAATGTACGTAGTACATATCAATCGTAAATATAAACTAACATTTGAATAGTTATTAATGGGATATTTCATGCTTACATTTTTTTTTTTTATATTTTATGATTTATTTTTGTATAGCATATTTAGGTTTATTGATATGTTATTTGTATTGTAGAAAAATTTCAAAAAAAAATATGCATTATAAATTCTATAAAATAGTGTTTTTTGTGGGTATATAAAATTATGCATTATCAATATTATTTATTGTTTATTATTAGTTATTATTGTATCTACTTACACATATCCATATACATGTATATCAAGATGTTTCTAACGGACGTGTTTCTATTGATTTTCAACGTCTATTATTTAACTTAAATTATTGATAAACTTTAGATGTGATTTTCTCAGAATAATTATTTTCATATACATAATTTTATAAAAATTATAATATTTTATCAATCGTATTAATTTTTGTTCTTTTACTAGATATTATGTATACATATAAACTATATTACCAGTATTATATATAAAACCTACTTAATTGTTATATATATATGACTGTATACTTTTTTTATAGAATTTTCATAAAAAAAAAATAACTTTTATTTCAATCATAAATTTCGTATGCATATATAATAAATATCAATAAACCTAAAAATATGATATTATTAAATATATCTCTTGTATATAATTATGACATTATTTTTGCAATATTCCAAATATCATAGAAGATATTATACGATATTTACTGCTACCTATCTCCAACAGGGCAAGCCCCCCCCGATGATCGCAAGGCCCCCCCTAATAATTTACAACCCCCATATGATTTTTTTTAAATAATTGTTTTAGATATTTATTGCCATTTAGGTGATAATAAAAATGAAGGATTTAAAGAAAATATATTTAAGATATTATCTTAATGATAATCTTATAATATATACTGAGTTCTCACAAAGAGCCAAAATGATAACTTAAAATTCTAAATACACATCACCGAAAATAAAAATTAAATAATAAATATAATACAATACATACTAAATAAAAATATTATTAAAGATATCAATACATTACATTATTCTATCGTAACATATGATAAAACCATGTGATAAATCACATGATGAACTGATATCTATTTTAATCATGTATTTAGATAAACACTGTGATATAAAAGAAGTATAGGATAGATACAGATATATAACATAATACTTTACTTCTCGATTTATCTATTAGATTTGAATATGATGACAAGTTATGCAATATAATTCAATTTCTCTTATATAGCTCTATGATCATGAATACATTATCAATAATTAGTGAAAATCTGTTAATATAAACTTCAATTCTAGAAAATACATAGTACTTAAAATATATTGGGGCCTTGCCCCCCTTAACGAAAATTCCTGGCTACGGGCATGACCCTGTGTCCCTGATAATTCTATTAAAGAACAACAATTTAATCCAGACATAATGTCTGGATCATAATGTATGATGATTTATACATTAGAATATATATATATATATATATATATATATATATACATTGACCCATGGGTATATATATATATATATACATGTTCCCCACCACACCTATAGGTTATACTAATTAAACATATGTCAATAACAACACAACACATTAATAATGATGACAACTCGGAGAAAGATACACAGAACACAATACTGGATGTATGTTATACCATCATATCTATAATAAAAGTCGTTACTTTTCTATATTAATACATAAATAAATATAATTATTTATTTATATATATATATATATATATATATATATATATATATATATATATATATATATATATATATATATATATATAGTATATACCATCATATCTATAATAAAAGTCGTTACTTTTCTATATTAATATATAAATAAAAGTAATTATTTATTTATATATATACTTGTGGTGGATGTGTTTTTTTTACACTTATATATCCATATATATATTATATAATTTATAAATATGAAATAGAAACAGCAGTGAAAGTATATATACAGGTAGGTATACCTTCACTGCTGTTTCTGAGTCTGTATACAAGAATATTCTTGTACTAGCGATGTTGCTACTTTAGCTGAGGAATTGGCAATTAGAATAACGGAATCGGAGATCAGCGACGATTTCGAAAATTCAGTGAAGATGACGATGTGGGTGATCTTAATATACACAATTATAAAGCGGGAATATAATACTAATATCCATTGTTTAGGACAATACACATATTTAACAACGTATATAAATATATTTATTGGCCTAAATAATGGATATTAGTGTTATATTCCTTAATTTATACGCATTAGTTTATTGTACTTTTTAATACATCCATATAGGAATCTAATTATTCATATATGAGTTTATATATATATATATATATATATATATATATATATAAGTATATACTTGTGCATGTAATTTACATCATGTTAAATATATTATAACGTGTTGATAAATATACTTAATTTGACTTACTTAAGTGATATTTATTAATTTAAAAATGATAAATTATAATATAATATTTTAAATACAGTATAATTAACTATACTGACATATTAGTGAATATAGATATATATATATATATATATAAAGAACACGATATATGTGTTAAAGATTCATACATACAAGTTTGTGTGCAATATCAACACACCTATATGTACACACAGATGAACACACCCTTAACTTATTAATTATATAACTTGTGCATTATTTTAATAAGATTAATATATATATTGGGAATATATATGTATATTATAATATCTGATTTTATATTAGAAATTTTATCTTTATAATATGACATCAATATAATTAATATAATTATATTTGCAATGACTGAATGAGTATCAGTGTTTCTATAGAGATATTTTTATATTTCTTCCGTATACGCAATACAATATATTAAATATATTTAAAACTTTAAGTATTAAAAAAATCATTTATTCATTATCTGATATATTTTTAGACTTGTAAATATGTTAAACTAATATTAATATTGTTGATAACAACATTCCTAATATACCAAATTTGTTCATATATAAACCCATACATTTTATGCGTGAAACATTTTCTTCTAAGGTCCAACATTTTCCCGATAGAGGAAAATAGCTCTAAAAGGACAGATTTACGTAATTATGATCGGTGTAGAGGTGTAAATCAAAAAATTCATCCGAATGACAATTCTACTGTCCTAGAGAATTAGTAGCCATTTAAATTTTGTAAATCCGTCCAGCCTTTTTCTACACCATATAACGCATAGGAGATAGAACGGAGTAGTGTCCCATAATGTATATGCCTCAGCATACTTTTAATATATCGATACATATTGAATTTTAAGATCCTATTTTTTTTGAACTAACTATAAATCATATAGGTTTAGAATACTGTGATTTCACTTTTATAAATTACTGAATATTATTAACGATTTATTTGGCATTAAAAAAGGCATACAAAAGTATTACAATAAGGCAAGTCCGGGATAGTGGCCAATAGTATCAGAATATTCAATAGATGTCTCGTAATATATTCGATTTATATTTTTAAATTATAAAATATTAAATAATTATATTAATATAATCATAAATTTATGATTCATACGCACCTTATTTATTTCAATGATTTACACACATACTCACACACTTAAATAAGTATAAATATATATAATAATGTTTTTGTTAAAATTTGACAACAAATGATTATGTAATAAATTAGAGTAATTAATTTATTATTTAAAAAAAAGTTTCTTTATATTATAGACATTTTGATCATCTAAATATTATGTATAGAACTTGTTATCCTAGTTAGCACCATTTAAGCGTCAATTAAAACGACTACTACTCCGTTCCGTCCCCTATATATAAATAAATAAATATTTAATTAAATTAACTTTCTATTATATATATAGAATTTAAGTATAATTAAATTTATTTTATTACACCATAACTATATTAAACTTACATCATTTAACATCAGATACTAATATTTATTTAAATATGTTATCTTACATCTAAACTTAACTCGACTTACATCAAAACTTAAGTTGAACATAACTTAATTCATATAACATAAGTTTATTATATAATTAAATATATGTTTAAATTTATTGTTCTTACAACTTAAGTTTCTACCATAAGTTAAACTTACGTTATGTAATATAAGTTTATATAATATAATATTTAATATATAATATAATATTGCAACAAAACTTAATATCAACAACAATTCTACTTAAGTTAATTGTAGTTTATTTAAGTTAATATGATATGCTTACATGCTTATATTAATATAAAAACTTATATCAGAACTTAAGTTCAACCTACATCAGAACTTAAGTTCAAATTAAATCAGAACTTACTTTTTGATTTAAGTTGAATGCTGAGGTATTATATTTAATATGTATTATACTTAATACTCACAAAATTAGTATTTAAATTATCGTACATTTTATTCTATATATACGATATATATATCACCTACAACTATGTATTTTAATCATTAATGTTAACTTACATCTAAACTTAATTCGACATATATCTAAACTTAAGTTGAACTTAAGCTGAACATAACTTAAGTCATATAACATAAGTTTATTATATAATTAAATATATTTTTTAATTTATTATTCTTACAACTTAAGTTTCTACTTACATTATGTAACATAAGTTTATAAAATATAATATAATATTACATCAACACTTAATGTCAACAAAAAGTCTACTTATACATAGGTTTATATATATATATATATATATATAAACCTATGTATTTTAATCATTAATGTTAACTTTGGTTATAATCAAACGTAATCTCGTCATACATATATAGGAGGAAGGCTTCACTTTACTCGCTAAAAGGATATTATAAATATGTGTACTGGCTACGTTGATGTTACTTGCGGTGTGTGTCGGATTTGTTAGGAGACTGAGAAATAGGAACAATTACGGAGATGTGCATATCGAAAATGTATGGAGTATGAATGAGGATAAAGTTATATGTATGTGGAACTTGTCTGACCATACTGTCTGATGTTTTATACAATAGAATATACATATATATATATGTATATTAGTTTGAAATGGGTATGGCGACATTAATTGAAATTATTGAACTGCACATGTATTCTTAAATCACTGACGCAAGACATAAACATTTCATAATTCACTCTAAACTAATATATATATATATATATATATATATATATATACATTAACCCACGATCATTTTAAATGATATATACTATACTATAGTATATAAAGGTATACTATAGTGTATATTGTATATATATATATATATATATATATATATACATGTTCACTACCACACCTATATGTTATAATAATTAAACATTTGTCAATAACAACCCAACACATTAATAATGATGACAACACGGATAAAGATACACAGAACACAATACTGGATGTATGTTATACCATCATATCTATAATAAAGTCGTAACTTTTCTATATTAATATATAAATAAATATAATTATTTATTTATATATATATATATATATATATATAGTATACTTGTTGTGGATGTTTTTTTTTTACAATTATATATCCATATATATATATATTATATAATTTATAAATATAAATATGAAATAGAAACAGCAGTGAAGGTATATATGCAGGTAGGTATACCACCACTACTGTTTCGGAGTCTGTATACAAGCATGCTTGTACTAGCGATGTTGCTACTTTAGCTGAGGACTTGGCAATGAGAATAACGGAGATCAGCGAAGAATTTGAAAATGTCAGTGAAGATGAAGATGTGGGTGATCTTAATATACACAACTATAAAGCGGGAATATAATACTAATATCCATTGTTTAGGACAATACACATATTTAAAAACGTATATAAATATATGTATTGGCCTAAATAATGGATATTAGTGCTATATTCCATAATTTATACATATTAGTTTATTGTACTTTTTATACATCCATATAGGAATCTAGTTATTCATTTATGAGTATATATATATATATATATATATATATATATATATATAAGTATATACTTGTGAATGTAATTTAAATTATGTTAAATATATAATATTAACGTGGTGATAAATATTCTTAATTTGACTTACTTAATGAATATTTATTAATTTAAAAATGATAAATTATAATATAATATATTATAATATTATAACATATATTTTAAATACAGTATCATTAACTATACTGAAATATTAATTAATATATACATATTTATAAAGAACACGATATATGTGTTAAAGATTCATACATACAAGTTTGTGTGCAATATCAACACACCTATATGTACACACAGATGAACACGCCCTTAACTTATTTATTATATAACTTGTCCATTCTTTTAATAAGATTAATATATATATGTTGGGAATATATATGTATATTATAATATCTGATTTTATATTAGAACTTTTATCCTTATATTATGACATAAATATAATTATATTTGCAATGACTGAATATAATAAATATATGTGCTTCTATAGAGATATTTTATATTTATATCGTATTTAAAACTTTTGATATTAAAAAAATCATTTATTCATTATCTGATATATTTTTAGACTTGTAAATCTTTTTAAATAATATTAATATTGTTGATAACAACATTCTAATATACCAAATGTTCATATATAAATGGCCAATCATCATTACAATATCAAATACAATATCTGATGTTTAAGATTATCGCAAATTCTGATATCATACCTATATCCATATTTAAAGAGGTTATTCGTGATATGTTATTATATAATATATTTCCATGAGAAAAAGCAATACAAGAGGTAATGTAGTTAATATAAATATCTAGTTTAACGTAATTTCTAGTTTATTAAAATAAAATAAATAATAATATTTTATTATTTAAATATATTCTGTTAGGTCAATTTATATTTTATATAACGTATTTTCTAATATAATTATATAGTATATATAATATTATATGAGAATATTCTAATATATTTATTAAATGTAGTACTAAAATGGGAGTACCTAGTAGCAGAAGTACATATCATTCACCTTACAAGTTCAAAACTTAATTTTGGCCTCAATTAAAAACTCAATTGAGTTAGACATTTTTACTTAAGTTGAACTTAAATTTATAAGGTCATAAATATATATATTTACCATTTCTATTATATTTATTATTAGCAATGTATTAACTCATATTACAATATACTATATAATTTTATTTATTATATTTCTAACTTAAATTCAAATATAATTACATTTTTATATTGAATACAATATTTATTAAAAATCGTTAAAATAAAAATTGTTACATATTCAATATTAAGTATGTAGTTCAAACAAAATGTATAATGTATCAATATAATTACGATTACAATTAAAATTGAGGTATAATGATCATATATCATTTTAATAATATTATGATCACTTTGAAAAATATATAGGATTACTTACAAATAATTGTAGCTATTACATTAATTTACTTATTTATTAAATTCAGCATAACTTAAATATCAAATAAAATAATAAATATAATTTGCGTCAATAATAATATAATAAATCTATTAAAAAAATAATTTATAATATGATACATTTTATTAAAAAAAATATGTAAAAATATAAAATATAAAAACAAATGTAGAATTTTTTTAAAAATCTCAAAAATGAGGGGTAAAATATTTCAAAAAATATATTTAAATCTATTGTTCTAAAAATATTAAAAACAAATAATATTATACATAATATTATAATAATATTTAAAAAATATAAAAAAATATTTTAAAAAAGATAAAAAATATACAAAATATTAAAAAATATATTTTTTTAAATTGTCGAAAAATATTTTTTTAAATCTAAAAATTATTTCAAAATATTACGAAATGTATTTTAAAAAAATATTAAAAAATATATTTTTTTAAATGTTGAAAATACGAAATTAAAAAAAGTCAGAACAAGATCTTGGTCGACCATTCAGGTTA
The DNA here is from genome assembly GCA_964019155.1 of Osedax fenrisi. Classification (NCBI taxonomy): domain Eukaryota; kingdom Metazoa; phylum Annelida; class Polychaeta; order Sabellida; family Siboglinidae; genus Osedax; species Osedax fenrisi. The sequence continues at coordinate 70,790,803 of OZ025243.1, read as the reverse complement.
ACATTTATTATTATTTATTATTTATGAGTACAAATAACTATGAAGTTTCAATAACAAATTTTATTTATAAATAATAGATAATATTTATTAGATATGCATATATATAATATGTACGATTGACTTAAAATAGACAGAAATTACATTAATAGAACATATTATTATATATAAAAGTGTGCCAGGTATCAAATATATAAATAAACAAATAATTTAATTAATTATTATTGTTTTTTTAAAACCAAAGTTTATTCATTTATTAAATTCATTTGACATATCTACATATCTACATTAATAGCGTTTTCATATCTATTATTAGCGTTTACATTAATCATTGTATCACGTCAGATGCATACTGGAGCGCCAGTATCCAGAGCGTAGTCATCAGCTGACCATAGCTCCGATAGATGACAATGACGACAGAGGAACTGCCACGAAGAGAATCGACTTCGTGCGATAGTTTCTAGAAGCCCTCAAAAGGATAAACGATTTTAACAAACGTAAAGCAAAGGTTTCGGTTACACGCCGTATTCATCCGGTACTAATTACGCCCATTTCCAGTAACATTCGTATCACGATGATTATTCTATGATTAACCACACGTCTCATAAATAATTGACCTAGTATATATATATATATATATATATATATTCCTCCTATATGTGTATGATGAGATTACGTTTTAATATTATAATAGTATACTATTATAATAATAAAACGTAATCTCATCATACACATATAGGAGGAAGGCTTCAGTTTACTCGCCAAAAGGATATTCTTGATATGTGTACTGGCTACTTTGATGTTACTTGCGGTGTGTGTCGGAGTTGTGAGGAGACTAACTGATAGGAACAATTACTGAGAGATGCATATCGAAAATGAATGGAGTATGAATGAGTGTATGCAGAGTTATATGTATGTGGAACTTGTCTGACCATACTGTCTGATGTTTTATACATTAGAATATATATATATTAGGGTGGAGTGGATTTTGAAATGGTTATGGCGATATATATTGAAATTATTGAACTGCACGTGTATACATAAGAATATATTCTTAAATCACTAACGCGAGACATAACCATTTCAAAATTCACTCTAACCTAATATACATACATTAACCCACGATCATTTTAAATGATATATATATATATATATATACTATACTATTGTATATAAAGGTATACTATAGTATATAGCTATATATAGTATATATACTATATATAGTGTATATTGTATATATATATATATATATATATATATATATAAATGTTCCCCACCACACCTATATGTTATAATAATTAAACATTTGTCAATAACAACCCAACACATTACTAATGATGACAACTCGGAGAAAGATACACAGAAAACAATACTGGATGTATGTTATACCATCATATCTATAATAAAAGTCGTTACTTTTCTATATTAATATATAAATAAATATAATTATTTATATATATATATATATATATATATATATATATATATATATATATATAGTATACTTACGGTGGATGTTTTTGTTTACAATTATATATCCATATATATATATTTAATATAATTTATAAATATAAAAACAGTATTGTATTATTAGTATTTAAAACTTTAAATATTAAAAAAATCATTTATTTATTATATGATATATTTTTAGACTCGTAAATCTTTTAAACTAATATTAATATTGATAATAACAACATTCCTAATATAACACATTTTTTCATATATAAAACGCATACATTTTATGTGTGAAACATTTTCTTCGGAAAACAAAGATTTCCCGATAGAGATTTCCCGATAAGTCTAAAATAGCTCTAAAAGGACAGTTTTACGTAATTATGATCGGTGTAGATGTGGAAATCAAAAAATTCATCCGAATCACAATTCTACTGTCCTAGAGAAGTAGTAGCCATTTAAATTTTGTAAATCCGTCCAGCCGTTTTCTTAAACATAGGACGCACAGGGGAGAGAACGGAGTAGTGGCCGATAATGTATATATACATGCCTCAGCATACTTCTAATATATCGATAAATATTGAATTGTAATATCATATTTTTGTTGAACTACCTATAAAATATATAGGTTTAGAATATTGTGATTTCACTTTTATAAATTACTGAATATTATTAACGATTTGTTAGGCATCATAAAAGGCATACAAAACCATTAAAATAAGGCAAGTCCGGGCTAGTGGCCGATAGTATCAGAATATGCAATAGATGTCTCGTAATGTATTCGATTTATATTTTTAAATTATATAATATTAAATAATTATATTTATGATTCATATGCACCTTATTTGTTTCAATTATTTAATTGTATACACACATACGCACACACATACATAAGTATAAATATATATAATCATGTTTTTGTTAAAATTTGACAAAAAATTATTATGTAATACATTAGAGTAATTAATTAATTTTTTTTAAAAAAATTACTTTATATTATAGACATTTTGATCATATACATATTATATATAGAACTTGTTATCATAGTTAGCACCATTTAAGCGTTAATTAAAACGACCACCACTCCGTTCCGTCCCTTATATATAAATAAATAAATAAATATTTAATTAAGTAAACTTACTATTATATATATAGAATTTAAATATATTTAAATTTAATTTATGTCATATAACATAAGTTTATTATATACTTAAAATATGTTTACATTTATTGTTCTTATAACTTACGTTTCTACCTTAAGTTAAACTTACGTTATGTAACATAAGTTTATAAAATATAATATTTAATATATAATATAATATTGCATCAAAACTTAATATCAACAACAATCTACTTAAGTTAATTGTAGTTTATTTAAGTTAATATGATATGCTTACATGCTTATATTAATATAAAAACTTATATCAGAACTTAAGTTCAACCTACATCAGAACTTAAGTTCAAATTAAATCAGAACTTAATTTTTGATTTAAGTTGAATGCTGGGGTATTATATTTAATTTGTATTATACTTAATACTAACACAATTAGTATTTAAATTATCGTACATTTTATCCTATATATACGATATATATATTTTCAATATTATAAACTAATCTGATACGTGTTCCTCTATGAACCGAAAACATTAAACAAAGGACATAACACAGATAGCCAAGATGTCCATATATATGTATATATATATATTTATATATATATATGTACATATATATATATATATATATATATATATATATATATATATATATATATATATATATATATATAAACATATATATTTTAATCTTTAATATTAACTTTAGTATACTATTATAATAATAAAATGTAATCTCGTCATACACATATAGGAGGAAGGCTTCAGTTTACTCGACAAAAGGATATTCTTCGTATGTGTACTGGCTACGTTGATGTTAGTTGCGGTGTGTGTCGGAGTTGTTAGAAGACTGAACAATAGGAACAATTACGGAGAGATGAATATCGAAAATATATGGAATATGAATGAGGGTAAAGAGTTATGTATGTGGAACTTGTCTGACCATACTGTCTGATGTTTTATATATTATAATATATATATATATATTAGGGTGAAGTGAATTTTGAAATGGTTATGGCGAGTTGATTATGCTCGCGTTAGTGATTTAAGTATACATGTGAATTTATTGAAATTATTGAACTGCACATGTATTCTTAAATCACTAACGCGAGAACAGCATTACGCATAGAACAGTTACCGCAGTCTTCAATCGATCAATATTATTTTAAGTGCAATAATGAAACAGATAAACTCACTCTGTTGATGAATATATATATAGTACGATCACTACCGGCCAATCAATTATCTTCTGTTACATAAAGTGGGAAGTATTATTTTATTTTTGTTTGTTCTGTATTATATTTTGTTATAAATTTATTTTTGTAATAGAAAATTCGGGTTTTTTATATCTATATTTCAAATATAATTTTAAATAATAATTGTATACTAGTGTATACTATATTATAGTATAAAAAGGTATACTATAGTATATATTGTATATATATATATATATATATATATATATACATACATGTTCCCCACCACACCTATAGGTTATACTAATTAAACATATGTCAATAACAACACAACACATTAATAATGATGACAACTCGGAGAAAGATACACAGAACACAATACTGGATGTATGTTATACCATCATATCTATAATAAAAGTCGTTACTTTTCTATATTAATATATAAATAAATATAATTATTTATTTATATATATATATATATATATATATATATATATATATATATAGTATATACCATCATATCTATAATAAAAGTCGTTACTTTTTCTATATTAATATATAAATAAAAGTAATTATTTATTTATATATATACTTGTGGTGGATGTGTTTTTTTTACACTTATATATCCATATATATATTATATAATTTATAAATATGAAATAGAAACAGCAGTGAAGGTATATATACAGGTAGGTATACCTTCACTGCTGTTTCTGAGTCTGTATACAAGCATATTCTTGTACTAGCGATGTTGCTACTTTAGCTGAGGAATTGGCAATTAGAATAACGGAATCGGAGATCAGCGACGATTTCGAAAATGTCAGTGAAGATGAAGATGTGGGTGATCTTAATATACACAACTATAAAGCGGGAATATAATACTAATATCCATTGTTTAGGACAATACACATATTTAACAACGTATATAAATATATTTATTGGCCTAAATAATGGATATTAGTGTTATATTCCTTAATTTATACGCATTAGTTTATTGTACTTTTTAATACATCCATATAGGAATCTAATTATTTATATATGAGTTTATATATATATATATATATATATATATATAAGTATATACTTGTGCATGTAATTTACATCATGTTAAATATATTATAACGTGTTGATAAATATACTTAATTTGACTTACTTAAGTGATATTTATTAATTTAAAAATGATAAATTATAATATAATATTTTAAATACAGTATAATTAACTATACTGACATATTAGTGAATATAGATATATATATATATATATATATATATAAAGAACACGATATATGTGTTAAAGATTCATACATACAAGTTTGTGTGCAATATCAACACACCTATATGTACACACAGATGAACACACCCTTAACTTATTAATTATATAACTTGTGCATTATTTTAATAAGATTAATATATATATTGGGAATATATATGTATATTATAATATCTGATTTTATATTAGAAATGTTATCTTTATAATATGACATCAATATAATTAATATAATTATATTTGCAATGACTGAATGAGTATCAGTGTTTCTATAGAGATATTTTTATATTTCTTCCGTATACGCAATAAAATATATTAAATATATTTAAAACTTTAAGTATTAAAAAAATCATTTATTCATTATCTGATATATTTTTAGACTTGTAAATATGTTAAACTAATATTAATATTGTTGATAACAACATTCCTAATATACCAAATTTGTTCATATATAAACCCATACATTTTATGCGTGAAACATTTTCTTCTAAGGTCCAAAATTTTCCCGATAGAGGAAAATAGGTCGAAAATAGCTCTAAAAGGACAGATTTACGTAATTATGATCGGTGTAGAGGTGTAAATCAAAAAATTCATCCGAATGACAATTCTACTGTCCTAGAGAATTAGTAGCCATTTACATTTTGTAAATCCGTCCAGTCTTTTTCTTAAACATATAACGCATAGGAGATAGAACGGAGTAGTGTCCCATAATGTATATGCCTCAGCATACTTTTAATATATCGATACATATTGAATTTTAAGATCCTATTTTTTTTGAACTACCTATAAATCATATAGGTTTAGAATACTGTGATTTCACTTTTATAAATTACTTAATATTATTAACGATTTATTTGGCATTAAAAAAGGCATACAAAAGTATTACAATAAGGCAAGTCCGGGATAGTGGCCAATAGTATCAGAATATTCAATAGATGTCTCGTAATATATTCGATTTATATTTTTAAATTATAAAATTTTAAATAATTATATTAATATAATCATAAATTTATGATTCATACGCACCTTATTTATTTCAATGATTTACACACATACTCACACACTTAAATAAGTATAAATATATATAATAATGTTTTTGTTAAAATTTGACAAAAAATGATTATGTAATAAATTAGAGTAATTAATTTATTATTTAAAAAAAAGTTTCTTTATATTATAGACATTTTGATCATCTAAATATTATGTATAGAACTTGTTATCCTAGTTAGCACCATTTAAGCGTCAATTAAAACGACTACTACTCCGTTCCGTCCCCTATATATAAATAAATAAATATTTAATTAAATTAACTTTTTATTATATATATAGAATTTAAGTATAATTAAATTTATTTTATTACACCATAACTATATTAAACTTACATCATTTAACATAAGATACTAATATTTATTTAAATATGTTATCTTACATCTAAACTTAACTCGACTTACATCAAAACTTAAGTTGAACATAACTTAAGTCATATAACATAAGTTTATTATATACTTAAAATATGTTTACATTTATTGTTCTTACAACTTAAGTTTCTACCATAAGTTAAACTTACGTTATGTAATATAAGTTTATATAATATAATATTTAATATATAATATAATATTGCAACAAAACTTAATGTCAACAAAAGTTCTACTTAAGTTGATTGTAGTTTATTTAAGTTAATATGATATGCTTACATGCTTATATTAATATAAAAACTTTTATCAGAACTTAAGTTCAACCTACATCAGAACTTAAGTTCAAATTAAATCAGAACTTAATTTTTGATATAAGTTGAATGCTGGGGTATTATATTTAATATGTATTATACTTAATACTCACAAAATTAGTATTTAAATTATCGTAAATTTTATTCTATATATACGATATATATATTTTCAATATTATAAACTAATCTGATACGTATTCCTCTATGAACCGAAAACATTAAACAAAGGACATAACACAGATAGCGAAGATGTCCATATATATGTATATATATATATTTATATATATATATATATATGTACATATATATATATATATATATATATATATATATATATATATATATATATATATATATATATATATATATATATATATAAACATATATATTTTAATCTTTAATATTAACTTTAGTATACTATTATAATAATAAAATGTAATCTCGTCATACACATATAGGAGGAAGGCTTCAGTTTATTCGACAAAAGGATATTCTTCGTATGTGTACTGGCTACGTTGATGTTAGTTGCGGTGTGTGTCGGAGTTGTTAGAAGACTGAACAATAGGAACAATTACGGAGAGATGAATATCGAAAATATATGGAATATGAATGAGGGTAAAGAGTTATGTATGTGGAACTTGTCTGACCATACTGTCTGATGTTTTATATATTATAATATATATATATATATATTAGGGTGAAGTGAATTTTGAAATGGTTATGGCGAGTTGATTATGCTCGCGTTAGTGATTTAAGTATACATGTGAATTTATTGAAATTATTGTACTCCACATGTATTCTTAAATCACTAACGCGAGAACAGCATTACGCATAGAACAGTTACCGCAGTCTTCAATCGATCAATATTATTTTAAGTGCAATAATGAAACAGATAAACTCACTCTGTTGATGAATATATATGGTACGATCACTACTGGCCAATCAATTATCTTCTGTTACATAAAGTGGGAAGTATTATTTTATTTTTGTTTGTTCTGTATTATATTTTGTTATAAATTTATTTTTGTAATAGAAAATTCGGGTTTTTTATATCTATATTTCAAATATAATTTTAAATAATAATTGTATACTAGTGTATACTATATTATAGTATAAAAAGGTATACTATAGTATATATTGTATATATATATATATATATATATATATATACATACATGTTCCCCACCACACCTATAGGTTATACTAATTAAACATATGTCAATAACAACACAACACATTAATAATGATGACAACTCGGAGAAAGATACACAGAACACAATACTGGATGTATGTTATACCATCATATCTATAATAAAAGTCGTTACTTTTCTATATTAATATATAAATAAATATAATTATTTATTTATATATATATATATATATATATAGTATATACCATCATATCTATAATAAAAGTCGTTACTTTTTCTATATTAATATATAAATAAAAGTAATTATTTATTTATATATATACTTGTGGTGGATGTGTTTTTTTTACACTTATATATCCATATATATATTATATAATTTATAAATATGAAATAGAAACAGCAGTGAAGGTATATATACAGGTAGGTATACCTTCACTGCTGTTTCTGAGTCTGTATACAAGCATATTCTTGTACTAGCGATGTTGCTACTTTAGCTGAGGACTTGGCAATTAGAATAACGGAATCGGAGATCAGCGACGATTTCGAAAATTCAGTGAAGATGAAGATGTGGGTGATCTTAATATACACAATTATAAAGCGGGAATATAATACTAATATCCATTGTTTAGGACAATACACATATTTAACAACGCATATAAATATATGTATCGGCCTAAATAATGGATATTAGTGTTATATTCCTTAATTTATACACATTAGTTTATTGTACTTTTTAATACATCCATATAGGAATCTAATTATTCATATATGAGTTTATATACATATATATATATATATATATATATATATATATATATATATATATATATATATATATATAAGTATATACTTGTGCATGTAATTTACATCATGTTAAATATATTATAACGTGTTGATAAATATACTTAATTTGACTTACTTAAGTGATATTTATTAATTTAAAAATGATAAATTATAATATAATATTTTAAATACAGTATAATTAACTATACTGACATATTAGTGAATATAGATATATATATATATATATATATATATATATATATATATATATTGATAAAGAACACGATATATGTGTTAAAGATTCACACATACAAGTTTGTGTGCAATATCAACACACCTATATGCATACACATATGAATACACCCCTAAACTTATTAATATATAACTTGTGCATTCTTTTAATAAGATTAATATATATATTGGGAATATATATGTATATTATAATATCTGATTTTATATTAGAAATTTTATCTTTATAGTATGACATCAATATAATTAATATAATTATATTTGCAATGACTGAATTAGTATCAGTGTTTCTATAGAGATATTTTTATATTTCTTCCGTATACGCAATAAAATATATTAAATATATTTAAAACTTTAAGTATTAAAAAAATCATTTATTCATTATCTGATATATTTTTAGACTTGTAAATATGTTAAACTAATATTAATATTGTTGATAACAACATTCCTAATATACCAAATTTGTTCATATATAAACCCATACATTTTATGCGTGAAACATTTTCTTCTAAGGTCCAACATTTTCCCGATAGAGGAAAATAGGTCGAAAATAGCTCTAAAAGGACAGATTTACGTAATTATGATCGGTGTAGAGGTGTAAATCAAAAAATTCATCCGAATGACAATTCTACTGTCCTAGAGAATTAGTAGCCATTTAAATTTTGTAAATCCGTCCAGCCTTTTTCTTAAACATATAACGCATAGGAGATAGAACGGAGTAGTGTCCCATAATGTATATGCCTCAGCATACTTTTAATATATCGATACATATTGAATTTTAAGATCCTATTTTTTTTGAACTACCTATAAATCATATAGGTTTAGAATACTGTGATTTCACTTTTATAAATTACTGAATATTATTAACGATTTATTTGGCATTAAAAAAGGCATACAAAAGTATTACAATAAGGCAAGTCCGGGATAGTGGCCAATAGTATCAGAATATTCAATAGATGTCTCGTAATATATTCGATTTATATTTTTAAATTATAAAATATTAAATAATTATATTAATATAATCATAAATTTATGATTCATACGCACCTTATTTATTTCAATGATTTACACACATACTCACACACTTAAATAAGTATAAATATATATAATAATATTTTTGTTAAAATTTGACAACAAATGATTATGTAATAAATTAGAGTAATTAATTTATTATTTAAAAAAAAGTTTCTTTATATTATAGACATTTTGATCATCTAAATATTATGTATAGAACTTGTTATCCTAGTTAGCACCATTTAAGCGTCAATTAAAACGACTACTACTCCGTTCCGTCCCCTATATATAAATAAATAAATATTTAATTAAATTAACTTTCTATTATATATATAGAATTTAAGTATAATTAAATTTATTTTATTACACCATAACTATATTAAACTTACATCATTTAACATCAGATACTAATATTTATTTAAATATGTTATCTTACATCTAAACTTAACTCGACTTACATCAAAACTTAAGTTGAACATAACTTAAGTCATATAACATAAGTTTATTATATAATTAAATATATGTTTACATTTATTGTTCTACCAACTTAAGTTTCTACCATAAGTTAAACTTACGTTATGTAATATAAGTTTATATAATATAATATTTAATATATAATATAATATTGCAACAAAACTTAATGTCAACAAAAGTTCTACTTAAGTTGATTGTAGTTTATTTAAGTTAATATGATATGCTTACATGCTTATATTAATATAAAAACTTTTATCAGAACTTAAGTTCAACCTACATCAGAACTTAAGTTCAAATTAAATCAGAACTTACTTTTTGATTTAAGTTGAATGCTGAGGTATTATATTTAATATGTATTATACTTGATACTCACAAAATTAGTATTTAAATTATCGTACATTTTATTCTATATATACGATATATATATATCACCTACAACTATGTATTTTAATCATTAATGTTAACTTACATCTAAACTTAATTCGACATATATCTAAACTTAAGTTGAACTTAAGCTGAACATAACTTAAGTCATATAACATAAGTTTATTATATAATTAAATATATTTTTTAATTTATTATTCTTACAACTTAAGTTTCTACTTACATTATGTAACATAAGTTTATAAAATATAATATAATATTACATCAACACTTAATGTCAACAAAAAGTCTACTTATACATAGGTTTATATATATATATATATATATATATATATATATATATATATATATATATATATATATATATATATATAAACCTATGTATTTTACTCATTAATGTTAACTTTAGTTATAATCAAACGTAATCTCGTCATACATATATAGGAGGAAGGCTTCACTTTACTCGCCAAAAGGATATTATAAATATGTGTACTGGCTACGTTGATGTTACTTGCGGTGTGTGTCGGATTTGTTAGGAGACTGAGAAATAGGAACAATTACGGAGATGTGCATATCGAAAATGTATGGAGTATGAATGAGGATAAAGTTATATGTATGTGGAACTTGTCTGACCATACTGTCTGATGTTTTATACAATAGAATATACATATATATATATGTATAATAGGGTGGAGTGAATTTTGAAATGGGTATGGCGACATTAATTGAAATTATTGAACTGCACATGTATTCTTAAATCACTGACGCAAGACATAAACATTTCATAATTCACTCTAAACTAATATATATATATATATAATAATATTTAAAAATATTTTAAAAAAGATAAAAAATATAAAAAATATTAAAAAATATATTTTTTTAAATTGTCTAAAAATATTTTTCTAAATCTAAAAATTATTTCAAAATATTACAAAATGTATTTTAAAAAAATATTAAAAAATATATTTTTTTAAATGTTGAAAATACGAAATTAAAAAAAATTCAGAACAAGATCTTGGTCGACCGACTCAGGTTAACATTTATTAAGATCGGATTAAGAGATTTTCGCTGCGTCCCCCAGTTATCGAGTTATCTCAACATATACACATATACAGTTCAATAGACTTTCTTTTATATAGTAGACTAGCTGTCTACGGCCCATCGACTCGCCGCAACGGCGACTTTCGGATAGCTCCGAGTGTTCGGATAGCTCCGAGTGTTCGGATAGCTCCGAGTGTTCGGATAGCTCCGAGTGTTCGAATAGCTCCGAGTGTTCGGATAGCTCCGAGTGTTCGAATAGCTCCGAGTGTCCGGATCTGATGTGCGCCTACTGTTACGATCTGCTAAACGAACCGACGACCTCGACTTGTGGCCACACACGTTATGTAGGTCGTGTAAGGTACCTGCAGTCGAAACAGCAGTCATGTCCCGAATGCCGGCACGCACGACACGGCATTCCACAGGTGAACATCACGACGAGGTTAGAACCGCGGTGTCCTTAGCTCGTAGTCATAACATCGAATGTAATTCTAGGTTTGCGTAGAGTCGTGTGATGATCGATTGATTTCTTTTGAAATAATCGTACAATTTATATGTAATGTAAATTAAAAAAACCAATGTGATATAAAAAAAGGAAAAAAGTTTATTTCTTGGGAACTTAGGCTTGGGTTGCATAATGGGTCTAGATAATATTTTATTGGGTAATAATTAACCATTGATATGTTGACATTAAACATTTCTATCCTATAGATAAGAGAGGTAATATTTTTTATAAAAGATTTAAAGTATACGAAAATATGCTTATATTTTAAACCTATTTAGTCATTTAAAATGATTGTATCATTACAATATTTCATATGATTAATATTGAAGGCTATTTTTAAAAATTATATTGTATAACGATATAAAACAATTAACAAATATATTATTTATAATATATGCATTTATCAAATAATATTAAATATAAAATAATTTCAATATTTATTTATATGTAATTTATATCTAATCGTTACTTATGGTAAATTTTAATTAATTTATTTTATTATTAAATAAATAATTATTTTGAGTACAAATAACTATGAAGTTTCAATGCAAAATTGTATTTATAAATAATAGATAATATTTATTAGATATGCATATATATAATAAGTACGATTGACTTAAAATAGACAGAAATTACATTAATAGAACATATTATTATATATAAAAGTGTGCCAGGTATCAAATATATAAATAAACAAATAATTTAATTAATTATTATGTTTTTTTAAAACGAAAGTTTATTCATTTATTAAATTAATTTGATATATCTACATATCTACATTAATAGCGTTTACATATCTATTATTATTGGCGTTTACATTAATTATTGTATCACGTCAGATGCATACTGGAGCGCCAGTATCCAGAGCCTAGTCATCAGCTGACCATAGCTCCGATAGATGACAATGACGACAGAGAAACGGCCACGAAGAGAATCGACGCCGTGCGAGAGTTTGAAGAAGCCCTCAAAAGGATAAACGATTTTAACAAACGTAAAGCAAAGGTTTCGGTTACACGCCGTATTCATCCGGTACTAATTACGCCCATTTCCAGTAACATTCGTATCACGATGATTATTCTATGATTAATCACACGTCTCATAAATAATTGACCTAGTATATATATATATATATATATATATATATATATATTCCTCCTATATGTGTATGATGAGATTACGTTTTAATATTATAAAAGTATACTATTATAATAATAAAACGTAATCTCATCATACACATATAGGAGGAAGGCTTCAGTTTACTCGCCAAAAGGATATTCTTGATATGTGTACTGGCTACTTTGATGTTACTTGCGGTGTGTGTCGGAGTTGTGAGGAGACTAACTGATAGGAACAATTACTGAGAGATGGATATCGAAAATGAATGGAGTATGAATGAGTGTATGCAGAGTTATATGTATGTGGAACTTGTCTGACCATACTGTCTGATGTTTTATACATTAGAATATATATATATTAGGGTGGAGTGAATTTTTAAATGGTTATGGTGATATATATTGAAATTATTGAACTGCACATGTATACATAAGAATATATTCTTAAATCACTAACGCGAGACATAACCATTTCAAAATTCACTCTAACCTAATATACATACATTAACCCACGATCATTTTAAATGATATATATATACTATACTATTGTATATAAAGGTATACTATAGTATATAGCTATATATAGTATATATACTATATATAGTGTATATTGTATATTGTATATATATATATATATATATATATATATATATATATATAAATGTTCCCCACCACACCTATATGTTATAATAATTAAACATTTGTCAATAACAACCCAACACATTACTAATGATGACAACTCGGAGAAAGATACACAGAAAACAATACTGGATGTATGTTATACCATCATATCTATAATAAAAGTCGTTACTTTTCTATATTAATATATAAATAAATATAATTATTTATATATATATATATATATATATATATATATATATATATAGTATACTTGCGGTGGATGTTTTTGTTTACAATTATATATCCATATATATATATTTAATATAATTTATAAATATAAATATGAAATAGAAACAGCAGTGAAGGTATATATACAGGTAGGTATACCACCACTGCTGTTTCGGAGTCTGTATACAAGCAAGCTTGTACTAGCGATGTTGCTACTTTAGCTGAGGACTTGGCAATCAGAATAACGGAATCGGAGATCAGCGACGATTTCGAAAATGTCAGTGAGGATGAAGATGTGGGTGATCTTAATATACACAACTATAAAGCGGGAATATAATACTAATATCCATTGTTTAGGACAATACACATATTTAACAACGTATATAAACATATGTATCGACCTAAATAATGGATATTAGTGCTATATTCCATAATTTATACGCATTAGTTTATTGTACTTTTTAATACACCCATATAGGAATCTAATTATTCATATATGAGTTTATATATATAAGTATATACTTGTGCATGTAATTTACATCATGTTAAATATATAACATTAACGTGTTGATAAATATACTTAATTTGACTTACTTAATGAATTATTTATTAATTTAAAAATAATAAATTATAATATAATATGTTGAATATAGTATAATTAACTATACTGAAATATTAGTTAATATAGATATATTGATAAAGAACACGATATATGTGTTAAAGATTCACACATACAAGTTTTTGTGCAATATCAACACACCTATATGTATACACATATGAATACACCCCTAAACTTATTAATATATAACTTGTGCATTCTTTTAATAAGATTAATATATATATGTTGGGAATTTATATGTATATTATAATATCTGATTTTATATTAGAACTTGTATCCTTATATTATGACATAAATATAATTAATATCATTATATTTGCAATGACTGAATAAATAAATATCAGTGTTTCTATAGACATGTTTCTATAGCTTTATACTTGTTCCGTATTTAAAACTTTAAATATTAAAAAAATCATTTATTTATTATATGATATATTTTTAGACTAGTAAATCTTTTAAACTAATATTAATATTGACGATAACAACATTCCTAATATAACACATTTTTTCATATATAAAACGCATACATTTTATGTGTGAAACATTTTCTTCGGAAAACAAAGATTTCCCTATAGAGATTTCCCGATAGGTCTAAAATAGCTCTAAAAGGACAGTTTTACGTAATTATGATCGGTGTAGATGTGGAAATCAAAAAATTTATCCGAATCACAATTCTACTGTCCTAGAGAAGTAGTAGCCATTTAAAATTTGTAAATCCGTCCAGCCGTTTTCTTAAACATAGGACGCACAGGGGAGATAACGGAGTAGTGGCCGATAATGTATATATACATGCCTCAGCATACTTCTAATATATCGATAAATATTGAATTGTAATATCATATTTTTGTTGAACTACCTATAAAATATATAGGTTTAGAATATTGTGATTTCACTTTTATAAATTACTGAATATTATTAACGATTTGTTAGGCATCATAAAAGGCATACAAAACCATTAAAATAAGGCAAGTCCGGGCTAGTGGCCGATAGTATCAGAATATGCAATAGATGTCTCGTAATGTATTCGATTTATATTTTTAAATTATATAATATTAAATAATTATATTTATGATTCATATGCACCTTATTTGTTTCAATGATTTAATTATATACACACATACGCACACACATACATAAGTATAAATATATATAATCATGTTTTTGTTAAAATTTGACAAAAAATTATTATGTAATACATTAGAGTAATTAATTAATTTTTAAAAAAAAAATTACTTTATATTATAGACATTTTGATCATATAAATATTATATATAGAACTTGTTATCATAGTTAGCACCATTTAAGCGTTAATTAAAACGACCACCACTCCGTTCCGTCCCTTATATATAAATAAATAAATAAATATTTAATTAAGTAAACTTACAATATATAGAATTTAAATATATTTAAATTTAATTTATGTCATATAACATAAGTTTATTATATACTTAAAATATGTTTACATTTATTGTTCTTATAACTTACGTTTCTACCTTAAGTTAAACTTACGTTATGTAACATAAGTTTATAAAATATAATATTTAATATATAATATAATATTGCATCAAAACTTAATATCAACAACAATTCTACTTAAGTTAATTGTAGTTTATTTAAGTTAATATGATATGCTTACATGCTTATATTAATATAAAAACTTATATCAGAACTTAAGTTCAACCTACATCAGAACTTAAGTTCAAATTAAATCAGAACTTAATTTTTGATTTAAGTTGAATGCTGGGGTATTATATTTAATTTGTATTATACTTAATACTGACACAATTAGTATTTAAATTATCGTACATTTTATCCTATATATACGATATATATATTTTCAATATTATAAACTAATCTGATACGTGTTCCTCTATGAACATGTATCACATTATTATATATATATATATATATATATATATATATATATATATAAACATATATATTTTAATCTTTAATATTAACTTTAGTATACTATTATAATAATAAAATGTAATCTCGTCATACACATATAGGAGGAAGGCTTCAGTTTACTCGACAAAAGGATATTCTTCGTATGTGTACTGGCTACGTTGATGTTAGTTGCGGTGTGTGTCGGAGTTGTTAGAAGACTGAACAATAGGAACAATTACGGAGAGATGAATATCGAAAATATATGGAATATGAATGAGGGTAAAGAGTTATGTATGTGGAACTTGTCTGACCATACTGTCTGATGTTTTATATATTATAATATATATATATATATTAGGGTGAAGTGAATTTTGAAATGGTTTTGGCGAGTTGATTATGCTCGCGTTAGTGATTTAAGTATACATGTGAATTTATTGAAATTATTGAACTCCACATGTATTCTTAAATCACTAACGCGAGAACAGCATTACGCATAGAACAGTTACCGCAGTCTTCAATCGATCAATATTATTTTAAGTGCAATAATGAAACAGATAAACTCACTCTGTTGATGAATATATATGGTACGATCACTACTGGCCAATCAATTATCTTCTGTTACATAAAGTGGGAAGTATTATTTTATTTTTGTTTGTTCTGTATTATATTTTGTTATAAATTTATTTTTGTAATAGAAAATTCGGGTTTTTTATATCTATATTTCAAATATAATTTTAAATAATAATTGTATACTAGTGTATACTATATTATAGTATAAAAAGGTATACTATAGTATATATTGTATATATATATATATATATATACATACATGTTCCCCACCACACCTATAGGTTATACTAATTAAACATATGTCAATAACAACACAACACATTAATAATGATGACAACTCGGAGAAAGATACACAGAACACAATACTGGATGTATGTTATACCATCATATCTATAATAAAAGTCGTTACTTTTCTATATTAATATATAAATAAATATAATTATTTATTTATATATATATATATATATATATATATAGTATATACCATCATATCTATAATAAAAGTCGTTACTTTTTCTATATTAATATATAAATAAAAGTAATTATTTATTTATATATATACTTGTGGTGGATGTGTTTTTTTTACACTTATATATCCATATATATATTATATAATTTATAAATATGAAATAGAAACAGCAGTGAAGGTATATATACAGGTAGGTAGATATTCACTGCTGTTTCTGAGTCTGTATACAAGCATATTCTTGTACTAGCGATGTTGCTACTTTAGCTGAGGACTTGGCAATTAGAATAACGGAATCGGAGATCAGCGACGATTTCGAAAATTCAGTGAAGATGAAGATGTGGGTGATCTTAATATACACAATTATAAAGCGGGAATATAATACTAATATCCATTGTTTAGGACAATACACATATTTAACAACGTATATAAATATATGTATCGGCCTAAATAATGGATATTAGTGTTATATTCCTTAATTTATACACATTAGTTTATTGTACTTTTTAATACATCCATATAGGAATCTAATTATTCATATATGAGTTTATATATATATATATATATATATATATATATATATAAGTATATACTTGTGCATGTAATTTACATCATGTTAAATATATTATAACGTGTTGATAAATATACTTAATTTGACTTACTTAAGTGATATTTATTAATTTAAAAATGATAAATTATAATATAATATTTTAAATACAGTATAATTAACTATACTGACATATTAGTGAATATAGATATATATATATATATATATATATATATATATATCTATTATATAAAAGAAAGTCTATTTAATTATATATATATATATATATATATATATGTGTGTGTGTGTGTGTGTATCTGGTGAGGTAACTCGAGAACCGGGGTACGTCGCGAAAATATTTTATACCCGATCTTAATAAATTTGCAACAGTATGGTCTTGGTCCGGAAAATTTTTTGAATTTTATACCGCGTACCCCAGAAAAACCTGAAAAATTGACTTTTTGACATTAAAATGATTTTTTGTCGTCCAAAATCTTCGGCGTCGAATTTTTGAAATATTTTTTTTACATTTTTTCGAACTATTTTTTTGAATTTTTTTTGATTTTTTTTTGAAATTTTTGGAAATTTTGGAAATTTTTTGAAATATTTTTGAAATATTTTTAAAATTTTTTGAAATATTTTTGAAGTTTTTTTTAAATATTTTTAAACATTTTTTTGAAATTTTTTTAAAATATATTTTGTAATATTATTTATATTTTTTGTATTTTAAAAAATATTATTTGAAATAATTTTTTATATTTTTCAACTATTCGTTGAAATATTATTATTTTAAGATATAATTAAAATATTATAATTATATAATAAATATATAAATATTATAAGATATAATAATATACTTTTTAAAATATTTGTAGAACATTTATAAAAAATATATTTTGTAATATTTGGAAATATTTGTTGTATACTAGGAATACAGAATCAGGAATAGCTATAATTAATAAATAATAGATAGGCAAACAATCAAAAATCGATCAACGCAGGGTGCGGTTTGGGTTTTCGATATTTATTAAGTACTATTTTGTAATATTGGAAATATGTGTTGTATTTTTTTAAATATTATTTGAAATATTTTTGAAATATTTTTCCACTAATTTTTGAGATATTAATATTTGTATAAATTTGTTTGAATTTTAGCAACAATTTATGTTATTGTATATGAAAAGCAGAATCATGAATAGCCATAAATAATAAATAATAGATAGGTAAGCTATCAAACAACGAGTAAAGCAAAGTTGGGTACGGCAAGAAATTCCAAATCAGGAATAGTTATAATTAATAAATGATAGATAGGCAAATAATAAAAAACCGAGCAACGCCGATTTGGAACTGTTTGGGTTTAGGTTTTCAACATATTTTGGAATATTTGAAATATCTGTTGTATTTTTTGAAATATTTTTTATCTAATTTTTTAAATATTAAAAAAAATATGTTTCTACATATGTTTAATTTTATTTAATTGTATATACTAGAAATGTAGGATCAGGAATAGCTCTAATTAATAAATAATAAATAGGCAAACAATCAAAAACCGATAAATGTCGAGTCGAGTACTGTTTGGATTTGGGTTTAGGTTTGAGTTTTCGACATTTTTTTAAAACATATTTTGTAATATTTTAAATATTTTTTGTATTTGTTAGCAATTATATATTTTAGAATAATCAGGAATAGCTATAATTAATAAAAATAAATAGTCAAACAATCAAAAACCTAGCAACGCCGGGTAGGGTATGACTGCTAATATGTTGAAATATTTTTTATATTTAAAAAATATTTTTAGACACTTTTTAAAAATATATTTTATAATATTTTAAAGTATTTTTGTATTTTTGTATTTTTACAAAATATTTTACGAATAAGTCTTAAAAAGAACAACGCTAGATCTACATCGGATACAGTTAGATTTATTAAATATTAGTTAGAAGACAACAATTAAAGAATAGCTATGCATAATTAGGAATAACTATAATTAATAATTGATAGGCAAATAATAAAAAAACGAGCAACGTCGGGTTGGGTTCGGCAAACAATTCTAAATCAGGAATAGTTATAATTAATAAAGTATAGATAGGCATATAATTAAAAACCGATCAACGCCGTTTTGGGACGGTTTGGGTTTGGGTTTTCAACATATTTTGTAATATTTGAAATATTTGTTGTATTTTTTAAAATATTTTTTGAAATATTTGTTCACTAATTTTTTAAATATTATAAACAATATTTTTCTATATTTGTTTGTATTTTAAATAAACTTTATTTAATTGTATATACTAGAAATATAGAATCAGAAATTGCCCTAATTAATAAATAATAAATAATAGATAGGCAAACAAACAAAAACCAAGAAATGCCGGGTCGGGTATGGTTTGTTTTTAAAACATATTTTGTAATATTTTATATATTTTTTTGCAATTTTTAGCAATTATATATTTTAGAATAATCAGGAATAGCTATAATTAATAAAAAAAATTAATAGGCATTAAAAATCAGGTATGGCTACTAATATGTTGAAATATTTTTTATATTTCTTAAAATATTTTTAGACACTTTTTAAAAATATATTTTGTAATATTTTAAATTATTATTTGTAATCTTACCAAATATTTTACAAATAATCTTAAAAACGAACAACGCTGAGTCTACATCGGATACAGTTAGAATTAGTAAATATTAGTTAGAAGAAAACAATTAAATATTAGCTAAGTATAATCAGGAATAGCTACAATTAATAGGCAAATAATCAAAAACCTAGCAACGCAGGGTAGTGTACGGTTTGTGTTTGGGTTTAGGTTTGGGTTTTAGACATTTTTTTAAAACATATTTTTTAATATTTGAAATATTTGTTGTATTTTTTAACATATTATTTGAAAATGTTTTCTACTTTGTTTTGTATGTCAGCTAACATTTATTTTATTATATATATAATTAAGAATCAGGAATAGCTATAATTAATATATAATATATAGGAAAATAATCAAAACCGAGCAACGCCGGGTCGGGTACGGCTAGTATATATATATAAAGAACACGATATATGTGTTAAAGATTCATACATACAAGTTTGTGTGCAATATCAACACACCTATATGTATACACAGATGAACACACCCTTAACTTATTAATTATATAACTTGTGCATTATTTTAATAAGATTAATATATATATTGGGAATATATATGTATATTATAATATCTGATTTTATATTAGAAATTTTATCTTTATAATATGACATCAATATAATTAATATAATTATATTTGCAATGACTGAATGAGTATCAGTGTTTCTATAGAGATATTTTTATATTTCTTCCGTATACGCAATAAAATATATTAAATATATTTAAAACTTTAAGTATTAAAAAAATCATTTATTCATTATCTGATATATTTTTAGACTTGTAAATATGTTAAACTAATATTAATATTGTTGATAACAACATTCCTAATATACCAAATTTGTTCATATATAAACCCATACATTTTATGCGTGAAACATTTTCTTCTAAGGTCCAAAATTTTCCCGATAGAGGAAAATAGGTCGAAAATAGCTCTAAAAGGACAGATTTACGTAATTATGATCGGTGTAGAGGTGTAAATCAAAAAATTCATCCGAATGACAATTCTACTGTCCTAGAGAATTAGTAGCCATTTAAATTTTGTAAATCCGTCCAGCCTTTTTCTACACCATATAACGCATAGGAGATAGAACGGAGTAGTGTCCCATAATGTATATGCCTCAGCATACTTTTAATATATCGATACATATTGAATTTTAAGATCCTATTTTTTTTGAACTACCTATAAATCATATAGGTTTAGAATACTGTGATTTCACTTTTATAAATTACTGAATATTATTAACGATTTATTTGGCATTAAAAAAGGCATACAAAAGTATTACAATAAGGCAAGTCCGGGATAGTGGCCAATAGTATCAGAATATTCAATAGATGTCTCGTAATATATTCGATTTATATTTTTAAATTATAAAATATTAAATAATTATATTAATATAATCATAAATTTATGATTCATACGCACCTTATTTATTTCAATGATTTACACACATACTCACACACTTAAATAAGTATAAATATATATAATAATGTTTTTGTTAAAATTTGACAACAAATGATTATGTAATAAATTAGAGTAATTAATTTATTATTTAAAAAAAAGTTTCTTTATATTATAGACATTTTGATCATCTAAATATTATGTATAGAACTTGTTATCCTAGTTAGCACCATTTAAGCGTCAATTAAAACGACTACTACTCCGTTCCGTCCCCTATATATAAATAAATAAATATTTAATTAAATTAACTTTCTATTATATATATAGAATTTAAGTATAATTAAATTTATTTTATTACACCATAACTATATTAAACTTACATCATTTAACATCAGATACTAATATTTATTTAAATATGTTATCTTACATCTAAACTTAACTCGACTTACATCAAAACTTAAGTTGAACATAACTTAAGTCATATAACATAAGTTTATTATATAATTAAATATATGTTTAAATTTATTGTTCTTACAACTTAAGTTTCTACCATAAGTTAAACTTACGTTATGTAATATAAGTTTATATAATATAATATTTAATATATAATATAATATTGCAACAAAACTTAATATCAACAACAATTCTACTTAAGTTAATTGTAGTTTATTTAAGTTAATATGATATGCTTACATGCTTATATTAATATAAAAACTTATATCAGAACTTAAGTTCAACCTACATCAGAACTTAAGTTCAAATTAAATCAGAACTTACTTTTTGATTTAAGTTGAATGCTGAGGTATTATATTTAATATGTATTATACTTGATACTCACAAAATTAGTATTTAAATTATCGTACATTTTATTCTATATATACGATATATATATATCACCTACAACTATGTATTTTAATCATTAATGTTAACTTACATCTAAACTTAATTCGACATATATCTAAACTTAAGTTGAACTTAAGCTGAACATAACTTAAGTCATATAACATAAGTTTATTATATAATTAAATATATTTTTTAATTTATTATTCTTACAACTTAAGTTTCTACTTACATTATGTAACATAAGTTTATAAAATATAATATAATATTACATCAACACTTAATGTCAACAAAAAGTCTACTTATACATAGGTTTATATATATATATATATATATATATATATAAACCTATGTATTTTAATCATTAATGTTAACTTTGGTTATAATCAAACGTAATCTCGTCATACATATATAGGAGGAAGGCTTCACTTTACTCGCTAAAAGGATATTATAAATATGTGTACTGGCTACGTTGATGTTACTTGCGGTGTGTGTCGGATTTGTGAGGAGACTAACTGATAGGAACAATTACTGAGAGATGCATATCGAAAATGTATGGAGTATGAATGAGGATAAAGTTATATGTATGTGGAACTTGTCTGACCATACTGTCTGATGTTTTATACAATAGAATATACATATATATATGTATATTAGTTTGAAATGGGTATGGCGACATTAATTGAAATTATTGAACTGCACATGTATTCTTAAATCACTGACGCAAGACATAAACATTTCATAATTCACTCTAAACTAATATATATATATATATATATATATATATATATATACATTAACCCACGATCATTTTAAATGATATATACTATACTATAGTATATAAAGGTATACTATAGTGTATATTGTATATATATATATATATATATATATATATATATATATATATATATACATGTTCACTACCACACCTATATGTTATAATAATTAAACATTTGTCAATAACAACCCAACACATTAATAATGATGACAACACGGATAAAGATACACAGAACACAATACTGGATGTATGTTATACCATCATATCTATAATAAAAGTCGTTACTTTTCTATATTAATATATAAATAAATATAATTATTTATTTATATATATATATATATATATATATATATATATAGTATACTTGTTGTGGATGTTTTTTTTTTACAATTATATATCCATATATATATATATATTATATAATTTATAAATATAAATATGAAATAGAAACAGCAGTGAAGGTATATATGCAGGTAGGTATACCACCACTACTGTTTCGGAGTCTGTATACAAGCATGCTTGTACTAGCGATGTTGCTACTTTAGCTGAGGACTTGGCAATGAGAATAACGGAGATCAGCGAAGAATTTGAAAATGTCAGTGAAGATGAAGATGTGGGTGATCTTAATATACACAACTATAAAGCGGGAATATAATACTAATATCCATTGTTTAGGACAATACACATATTTAAAAACGTATATAAATATATGTATTGGCCTAAATAATGGATATTAGTGCTATATTCCATAATTTATACATATTAGTTTATTGTACTTTTTATACATCCATATAGGAATCTAGTTATTCATTTATGAGTATATATATATATATATATATATATATATATATAAGTATATACTTGTGAATGTAATTTAAATTATGTTAAATATATAATATTAACGTGGTGATAAATATTCTTACTTTGACTTACTTAATGAATATTTATTAATTTAAAAATGATAAATTATAATATAATATATTATAATATTATAACATATATTTTAAATACAGTATCATTAACTATACTGAAATATTAATTAATATATACATATTTATAAAGAACACGATATATGTGTTAAAGATTCATACATACAAGTTTGTGTGCAATATCAACACACCTATATGTACACACAGATGAACACGCCCTTAACTTATTTATTATATAACTTGTCCATTCTTTTAATAAGATTAATATATATAAGGAATTTATATGTATATTATAATATCTGATATTAGAACTTTTATCCTTATATTATGACATCAATATAATTATATTTGCAATGACTGAATGAATAAATATATGTGCTTCTATAGAGATATTTTATATTTATTCCGTATTTAATACTTTAGATATTAATATTTTTAATTAAAAAAATCATTTATTCATTATCTGATATATTTTTAGTGTCGATATCAATAGTGTAGATAACAACATTCCTAATATACCAAATGTTCATATATAAATGGTCA
Organism: Osedax fenrisi; assembly: GCA_964019155.1. NCBI lineage: Eukaryota > Metazoa > Annelida > Polychaeta > Sabellida > Siboglinidae > Osedax > Osedax fenrisi. The sequence continues at coordinate 70,765,273 of OZ025243.1, read as the reverse complement.
ATCATCATTACAATATCAAATACAATATCTGATGTTTAAGATTATCGCAAATTCTGATATCATACCTATATCCATATTTAAAGAGGTTATTCGTGATATGTTATTATATAATATATTTCCATGAGAAAAAGCAATACAAGAGGTAATGTAGTTAATATAAATATCTAGTTTAACGTAATTTCTAGTTTATTAAAATAAAATAAATAATAAAATTTTATTATTTAAATATATTCTGTTAGGTCAATTTATATTTTATATAACGTATTTTCTAATATAATTATATAGTATATATAATATTATATGAGAATATTCTAATATATTTATTAAATGTAGTACTAAAATGGGAGTACCTAGTAGCAGAAGTACATACAATTCAACTTACAAGTTCAAAACTTAATTTTGACCTCAATTAAAAACTCAATTTAGTTAGAAATGTTTACTTAAGTTGAACTTAAATTTATAAGGTCATAAATATATATATTTACCATTTCTATTATATTTATTATTAGCAATGTATTAACTCATATTACAATATACTATATAATTTTATTTATTATATTTCTAACTTAAATTCAAATATAATTACATTTTTATATTGAATACAATATTTATTAAAAATCGTTAAAATAATAATTGTTACATATTCAATATTAAGTATGTAGTTCAAAAAAAATGTATAATGTATCAATATAATTACGATTACAATTAAAATTGAGGTATAATGATCATATATCATTTTAATAATATTATGATCACTTTGAAAAATATATAGGATTACTTACAAATAATTTTAGCTATTACATTAATTTACTTATTTATTAAATTTAGCATAACTTAAATATTAAAAAAAATAATAATTAATTTGCGTCAATAATAATATAATAAATAAGTTATAATAAGATACATTTTATTAACAAAAATATAAAAAACAAATGTAGAATTTTTTTTTTAATTTCAAAAATGAGGGGGAAAATATTTCAAAAAATATATAAAAAATATATTTCAATCTATTGTTCTAAAAATATTAAAAACAAATAATATTATACATAATATTATAACAATATTTAAAAAATATAAAAAATATTTTAAAAAAGACAAAAAATACAAAAAATATTACAAAATATATTTTTTTAAATTGTCGAAAAATATTTTTTAAAATCTAAAAAATATTTCAAAATATTACAAAATGTATTTTAAATAAATGGCGAAAAACATTTTATATATACAGTAAAACCTCTATATAAGAAACCTCTTTATAAGAAAAACCTCTTTATAAGAACATTTATCACACATTTGGTTGGAATTCAACCTTTTCCACATTAAAAAACATCTTTATAAGAAAATCTTATAAGAAAAATATAAGAAAAACCTCTTTATAAGAAACTTATTGTATACAAAATATAAAAAATAATTATATATAAATAGAAGTATTGTATATTGATAATAATTATAGAAATTAATTATTATATAAGATATTTTTTTTTCTTATAAATATTTTATAATACCTAAATAGCTCGAAATGAATTAAAAATAATTAATAATTGTTATTGTATATCCATAGATTTATTAAAATTAATTAATAAATGTTATTTTAAAATAAATCATATTTATAAACTATTCTATTGATTAATACTAAATAAATATAAATAAATAAATATACTATATATATATATATATATATATGCGTTATATATGCGTTATATATATATATATAAATAAATAAATGTTAATTAAATTAACTTCTTTTATATATATAATTTAAATATGTTTATATTTATTTTATTACATCATAACTATATATAAACTTAAATAATTTAACATCATACTTGTTATCTTACATCTAAATTAAAATTCGACTTACATCTAAACTTAAGTTGAACTTAAGTTGAACATAACTTAAGTCATATAACATAAGTTTATTATATAATTAAATATATGTTTATATTTATTGTTCCTTAAACTTAAGTTCCTACCTTAAGTTAAACTTATGTTATATATAATTATATATATTAATATATATATATATATATATATATATATATATATTATATATTAAATATTATATTTTATTAACTCATGTTACATAACATATATAACATAAGTTTAACTTAAGGTATATATATTATAATATTGAATAGCAACTTAATGTCAACTAAAGTTCTACTTATGTTGATTGTAGTAAGTTAATAATATATGCTTACATGCTTTTATATTAATTTTATATAAAAAACTTATATCAGAACTTAAGTTCAACCTACATCAGAACTTAAGTTCAAATTAAATCAGAACTTAATTTTTGATTTAAGTTGAATGCTGGGGTATTATATTTAATTTGTATTATACTTAATACTAACACAATTAGTATTTAAATTATCGTACATTTTATCCTATATATACGATATATATATTTTCAATATTATAAACTAATCTAATACGTGTTCCTCTATGAACCGAAAACATTAAACAAAGGACATAACACAGATAGCCAAGATGTCCATATATATGTATATATATATATTTATATATATATATATGTATATATATATATATATATATATATATATATATATATATATATATATATATATAAACATATATATTTTAATCTTTAATATTAACTTTAGTATACTATTATAATAATAAAATGTAATCTCGTCATACACATATAGGAGGAAGGCTTCAGTTTACTCGACAAAAGGATATTCTTCGTATGTGTACTGGCTACGTTGATGTTACTTGCGGTGTGTGTCGGATTTGTTAGGAGACTGAGAAATAGGAATAATTACGGAGAGATGCATATCGAAAATGTATGGAGTATGAATGAGGATAAAGAGTTATATGTATGTGGAACTTGTCTGACCATACTGTCTGATGTTTTATACATTAGCATATATATATATATATATATATATATATATATATATTAGGGTGGAGTCAATTTTGAAATGGGTATGGCGACATATATTGCAATTATTGAACTGCACATGTATTCTTAAATCACTGACGCGAGACATAAACATTTCATAATTCACTCTAACCTAATATATATATATACATTAACCCACGATCTTTTTAAATGATATATACTATACTATAGTATATAAAGGTATACTATAGTGTATATTGTATATATATATATATATATATATATATATATAGTATACTTGTTGTTGATGTTTTTTTTACAATTATATATCCATATATATATATTATATAATTTATAAATATGAAATAGAAACAGCAGTGAAGGTATATATACAGGTAGGTATACCACCACTGCTGTTTCGGAGTCTGTATACAAGCATGCTTGTACTAGCGATGTTGCTACTTTAGCTGAGGACTTGGCAATGAGAATAACGGAATCGGAGATCAGCGACGATTTCGAAAATGTCAGTGAAGATGAAGATGTGGGTGATCTTAATATACACAACTATAAAGCGGGAATATAATACTAATATCCATTGTTTAGGACAATACACATATTTAACAACGTATATAAATATATGTATCGACCTAAATAATGGATATTAGTGCTATATTCCATAATTTATACGCATTAGTTTATTGTACTTTTTAATACACCCATATAGGAATCTAATTATTCATATATGAGTTTATATATATAAGTATATACTTGTGCATGTAATTTACATCATGTTAAATATATAACATTAACGTGTTGATAAATATACTTAATTTGACTTACTTAATGAATTATTTATTAATTTAAAAATAATAAATTATAATATAATATGTTGAATATAGTATAATTAACTATACTGAAATATTAGTTAATATAGATATATTGATAAAGAACACGATATATGTGTTAAAGATTCACACATACAAGTTTGTGTGCAATATCAACACACCTATATGTTTACACATATGAATACACCCCTAAACTTATTACTATATAACTTGTGCATTCTTTTAATAAGATTAATATATATATATATGTTGGGAATTTATATGTATATTATAATATCTGATTTTATATTAGAACTTTTATCCTTATATTATGACATAAATATAATTAATATCATTATATTTGAAATGACTGAATAAATAAATATCAGTGTTTCTATAGACATGTTTCTATAGCTTTATACTTGTTCCGTATTTAAAACTTTAAATATTAAAAAAATCATTTATTTATTATATGATATATTTTTAGACTCGTAAATCTTTTAAACTAATATTAATATTGATGATAACAACATTCCTAATATAACACATTTTTTCATATATAAAACGCATACATTTTATGTGTGAAACATTTTCTTCGGAAAACAAAGATTTCCCGATAGAGATTTCCCGATAGGTCTAAAATAGCTCTAAAAGGACAGTTTTACGTAATTATGATCGGTGTAGATGTGGAAATCAAAAAATTCATCCGAATCACAATTCTACTGTCCTAGAGAAGTAGTAGCCATTTAAATTTTGTAAATCCGTCCAGCCGTTTTCTTAAACATATAAAGGATAGGGGAGAGAACGGAGTAGTGGCCGATAATGTATATATCTCAGCATACTTCTAATATATCGATACATATTGAATTTTAAGATCTTATTTTTGTTGAACTACCTATAAAATATATAGGTTTAGAATATTGTGATTTCACTTTTATAAATTACTGAATATTATTAACGATTTGTTAGGCATCATAAAAGGCATACAAAAGCATTACAATAAGGCAAGTCCAGGTTAGTGGCCGATAGTATCAGAATATGCAATAGATGTCTCGTAATGTATTCGATTTATATTTTTAAATTATATAATATTAAATAATTATATTTATGATTCATATGCACCTTATTTGTTTCAATGATTTAATTACATACACACATACGCACACGCATACATAAGTATAAATATATATAATCATGTTTTTGTTAAAATTTGACAAAAAATTATTATGTAATACATTAGAGTAATTAATTAATTTTTTTTAAAAAAATTACTTTATATTATAGACATTTTGATCATATAAATATTATATATAGAACTTGTTATCATAGTTAGCACCATTTAAGCGTTAATTAAAACGACCACTACTCCGTTCCGTCCCTTATATATAAATAAATAAATAAATATTTAATTAAGTAAACTTACTATTATATATATAGAATTTAAATATATTTAAATTTAATTTATGTCATATAACATAAGTTTATTATATACTTAAAATATGTTTACATTTATTGTTCTTATAACTTACGTTTCTACCTTAAGTTAAACTTACGTAACATAAGTTTATAAAATATAATATTTAATATATAATATAATATTGCATCAAAACTTAATATCAACAACAATTCTACTTAAGTTAATTGTAGTTTATTTAAGTTAATATGATATGCTTACATGCTTATATTAATATAAAAACTTATATCAGAACTTAAGTTCAACCTACATCAGAACTTAAGTTCAAATTAAATCAGAACTTAATTTTTGATTTAAGTTGAATGCTGGGGTATTATATTTAATTTGTATTATACTTAATACTAACAAAATTAGTATTTAAATTATCGTACATTTTATCCTATATATACGATATATATATTTTCAATATTATAAACTAATCTGATACGTGTTCCTCTATGAACCGAAAACATTAAACAAAGGACATAACACAGATAGCCAATATGTCCATATATATGTATATATATTTATATATATATATATGTATATATATATATATATATATATATATATATATATATATGTATATATATATATATATATAAACATATATATTTTAATCTTTAATATTAACTTTAGTATACTATTATAATAATAAAATGTAATCTCGTCATACACATATAGGAGGAAGGCTTCAGTTTACTCGACAAAAGGATATTCTTCGTATGTGTACTGGCTACGTTGATGTTACTTGCGGTGTGTGTCGGATTTGTTAGGAGACTGAGAAATAGGAATAATTACGGAGAGATGCATATCGAAAATGTATGGAGTATGAATGAGGATAAAGAGTTATACAGGGGCGGATACAGGAATTTTTCAAGGGGGGGGCTGACATTCAAATAAAAGTATATTTTTAAAATAAGACATATTTACTATGCTAATATTCAATTGATATATAAATTAAATACTATATTAAATTAAATAGAATAATATTTTATATTTTATTGAATAAAAACTATTAATCCAATATATTAATCAATTGCATTATTCTTGGATTACGTATTTCAAATTTGGAAATAATATAATCACAATCGATCTCTATGTCTTTATGTATATATAAAGAAATTATTTTTAGTTGATCTTCACTCATAATCGAAGGTAAATATGTATTTATTATTCTTAATCGGTTAAATGAACGTTCACATTCACACAAGGTAACTGGAGTAGTAGCCATCAATAAAAGCATTTCATAGATATTAGAAAAAAATGTATAGGTATACCTATATACCTATAATAATATATATAAATTATAAATTATTTAATAATTTCAATTTACCTTGCCATGTTATCGAGTACTTGAGTACTGGTCGTAACAATTTGTATTGTATTAGGTATACCTATATCTATAGATATTTATTTTCTGTCCATTTAACTTCCCAACAAATCAATTCGGTTTGTATTAAATGTATCTTTGGTAAATCATCTTTTACTAATTCATAAAACTTTAATATATTTTCTTTTCATGAATCCTTATTTTCATTCATTACTTTTATAATTAATAATGCTCCAAGAGATATATACAATATGTATATATTGGATCCTTCTTTCATCTCCATTATCAAATGATCCAAGAATGGAATATATATTACTTTTTTTTAAATACTCTTCAGATGATGAAGCAGGTGTCTTTATTTAACCTTGGTAAAGAAATTCCTTCATTTGAATATGATAATAAATGTGACGCTTCTTCATTCCATTCTAATTGTACTTCATCAATATTATCTCTACAAACTTGTATCCCTTTAATTACACTTTGAATATCATGATTTGCCTTATATGCGTCTATTGACCTACCCTGGAGAGCATTTGTTAAATTTTCTATGAAATTAATTGAATTATTACATACAATTAATGACATACTAAATTGAGTATTAATCATAGAATTGTAAAGACCGTTAGCTTTTGTTATACTTTCTGAATTCCATATTTTATCTTCATATATTTCTAACATTTTTCAAGTATTGCTTGATACAGTTTGATAAATACTCGCAAAGCATCATGTCTGGCAACCGATCTCGTTTTACTTTAACTAATTTCTTTTTAGAAGATTCAACACAAATTTGTGTAAAATTTTCTTCTAATAAATCTTGCCTCTTTTCAGAATATTTAAAAAATATGCAGATTTCTAACAATATGCTTACCATATTTTGAATTAACGACATTTTGCATTCATATACTATTGATATATTTAATACATGTGATCTATAGTATACATGTGTAGAGTTAGTGTTCTTATTCAGAATTATAGTTGACGCTCATTTTATTTTGCCAGATATATTTCCTGCTCCATAGTATCCTTACCCTCTTAAATGTTCAATATTTAATTCAGATTTAGTTAGTGTATCCATAATCAAGTTAGCTTTACTTTCTCCACTAAGATGTTCACATCCTAATATTTTAACTTTAAAAACATTTTCTATCAAGTTAACTACAATTTTAGTGGGAAACCACTTTACTTTCCGGCAACTTGCCTGAAATATAATAACTTTATAGGAGTATTCCATTACAACTTGATATAATAATTTTTTAAAGTTACAATATTTCAAGTAAGTTGCCGGAAAATCTTATATATAAGTATAGTGGGATACCCCTTTAATATTGATTTAAATTTTTCTCTGTTGCATTAAATTTACTTAGATATGTTATTGTTGACTTGCATTATAGCTGATTGCAGCATGCTTCTTATTTTCTATCACTGCAATAAAACGAGAATTTTCTTCCAAAGAGTTATTGTGGTAAATATATCAACTATAATTGATTCAAATTTTCTTAAATCTGCAATCGAATCTTTAAACTTAATCATGGACGAAGTGACACATTTTCCAACTTGATTGTGATTAATTTTTAAATGAAAAATATATGGTATATACAATCGGCCATTTAAAGATTCACCCTACCTATAATTGATATTGAATGTTTTGCTGATTTAACCATATTATCTATTTTTAAATCATATATTTTACAATCATGAGGGGGGGGGGCTAGAGCCCCCCTAGCCCCCCCTGTATCCACCCCTGGTTATATGTATGTGGAACTTGTCTGACCATACTGTCTGATGTTTTATACATTAGCATATATATATATATATTATGGTGGAGTCAATTTTGAAATGGGTATGGCGACATATATTGCAATTATTGAACTGCACATGTATTCTTAAATCACTGACGCGAGACATAAACATTTCATAATTCACTCTAACCTAATATATATATATATATATATATACATTAACCCACGATCATTTTAAATGATATATACTATACTATAGTATATAAAGGTATACTATAGTGTATATTGTATATATATATATATATATATATATATATATATATATATATATATATAGTATACTTGTTGTTGATGTTTTTTTTACATTTATATATCCATATATATATATATTATATAATTTATAAATATGAAATAGAAACAGCAGTGAAGGTATATATACAGGTAGGTATACCACCACTACTGTTTCGGAGTCTGTATACAAGCATGCTTGTACTAGCGATGTTGCTACTTTAGCTGAGGACTTGGCAATCAGAATAACGGAATCGGAGATCAGCGACGATTTCGAAAATGTCAGTTAAGATGAAGATGTGGGTGATCTTAATATACACAACTATAAAGCGGGAATATAATACTAATATCCATTGTTTAGGACAATACACATATTTAACAACGTATATAAATATATGTATCGACCTAAATAATGGATATTAGTGCTATATTCCATAATTTATACGCATTAGTTTATTGTACTTTTTAATAAACCCATATAGGAATCTAATTATTCATATATGAGTTTATATATATAAGTATATACTTGTGCATGTTATTTACATCATGTTAAATATATAACATTAACGTACGTTAATAAATAACACGTGTTGATAAATATACTTAATTTGACTTAATGAATATTTATTAATTTAAAAATGATAAATTATAATATAATATTTTAAATATAATATCATTAACTATACTGACATATTAGTTAATATAGATATATTGATAAAGAATACGATATATGTGTTAAAGATTTATACATACAAGTTTGTGTGCAATATCAACACATCTATATGTATACACAGATGAACACACTCTTAACGTATTAATATATAACTTGTGCATTTTTATTAATAAGATTAATATATATATATATATATATTGGGAATTTATATATATATATTAAAATATATGATTTTATATTAGAATTTATCTTTATATTATGACATACATATAATTATATTTGCAATGGCTGAATGAATAAATATTAGTGCTTCTATATATAGAGATATTTTATATTTATTCCGTATTTAAAACTTTTGATATTAAAAAAAATCATTTATTCATTATCTGATATATTTTTAGACTTGTAAATCTTTTTAAATAATATTAATAGGTTGACCTATTAACCTATTGTTGATAACAACATTCTAATATACCAAATGTTCATATATAAATGGCCAATCATCATTACAATATCAAATACAATATCTGATGTTTAAGATTATTGCAAATTCTGATATCATACCTATATCCCTATTTAAAGAGATTATTCGTGATATGTTATTATATAATATATTTCCATAAGAAAAAGCAATACAAGAGGTAAATGTAGTTAACATAAGTATCTAGTTTAACGTCATTTCTAGTTTATTAAAATAAAATAAATAAACATTATTTATTATTTAAATATATTCTGTTAAGTCAATTTATATTTTATATAGCGTATTTGCTAATATAATTATATAGTATATATACTATTATATAATGAGAATATTCTAACATATTTGTTAAATGTAGTACTGTAGTAGGAGTACCTATTAGTAGTATACATATAATTCAACTTAAAAGTTCAAAACTTAAGTTTAACTTCAATTAAAAACTTAAGTTGAACTTAAATGTATATGTATAAGGTCATAGGTAAAATTCTAAATATATATTTACCATTTATATTATATTTATTATCAGCAATGTATTAACTCATATATTACAATATACTATATAATTTTATTTGTTATATTTATAACTTAAATTCAAAAATAATAACATTTTTATATTGAATACAATATTTAATAAATATTCAATTGTTATATATTCAATATTAAGAAATTAGTTCAAAAAATATACAATTAAATTGACTTACTTTTATATAGTTAACTAGCTGTCTACGGCGTTGCCCGGGTATTATACTTGTAGCGGGATCGTTAGCAATGTAGATGTAAACAAAGATTTAATTATTGGAAACAATTTATTTATTTTATATATATATAAGTATACTTATATGCACTAAATATTAAGTATTTATAAATGTTTAAATTACTTCGTTAAATATAGCGAAAACGTAAACGTTATCACCGTTTATTTCTATTTACAAATGCATTAAAGTAAAGTTTATATAACTACATGTTTACTATAGGCCTCACATTCGTATACATTTTATGTATGAAACATTTTTTCTAAAATCAAAAAATTTCCCGATATAGGGAAATAGGTCGAACATAGTCTAAAAGGACAGTTTTACGTAATTATGATCGGTGGAAATTAAAAAATTCATCCGAATGACAATTCTACTGACCTAGAGAATTAGTAGCAATTTAAATTTTGTAAATCCATCCAGTCGTTTTCTTAAACATAGAACGCATAAGTGAGAGAATGGAATAGTAGCCGATAATATATATGCAGCATACTTCTAATATATCGATACATATTGAATTTTAAGATCTTATTTTTGTTGAACTACCTATAAAATATATAGGTTTAGAATATTGTGATTTCACTTTTATAAATTACTGAATATTATTAACGATTTGTTAGGCATCATAAAAGGCATACAAAAGCATTACAATAAGGCAAGTCCAGGTTAGTGGCCGATAGTATCAGAATATGCAATAGATGTCTCGTAATGTATTCGATTTATATTTTTAAATTATATAATATTAAATAATTATATTTATGATTCATATGCACCTTATTTGTTTCAATGATTTAATTACATACACACATACGCACACGCATACATAAGTATAAATATATATAATCATGTTTTTGTTAAAATTTGACAAAAAATTATTATGTAATACATTAGAGTAATTAATTAATTTTTTTTAAAAAAATTACTTTATATTATAGACATTTTGATCATATAAATATTATATATAGAACTTGTTATCATAGTTAGCACCATTTAAGCGTTAATTAAAACGACCACTACTCCGTTCCGTCCCTTATATATAAATAAATAAATAAATATTTAATTAAGTAAACTTACTATTATATATATAGAATTTAAATATATTTAAATTTAATTTATGTCATATAACATAAGTTTATTATATACTTAAAATATGTTTACATTTATTGTTCTTATAACTTACGTTTCTACCTTAAGTTAAACTTACGTAACATAAGTTTATAAAATATAATATTTAATATATAATATAATATTGCATCAAAACTTAATATCAACAACAATTCTACTTAAGTTAATTGTAGTTTATTTAAGTTAATATGATATGCTTACATGCTTATATTAATATAAAAACTTATATCAGAACTTAAGTTCAACCTACATCAGAACTTAAGTTCAAATTAAATCAGAACTTAATTTTTGATTTAAGTTGAATGCTGGGGTATTATATTTAATTTGTATTATACTTAATACTAACAAAATTAGTATTTAAATTATCGTACATTTTATCCTATATATACGATATATATATTTTCAATATTATAAACTAATCTGATACGTGTTCCTCTATGAACCGAAAACATTAAACAAAGGACATAACACAGATAGCCAATATGTCCATATATATGTATATATATTTATATATATATATATGTATATATATATATATATATATATATATATATATATATATGTATATATATATATATATATAAACATATATATTTTAATCTTTAATATTAACTTTAGTATACTATTATAATAATAAAATGTAATCTCGTCATACACATATAGGAGGAAGGCTTCAGTTTACTCGACAAAAGGATATTCTTCGTATGTGTACTGGCTACGTTGATGTTACTTGCGGTGTGTGTCGGATTTGTTAGGAGACTGAGAAATAGGAATAATTACGGAGAGATGCATATCGAAAATGTATGGAGTATGAATGAGGATAAAGAGTTATACAGGGGCGGATACAGGAATTTTTCAAGGGGGGGGCTGACATTCAAATAAAAGTATATTTTTAAAATAAGACATATTTACTATGCTAATATTCAATTGATATATAAATTAAATACTATATTAAATTAAATAGAATAATATTTTATATTTTATTGAATAAAAACTATTAATCCAATATATTAATCAATTGCATTATTCTTGGATTACGTATTTCAAATTTGGAAATAATATAATCACAATCGATCTCTATGTCTTTATGTATATATAAAGAAATTATTTTTAGTTGATCTTCACTCATAATCGAAGGTAAATATGTATTTATTATTCTTAATCGGTTAAATGAACGTTCACATTCACACAAGGTAACTGGAGTAGTAGCCATCAATAAAAGCATTTCATAGATATTAGAAAAAAATGTATAGGTATACCTATATACCTATAATAATATATATAAATTATAAATTATTTAATAATTTCAATTTACCTTGCCATGTTATCGAGTACTTGAGTACTGGTCGTAACAATTTGTATTGTATTAGGTATACCTATATCTATAGATATTTATTTTCTGTCCATTTAACTTCCCAACAAATCAATTCGGTTTGTATTAAATGTATCTTTGGTAAATCATCTTTTACTAATTCATAAAACTTTAATATATTTTCTTTTCATGAATCCTTATTTTCATTCATTACTTTTATAATTAATAATGCTCCAAGAGATATATACAATATGTATATATTGGATCCTTCTTTCATCTCCATTATCAAATGATCCAAGAATGGAATATATATTACTTTTTTTTAAATACTCTTCAGATGATGAAGCAGGTGTCTTTATTTAACCTTGGTAAAGAAATTCCTTCATTTGAATATGATAATAAATGTGACGCTTCTTCATTCCATTCTAATTGTACTTCATCAATATTATCTCTACAAACTTGTATCCCTTTAATTACACTTTGAATATCATGATTTGCCTTATATGCGTCTATTGACCTACCCTGGAGAGCATTTGTTAAATTTTCTATGAAATTAATTGAATTATTACATACAATTAATGACATACTAAATTGAGTATTAATCATAGAATTGTAAAGACCGTTAGCTTTTGTTATACTTTCTGAATTCCATATTTTATCTTCATATATTTCTAACATTTTTCAAGTATTGCTTGATACAGTTTGATAAATACTCGCAAAGCATCATGTCTGGCAACCGATCTCGTTTTACTTTAACTAATTTCTTTTTAGAAGATTCAACACAAATTTGTGTAAAATTTTCTTCTAATAAATCTTGCCTCTTTTCAGAATATTTAAAAAATATGCAGATTTCTAACAATATGCTTACCATATTTTGAATTAACGACATTTTGCATTCATATACTATTGATATATTTAATACATGTGATCTATAGTATACATGTGTAGAGTTAGTGTTCTTATTCAGAATTATAGTTGACGCTCATTTTATTTTGCCAGATATATTTCCTGCTCCATAGTATCCTTACCCTCTTAAATGTTCAATATTTAATTCAGATTTAGTTAGTGTATCCATAATCAAGTTAGCTTTACTTTCTCCACTAAGATGTTCACATCCTAATATTTTAACTTTAAAAACATTTTCTATCAAGTTAACTACAATTTTAGTGGGAAACCACTTTACTTTCCGGCAACTTGCCTGAAATATAATAACTTTATAGGAGTATTCCATTACAACTTGATATAATAATTTTTTAAAGTTACAATATTTCAAGTAAGTTGCCGGAAAATCTTATATATAAGTATAGTGGGATACCCCTTTAATATTGATTTAAATTTTTCTCTGTTGCATTAAATTTACTTAGATATGTTATTGTTGACTTGCATTATAGCTGATTGCAGCATGCTTCTTATTTTCTATCACTGCAATAAAACGAGAATTTTCTTCCAAAGAGTTATTGTGGTAAATATATCAACTATAATTGATTCAAATTTTCTTAAATCTGCAATCGAATCTTTAAACTTAATCATGGACGAAGTGACACATTTTCCAACTTGATTGTGATTAATTTTTAAATGAAAAATATATGGTATATACAATCGGCCATTTAAAGATTCACCCTACCTATAATTGATATTGAATGTTTTGCTGATTTAACCATATTATCTATTTTTAAATCATATATTTTACAATCATGAGGGGGGGGGGCTAGAGCCCCCCTAGCCCCCCCTGTATCCACCCCTGGTTATATGTATGTGGAACTTGTCTGACCATACTGTCTGATGTTTTATACATTAGCATATATATATATATATTATGGTGGAGTCAATTTTGAAATGGGTATGGCGACATATATTGCAATTATTGAACTGCACATGTATTCTTAAATCACTGACGCGAGACATAAACATTTCATAATTCACTCTAACCTAATATATATATATATATATATATATACATTAACCCACGATCATTTTAAATGATATATACTATACTATAGTATATAAAGGTATACTATAGTGTATATTGTATATATATATATATATATATATATATATATATATATATATATATAGTATACTTGTTGTTGATGTTTTTTTTACATTTATATATCCATATATATATATATTATATAATTTATAAATATGAAATAGAAACAGCAGTGAAGGTATATATACAGGTAGGTATACCACCACTACTGTTTCGGAGTCTGTATACAAGCATGCTTGTACTAGCGATGTTGCTACTTTAGCTGAGGACTTGGCAATCAGAATAACGGAATCGGAGATCAGCGACGATTTCGAAAATGTCAGTTAAGATGAAGATGTGGGTGATCTTAATATACACAACTATAAAGCGGGAATATAATACTAATATCCATTGTTTAGGACAATACACATATTTAACAACGTATATAAATATATGTATCGACCTAAATAATGGATATTAGTGCTATATTCCATAATTTATACGCATTAGTTTATTGTACTTTTTAATAAACCCATATAGGAATCTAATTATTCATATATGAGTTTATATATATAAGTATATACTTGTGCATGTTATTTACATCATGTTAAATATATAACATTAACGTACGTTAATAAATAACACGTGTTGATAAATATACTTAATTTGACTTAATGAATATTTATTAATTTAAAAATGATAAATTATAATATAATATTTTAAATATAATATCATTAACTATACTGACATATTAGTTAATATAGATATATTGATAAAGAATACGATATATGTGTTAAAGATTTATACATACAAGTTTGTGTGCAATATCAACACATCTATATGTATACACAGATGAACACACTCTTAACGTATTAATATATAACTTGTGCATTTTTATTAATAAGATTAATATATATATATATATATATTGGGAATTTATATATATATATTAAAATATATGATTTTATATTAGAATTTATCTTTATATTATGACATACATATAATTATATTTGCAATGGCTGAATGAATAAATATTAGTGCTTCTATATATAGAGATATTTTATATTTATTCCGTATTTAAAACTTTTGATATTAAAAAAAATCATTTATTCATTATCTGATATATTTTTAGACTTGTAAATCTTTTTAAATAATATTAATAGGTTGACCTATTAACCTATTGTTGATAACAACATTCTAATATACCAAATGTTCATATATAAATGGCCAATCATCATTACAATATCAAATACAATATCTGATGTTTAAGATTATTGCAAATTCTGATATCATACCTATATCCCTATTTAAAGAGATTATTCGTGATATGTTATTATATAATATATTTCCATAAGAAAAAGCAATACAAGAGGTAAATGTAGTTAACATAAGTATCTAGTTTAACGTCATTTCTAGTTTATTAAAATAAAATAAATAAACATTATTTATTATTTAAATATATTCTGTTAAGTCAATTTATATTTTATATAGCGTATTTGCTAATATAATTATATAGTATATATACTATTATATAATGAGAATATTCTAACATATTTGTTAAATGTAGTACTGTAGTAGGAGTACCTATTAGTAGTATACATATAATTCAACTTAAAAGTTCAAAACTTAAGTTTAACTTCAATTAAAAACTTAAGTTGAACTTAAATGTATATGTATAAGGTCATAGGTAAAATTCTAAATATATATTTACCATTTATATTATATTTATTATCAGCAATGTATTAACTCATATATTACAATATACTATATAATTTTATTTGTTATATTTATAACTTAAATTCAAAAATAATAACATTTTTATATTGAATACAATATTTAATAAATATTCAATTGTTATATATTCAATATTAAGAAATTAGTTCAAAAAATATACAATTAAATTGACTTACTTTTATATAGTTAACTAGCTGTCTACGGCGTTGCCCGGGTATTATACTTGTAGCGGGATCGTTAGCAATGTAGATGTAAACAAAGATTTAATTATTGGAAACAATTTATTTATTTTATATATATATAAGTATACTTATATGCACTAAATATTAAGTATTTATAAATGTTTAAATTACTTCGTTAAATATAGCGAAAACGTAAACGTTATCACCGTTTATTTCTATTTACAAATGCATTAAAGTAAAGTTTATATAACTACATGTTTACTATAGGCCTCACATTCGTATACATTTTATGTATGAAACATTTTTTCTAAAATCAAAAAATTTCCCGATATAGGGAAATAGGTCGAACATAGTCTAAAAGGACAGTTTTACGTAATTATGATCGGTGGAAATTAAAAAATTCATCCGAATGACAATTCTACTGACCTAGAGAATTAGTAGCAATTTAAATTTTGTAAATCCATCCAGTCGTTTTCTTAAACATAGAACGCATAAGTGAGAGAATGGAATAGTAGCCGATAATATATATGCAGCATACTTCTAATATATCGATAAATATTGAATTTTAATATCATATTTTTGTTGAACTACCTATAAAATATATAGGTTTAGAATATTGTGATTTCACTTTTATAAATTACTGAATATTATTAACGATTTGTTAGGCATCATAAAAGGAATACAAAATCATTAAAATAAGGCAAGTCCGGGGTAGTGGCCGCTAGTATCAGAATATGCAATAGATGTCTCGTAATGTATTCGATTTATATTTTTAAATTATATAATATTAAATAATTATATTTATGATTCATACGCACCTTATTTGTTTCAATGATTTAATTATATACACACACACTCACACACATAAATAAGTATACATATATATAATCATGTTTTTGTTAAAATTTGACAAAAAATGATTATGTAATAAATTAGAGTAATTAATTAATTATTAAAAAAATGTACTTTATATTATAGACATTTTTATCATCTAAATATTATATATAGAACTTTTTATCCTATTTAGAACCATGTAAGCGTTAATTAAAAAGACCACTACTCCGTTCCGTCCCCTATATATAAATAAATAAATAAATATTTAATTAAATTAACTTTCTTATATATATAGAATTTAAATATATTTAAATTTATTATATTACACCATAACTATATTAAACTTACATCATTTAACATCAGATATTAATATTTATTTAAATATGTTATCTTACATCTAAACTTAATTCGACATACATCTAAACTTAAGTTGAACTTAAGCTGAACATAACTTAAGTCATATATATGACATAAGTTTATTATATAATTAAATATATGTTTAAATTTATGTTTTTCTTATGACTTAAGTTTCTACCTTAAGTTAAACTTACGTTATGTAACATAAGTTTATAAAATATAATATTTAATATATAATATAATATTGCATAAAAACTTAATGTCAACACAAATTCTACTTAAGTTAATTGTAGTAAGTTAATAATATATGCTTACATGCTTATATTAATATAAAACTTATATCAGAACTTAAGTTCAACCTACATCAGAAATTAAGTTCAAATTAAGTCATAATTAATTAAGTAAACCAAACTGTTAATATAATATGCTGAACATGTGTAATATTTATCAGTTCAACAGTTCTTAGTTTTTAATTGTAATATATTCAAAATGGCGTATAAATTTATAAATATTAATATATATATCTTATCACATTATTCTCTCATTGTATATTTAATTACTATAATATAAAAAAAATGTATATTTTTTTTTATTCAAATCTGTTAATCTCATAAAATTTACATATCTGTTGAACTCTATACAAATGTAATATGTTGAACATGTTCAATTTAAACATCTGTTGAACTCTATACAAATGTAATATGTTGAACATATTCAATTTACACATCTGTTGAACTCTATACAAATGTAATATGTTGAACATATTCAATTTACACATATGTTGAACTCTATACAAATGTAATATGTTGAACATATTCAATTTACACATCTGTTGAACTCTATACAAATGTAATATGTTGAACGTATTAATTTAACATTTTTGTAAAATAATTAAATTATATATAATTACATATATGTAAATATTACATAACCATGTATTTTAATATATATGATTAAATATTAGGAAAATAGTGCAAATATAAGGAAACTAATGTTGTCAACATTTAAATATAGTGTGTAAAATTTATATTAATTATTATATTATATAAATAATAAATATAATTAATTAATTAATACTATTAATTTATAATATTATATATATGTATACTTAATAATGATTACTCACTTATAATACTCATCTACATATATTTATATATTAATAAGTACTACTTATACCTACTTATAAATACTATATTATAATTGTTAACATATACAATAATTTTACAAATCCAATACAATATCTGAAGTTGTTTTATGTATGTATACCACATATATGTGCACACTATAGCATGCTATACATATATATATATATTTACATATATATATATATATATATATATATATATATATATATATATATATATATATATATATATATGTTATAAAGGGAAGTCTGCGGATATATCTATTAATTAATGTAATATACATGTATGTCGGATTGAATTAAATTCAAGTCGGTCATTACGTAATAACAATATATCTGCATGTATAAATTGTTTTAGGCCTCACGCTCGGTTGATTGCATAACATGTGTACATTTCTATTTTGTAATTAAATGTTTTATTATTTGTATTAATTTGTATTCGTTTTGTCATTTATATTTGTTATGGTGTATGTATATGTCGTGTCATTCGTTTATATAAAAGGAACGCGCTCGTTGAGATTGATACAATTTTGATTCTGTACCTCACCAGGTTGGTACTTATTATCATTGTCGTTACAATATTTTTTACTATATTATTATTATTATTATTATTATTATTTATGTTATCATACAGGTATTTGTGGAAATAAAGTTATATAATAACTTCACTTTGTTACATATATATATTCTTTAATATTATGTTTTAACATCCCTATATTTAGGTTGAAGCTTTATCAAGATTAGGTGAATGCAACATTGGGGAAATAATTTTGTCTATGTTTAAATAGATTGCATCTAAGCAAGTATGGTGCCATTATTCTCAGTGCTGTCAACGAGGATAAATTTATTTTGCCCAAACAAAATGATACAAATGTATAACTGGTTAGTTTATATTATGTTAACATTAATTTACTATAAATACACTTAGGTTATTATGTCCTATTATAAGATAAATATAAGTTAAATATTCATATTCATATTTATTAAAGTTTAAATGTATACCCTATTTTATATATTAATTATATATTAATTAATATTTATATTAATAATTATATATATCATAGAGGCTACATTAAGAATTCATGAACATGCAGTAATAAAAGATATAGAAAAATGTATCGACACCCAACTTACAAATTGTAAACGAAAAAAGAAGGAGATGCAAGAAAATTATAATTAATAAAATTGTAATTTAATTAAATGATTTAATTTAATATATAGGACATCTGCTCAACTTAATACATTTTACATATGCTCAACATAATCAAAATGCAACATGTTCAACTCAATACAATTTACATATGCTCAACATAATCAAAATACAACATGTTCAACTGAATACATTTTAAATATGCTCAACATAATCAAAATGCAACATGTTCAACCACACCAAAAAATGTAGCAAAATGAATATGTTCAACATGTTAACAATTACATATGTTCAGCATATTATATTAACAGTTTGGTTTACTGGTATATAGGAGGAAAGCTTCAGTTAACTCGCCAAAAGGATATTCTTCATATGTGTACTGGCTACGTTGATGTTAGTTGCGGTGTGTGTCGGAGTTGTTAGAAGACTGAACAATAGGAACAATTACGGAGAGATGAATATCGAAAATATATGGAATATGAATGAGGGTAAAGAGTTATGTATGTGGAACTTGTCTGACCATACTGTCTGATGTTTTATATATTATAATATATATATATATATTAGGGTGAAGTGAATTTTGAAATGGTTATGGCGAGTTGATTATGCTCGCGTTAGTGATTTAAGTATATATTTAACATGTGAATTTATTGAAATTATTGAACTCCACATGTATTCTTAAATCACTAACGCGAGAACAGCATTACGCATAGAACAGTTACCGCAGTCTTCAATCGGTCAATATTATTTTAAGTGCAATAATGAAACAGATAAACTCACTCTGTTGATGAATATATATGGTACGATCACTACTGGCCAATCAATTATCTTCTGTTACATAAAGTGGGAAGTATTATTTTATTTTTGTTTGTTCTGTATTATATTTTGTTATAAATTTATTTTTGTAATAGAAAATTCGGGTTTTTTATATCTATATTTCAAATATAATTTTAAATAATAATTGTATACTAGTGTATACTATATTATAGTATAAAAAGGTATACTATAGTATATATTGTATATATATATATATATATATACATGTTCCCCACCACACCTATAGGTTATACTAATTAAACATATGTCAATAACATCCCAACACATTAATAATGATGACAACTCGGAGAAAGATACACAGAACACAATACTGGATGTATGTTATACCATCATATCTATAATAAAAGTCGTTACTTTTCTATATTAATATATAAATAAATATAATTATTTATTTATATATATATATATATATATATATATATATATATATATATATATAGTATATACCATCATATCTATAATAAAAGTCGTTACTTTTTCTATATTAATATATAAATAAAAGTAATTATTTATTTATATATATACTTGTGGTGGATGTGTTTTTTTTACAATTATATATCCATATATATATTATATAATTTATAAATATAAATATGAAATAGAAACAGCAGTGAAGGTATATATACAGGTAGGTATACCACCACTGCTGTTTCGGAGTCTGTATACAAGCATACTAGTACTAGCGATGTTGCTACTTTAGCTGAGGACTTGGCAATGAGAATAATGGAATCGGAGATCAGCGACGATTTCGAAAATTCAGTGAAGATGAAGATGTGGGTGATCTTAATATACACAATTATAAAGCGGGAATATAATACTAATATCCATTGTTTAGGACAATACACATATTTAACAATGTATATAAATATATGTATCGGCCTAAATAATGGATATTAGTGTTATATTCCTTAATTTATACACATTAGTTTATTGTACTTTTTATACATCCATATAGGAATCTAATTATTCATTTATGAGTATATATATATATATATATATATATATATATATAAGTATATACTTGTGAATGTAATTTAAATTATGTTAAATATATAATATTAACGTGGTGATAAATATTCTTAATTTGACTTACTTAATGAATATTTATTAATTTAAAAATGATAAATTATAATATAATATATTATAATATTATAACATATATTTTAAATACAGTATCATTAACTATACTGAAATATTAATTAATATATACATATTTATAAAGAACACGATATATGTGTTAAAGATTCATACATACAAGTGTGTGTGCAATATCAACACACCTATATGTACACACAGATGAACACGCCCTTAACTTATTTATTATATAACTTGTCCATTCTTTTAATAAGATTAATATATATACGTTGGGAATTTATATGTATATTATAATATCTGATTTTATATTAGAACTTTTATCCTTATATTATGACATAAATATAATTATATTTGCAATGACTGAATGAATAAATATATGTGCTTCTATAGAGATATTTTATATTTATTCCGTATTTAAAACTTTTGATATTAAAAAAATCATTTATTCATTATCTGATATATTTTTAGACTTGTAAATCTTTTTAAATAATATTAATATTGTTGATAACAACATTCTAATATACCAAATATTCATATATAAATGGCCAATCATCATTACAATATCAAATACAATATATGATGTTTAATATTATCGCAAATTCTGATATCATACCTATATCCCTATTTAAAGAGGTTATTCGTGATATGTTATTATATAATATATTTCCATGAGAAAAAGCAATACAAGAGGTAATGTAGTTAATATAAATATCTAGTTTAACGTAATTTATAGTTTATTAAAATAAAATAAATAATAATATTTTATTATTTAAATATATTCTGTTAGGTCAATTTATATTTTATATAACGTATTTTCTAATATAATTATATAGTATATATAATATTATATGAGAATATTCTAATATATTTATTAAATGTAGTACTAAAATGGGAGTACCTAGTAGCAGAAGTACATATCATTCAACTTACAAGTTCAAAACTTAATTTTGGCCTCAATTAAAAACTCAATTGAGTTAGAAATTTTTACTTAAGTTGAACTTAAATTTATAAGGTCATAAATATATATATTTACCATTTCTATTATATTTATTATTAGCAATGTATTAACTCATATTACAATATACTATATAATTTTATTTATTATATTTCTAACTTAAATTCAAATATAATTACATTTTTATATTGAATACAATATTTATTAAAAATCGTTAAAATAAAAATTGTTACATATTCATATTCAATATTAAGTATGTAGTTCAAAAAAAATGTATAATGTATCAATATAATTACGATTACAATTAAAATTGAGGTATAATGATCATATATCATTTTAATAATATTATGATCACTTTGAAAAATATATAGGATTACTTACAAATAATTTTAGCTATTACATTAATTTACTTATTTATTAAATTCAGCATAACTTAAATATCAAATAAAATAATAAATATAATTTGCGTCAATAATAATATAATAAATCTATTAAAAAAATAATTTATAATATGATACATTTTATTAAAAAAAATATGTAAAAATATAAAATATAAAAACAAATGTAGAATTTTTTTAAAAATCTCAAAAATGAGGGGTAAAATATTTCAAAAAATATATTTAAATCTATTATTCTAAAAATATTAAAAACAAATAATATTATACATAATATTATAATAATATTTAAAAAATATAAAAAAATATTTTAAAAAAGATAAAAAATATACAAAATATTAAAAAATATATTTTTTTAAATTGTCGAAAAATATTTTTTTAAATCTAAAAATTATTTCAAAATATTACAAAATGTATTTTAAAAAAATATTAAAAAATATATTTTTTTAAATGTTGAAAATACGAAATTAAAAAAATTCAGAACAAGATCTTGGTCGACCATTCAGGTTAACATTTATTATTATTTATTATTTATGAGTACAAATAACTATGAAGTTTCAATAAAAAATTTTATTTATAAATAATAGATAATATTTATTAGATATGCATATATATAATATGTACGATTGACTTAAAATAGACAGAAATTACATTAATAGAACATATTATTATATATAAAAGTGTGCCAGGTATCAAATATATAAATAAACAAATAATTTAATTAATTATTATTGTTTTTTTAAAACGAAAGTTTATTCATTTATTAAATTAATTTGACATATCTACATATCTACATTAATAGCGTTTTCATATCTATTATTAGCGTTTACATTAATTATTGTATCACGTCAGATGCATACTGGAGCGCCAATATCCAGAGCGTAGTCATCAGCTGACCATAGCTCCGATAGATGACAATGACGACAGAGGAACTGCCACGAAGAGAATCGACTTCGTGCGATAGTTTCAAGAAGCCCTCAAAAGGATAAACGATTTTAACAAACGTAAAGCAAAGGTTTCGTTTACACGCCGTATTCATCCGGTACTAATTACGCCCATTTCCAGTAACATTCGTATCACGATGATTATTCTATGATTAACCACACGTCTCATAAATAATTGACCTAGTATATATATATATATATATATTCCTCCTATATGTGTATGATGAGATTACGTTTTAATATTATAATAGTATACTATTATAATAATAAAACGTAATCTCATCATACACATATAGGAGGAAGGCTTCAGTTTACTCGCCAAAAGTATATTCTTGATATGTGTACTGGCTACTTTGATGTTACTTGCGGTGTGTGTCGGAGTTGTGAGGAGACTAACTGATAGGAACAATTACTGAGAGATGCATATCGAAAATGAATGGAGTATGAATGAGTGTATGCAGAGTTATATTATGTGGAACTTGTCTGACCATACTGTCTGATGTTTTATACATTAGAATATATATATATTAGGGTGGAGTGAATTTTGAAAAATGGTTATGGTGATATATATTGAAATTATTGAACTGCACATGTATACATAAGAATATATTCTTAAATCACTAACGCGAGACATAACCATTTCAAAATTCACTCTAACCTAATATACATACATTAACCCAGGATCATTTTAAATGATATATATATATATATATATACTATACTATTGTATATAAAGGTATACTATAGTATATAGCTATATATAGTATATATATACTATATATAGTGTATATTGTATATATATATATATATATATATATATATATATATATATATATATATATATATATAAATGTTCCCCACC
The DNA here is from genome assembly GCA_964019155.1 of Osedax fenrisi. NCBI lineage: Eukaryota > Metazoa > Annelida > Polychaeta > Sabellida > Siboglinidae > Osedax > Osedax fenrisi. The sequence continues at coordinate 70,739,972 of OZ025243.1, read as the reverse complement.
ACACCTATATGTTATAATAATTAAACATTTGTCAATAACAACCCAACACATTACTAATGATGACAACTCGGAGAAAGATACACAGAAAACAATACTGGATGTATGTTATACCATCATATCTATAATAAAAGTCGTTACTTTTCTATATTAATATATAAATAAATATAATTATTTATATATATATATATATATATATATATATAGTATACTTGCGGTGGATGTTTTTGTTTACAATTATATATCCATATATATATATTTAATATAATTTATAAATATAAATATGAAATAGAAACAGAAGTGAAGGTATATATACAGATAGGTATACCACCACTGCTTTTTCGGAGTCTGTATACAAGCATGCTTGTACTAGCGATGTTGCTACTTTAGCTGAGGACTTGGCAATGAGAATAACGGAATCGGAGATCAGCGACGATTTCGAAAATGTCAGTGAAGATGAAGATGTGGGTGATCTTAATATACACAACTATAAAGCGGGAATATAATACTAATATCCATTGTTTATACACATATTTAACAACGTATATAAATATATGTATCGGCCTAAATAATGGATATTAGTGCTATATTCCATAATTTATACGCATTAGTTTATTGTACTTTTTAATACACCCATATATATAGGAATCTAATTATTCATATATGAGTTTATATATATAAGTATATACTTGTGCATGTAATTTACATCATGTTAAATATATAACATTAACGTGTTGATAAATATACTTAATTTGACTTACTTAATGAATTATTTATTAATTTAAAAATAATAAATTATAATATAATATGTTGAATATAGTATAATTAACTATACTGAAATATTAGTTAATATAGATATATTGATAAAGAACACGATATATGTGTTAAAGATTCACATATACAAGTTTGTGTGCAATATCAACACACCTATATGTATACACATATGAATACACCCCTAAACTTATTAATATATAACTTGTGCATTCTTTTAATAAGATTAATATATATATGTATATTATAATATCTGATTTTATATTAGAACTTTTATCCTTATATTATGACATAAATATAATTAATATCATTATATTTGCAATGACTGAATAAATAAATATCAGTGTTTCTATAGACATGTTTCTATAGCTTTATACTTGTTCCGTATTTAAAACTTTAAATATTAAAAAAATCATTTATTTATTATATGATATATTTTTAGACTCGTAAATCTTTTAAACTAATATTAATATTGATGATAACAACATTCCTAATATAACACATTTTTTCATATATAAAACGCATACATTTTATGTGTGAAACATTTTCTTCGGAAAACAAAGATTTCCCGATAGAGATTTCCCGATAGGTCTAAAATAGCTCTAAAAGGACAGTTTTACGTAATTATGATCGGTGTAGATGTGGAAATCAAAAAATTCATCCGAATCACAATTCTACTATCCTAGAGAATTGTAGCCATTTAAATTTTGTAAATCCGTCCAGCCGTTTTCTTAAACATAGGACGCACAGGGGAGAGAACGGAGTAGTGGCCGATAATGTATATATACATGCCTCAGCATACTTCTAATATATCGATAAATATTGAATTGTAATATCATATTTTTGTTGAACTACCTATAAAATATGTAGGTTTAGAATATTGTGATTTCACTTTTATAAATTACTGAATATTATTAACGATTTTTTAGGCATCATAAAAGGCATATAAAACCATTAAAATAAGGCAAGTCCGGGCTAGTGGCCGATAGTATCAGAATATGCAATAGATGTCTCGTAATGTATTCGATTTATATTTTTAAATTATATAATATTAAATAATTATATTTATGATTCATATGCACCTTATTTGTTTCAATGATTTAATTATATACACACATACGCACACACATACATAAGTATAAATATATATATAATCATGTTTTTGTTAAAATTTGACAAAAAATTATTATGTAATTAGAGTAATTAATTAATTTTTTTAAAAAAAATTACTTTATATTATAGACATTTTGATCATATAAATATTATATATAGAACTTGTTATCATAGTTAGCACCATTTAAGCGTTAATTAAAACGACCACCACTCCGTTCCGTCCCTTATATATAAATAAATAAATAAATATTTAATTAAGTAAACTTACTATTATATATATAGAATTTAAATATATTTAAATTTAATTTATGTCATATAACATAAGTTCATTATATACTTAAAATATGTTTACATTTATTGTTCTTATAACTTACGTTTCTACCTTAAGTTAAACTTACGTTATGTAACATAAGTTTATAAAATATAATATTTAATATATAATATAATATTGCATCAAAACTTAATATCAACAACAATTCTACTTAAGTTAATTGTAGTTTATTTAAGTTAATATGATATGCTTACATGCTTATATTAATATAAAAACTTATATCAGAACTTAAGTTCAACCTACATAAGAACTTAAGTTCAAATTAAATCAGAACTTAATTTTTGATTTAAGTTGAATGCTGGGGTATTATATTTAATTTGTATTATACTTAATACTAACACAATTAGTATTTAAATTATCGTACATTTTATCCTATATATACGATATATATATTTTCAATATTATAAACTAATCTGATACGTGTTCCTCTATGAACCGAAAACATTAAACAAAGGACATAACACAGATAGCCAAGATGTCCATATATATGTATATATATATATATTTATATATATATATGTACATATATATATATATATATATATATATATATATATATATATATAAACATATATATATTTATATATATATGTACATATATATATATATATATATATATATATATATATATATATATATATATATATATATATACATATATAAACATATATATTTTAATCTTTAATATTAACTTTAGTATACTATTATAATAATAAAATGTAATCTCGTCATACACATATAGGAGGAAGGCTTCAGTTTACTCGACAAAAGGATATTCTTCGTATGTGTACTGGCTACGTTGATGTTAGTTACGGTGTGTGTCGGAGTTGTTAGAAGACTGAACAATAGGAACAATTACGGAGAGATGAATATCGAAAATATATGGAATATGAATGAGGGTAAAGAGTTATGTATGTGGAACTTGTCTGACCATACTGTCTGATGTTTTATATATTATAATATATATATATATATTAGGGTGAAGTGAATTTTGAAATGGTTATGGCGAGTTGATTATGCTCGCGTTAGTGATTTAAGTATACATGTGAATTTATTGAAATTATTGAACTCCACATGTATTCTTAAATCACTAACGCGAGAACAGCATTACGCATAGAACAGTTACCGCAGTCTTCAATCGATCAATATTATTTTAAGTGCAATAATGAAACAGATAAACTCACTCTGTTGATGAATATATATGGTACGATCACTACTGGCCAATCAATTATCTTCTGTTACATAAAGTGGGAAGTATTATTTTATTTTTGTTTGTTCTGTATTATATTTTGTTATAAATTTATTTTTGTAATAGAAAATTCGGGTTTTTTATATCTATATTTCAAATATAATTTTAAATAATAATTGTATACTATAGTACACTATAGTGTATACTATATTATAGTATAAAAAGGTATACTATAGTATATATTGTATATATATATATATATATACATACATGTTCCCCACCACACCTATAGGTTATACTAATTAAACATATGTCAATAACAACACAACACATTAATAATGATGACAACTCGGAGAAAGATACACAGAACACAATACTGGATGTATGTTATACCATCATATCTATAATAAAAGTCGTTACTTTTCTATATTAATATATAAATAAATATAATTATTTATTTATATATATATATATATATATATATATATATATAGTATATACCATCATATCTATAATAAAAGTCGTTACTTTTTCTATATTAATATATAAATAAAAGTAATTATTTATTTATATATATACTTGTGGTGGATGTGTTTTTTTTACACTTATATATCCATATATATATTATATAATTTATAAATATGAAATAGAAACAGCAGTGAAGGTATATATACAGGTAGGTATACCTTCACTGCTGTTTCTGAGTCTGTATACAAGCATATTCTTGTACTAGCGATATTGCTACTTTAGCTGAGGACTTGGCAATTAGAATAACGGAATCGGAGATCAGCGACGATTTCGAAAATTCAGTGAAGATGAAGATGTGGGTGATCTTAATATACACAATTATAAAGCGGGAATATAATACTAATATCCATTGTTTAGGACAATACACATATTTAACAACGTATATAAATATATGTATCGGCCTAAATAATGGATATTAGTGTTATATTCCTTAATTTATACACATTAGTTTATTGTACTTTTTAATACATCCATATAGGAATATAATTATTCATATATGAGTTTATATATATATATATAAGTATATACTTGTGCATGTAATTTACATCATGTTAAATATATTATAACGTGTTGATAAATATACTTAATTTGACTTACTTAAGTGATATTTATTAATTTAAAAATGATAAATTATAATATAATATTTTAAATACAGTATAATTAACTATACTGACATATTAATGAATATAGATATATATATATATATATAAAGAACACGATATATGTGTTAAAGATTCATACATACAAGTTTGTGTGCAATATCAACACACCTATATGTATACACAGATGAACACACCCCTTAACTTATTTATTATATAACTTGTGCATTCTTTTAATAAGATTAATATATATATGTTGGGAATTTATATGTATATTATAATATCTGATTTTATATTAGAACTTTTATCCTATATTATGACATAAATATAATTATATTTGCAATGACTGAATGAATAAATATATGTGCTTCTATAGAGATATTTTATATTTATTCCGTATTTAAAACTTTAGATATTAATATTTTTAATTAAAAAAATCATTTATTCATTATCTGATATATTTTTAGTGTCGATATCAATAGTGTAGATAACAACATTCCTAATATACCACATGTTCATATATAAATGGGCAATCATCATTACAATATCAAATACAATATCTGATGTTTAAGATTATCGCAAATTCTGATATCATACCTATATCCCCATTTAAAGAGGTTATTCGTGATATGTTATTATATAATATATTTCCACGAGAAAAAGCAATACAAGAGGTAATGTAGTTAATATAAATATCTAGTTTAACATAATTTCTAGTTTATTAAAATAAAATAAATAATAATATTTTATTATTTAAATATATTCTGTTAGGTCAATTTATATTTGATATAGCATATTTTCTACTATAATTATATAGTATATATAATATTATATAATGAGAATATGCTAATATATTTATTAAATTTAGTACTATATATACTATAGTAGCAGTAGTACATATCATTCAACTTACAAGTTCAAAACTTAATTTTAGGTTCAATTAAAAACTTAAGTTGAACTTAAATTTATGAATTCATAAATATATAATTACCATTTCTATTAAATGTATTATCAGCAATGTATTAACTCATGAGTGTGCATATATTACACTATACTATATAATTTTATATGTTATATTTATAACTTAAATTCAAAAATAATAACCTTTTTATATTGAATACAATATTTAATAAGTATGCAATTGTTACATGTATTTGTAGTTACAATATTAAGCAATTAGTTCCAAAAAAAATGTATAATGTATGAATATAATTACGATTAAAATTAAAATTGTATACAATTGTATACTATAGTATAATGTTCATATAACATTTAATATAATATGATCATTTTTGAAAAATATATAGGATTACTTACAAATAATTTTAGCTTTTACATTAATTAATTAATCAAAAAATATATAAAAAATATATTTAAAAAAATTGTTCTAAAAATATTTAAAAGAAATAATATTATACATATTAGTATAACAATATTTAAAAAATATAAAAAATATTTAAAAAAAGACTAAACATACAAAAAATATTACAAAATATATTTTTTAAATTGTCGAAAAATATTTTAAAAAATATAAAAATATTTCAAAATATTAAAAATGTATTTTAAAAAAATTTCGAAAAATATTTTTTTAAATGGTGAAAATACGAAATTAAAAAATTTTCAGAACAAGACCATTCAGGTGAACATTTATTAACAAAGATCGGATTAACAGATATAGTAGCCTTGTCCCCAGTTATCGAATTAGAGCTACACATACACATATACATTTCAATAGACTTTCTTTTATGTAGTATACTATATCTATAGACTAGCTTGCTACGGCCCGGCGTTGCCCGGGTATTATACTTGTAGTATGATAGGAATACATTTAAATTTTGTAAATCCGTCCAGCCGTTTTCTTAAAAATAGAACGCATATATATTCGTTATATATATAAATAAATAAATGTTAATTAAATTAACTTCTTTTATATATATATATATAATTTAAATATGTTTAAATTTATTTTTTGTACATCATAACTATATTAAACTTAAATAATTTAACATCAGATACTAATATTTATTTAAATATTCATATCTTTATAATCATGTTATCTTACATCTAAATTAAATTCGACTTACATCAAAACTTAAGTTGAACATAACTTAAGTAATATAATATAAGTTTATTATATATTTAAATATATGTTTAAATTTATTGTTCCTTACTTTTCTACCAGTTAAACTTATGTTATATATGTTATATATGTTATATATGTAACATTAGTTAATACAATATAATATTTAATATATAATATAATATTGAATACAAACTTAATGTCAACTAAAGTTCTACTTAAGTTGATTGTAGTAAGTTAATAATATATGCTTACATGCATATATTAATATAAAAACTTATATCATAACTAAAGTTCAACCTACATCAGAACTTAAGTTCAAATTAAATCAAAACTTAATTTGTTTTTTAATTGTTGATATAAGTTGATTGCTGGGATATTATATTTAATATTTATTACACTTAATACTTGCAACATAATTATTTAAATTATCGTAAAATATAATACGATATAATACGATATAAATATATTCTCGATATATATAATATATATATATATATATATATATATATAATTATAGATTAGTGATTTAACCCGGACTCGGTTTCGGGTTACAATTACGGGTTCTAACAAAATATAATGAGATCGGGTTTTAAAAAATGGTCCAAGATCGGTTCCGGGTTTAATAAATTTAGGTTTAGTAAATTAATTTCGGGTATTTGTGTAAAATAAAAATAATATTTAAAAATGTATATAAATATAATTAATGGAGAATAAATTACTATAATACCACTTATAATATAAGTAAATTAAATATTACCAAAGCCAAAGATACACGGTCGTCTATTATGCCTATGTAAATTGTAAAATATCACTGTACCAATCAAATAGGAAAATAAGTATTTGTTTATTTCATAAATATTAAAATATATACATTTTTTATCATACATTTTGTTTTAATAAAAATTAACAAAAACTACATCATCAATATGACATATATTATAATATAATTTATTTATAATATATCTTTAATTATAGAATTCAATAATATGTCTAGTGATACTAATAAAAAATATTTTTTTAAATGTTACAAATATTTCAAATATTTAAAGAAAATGTTTACAAATATTAAAAAAAAAATTAAAAAATATTTAAAAATAATATAAAAATAATTTTAAAAAATGTCTAAAAAAAATTCAAAAAAATGTAATAAAAATATTTAAAAAAGGCGTCGCTGAAGATTTAACATGACAAAAAATAATTTTAATGGAAAAAAGTCTTTCGTGTTTAATATATTATAAACTTTCATTATCTCGAAAGTCTCGATAATAATGAAATTTAGGATTTGATTGTCTCGAGATAATGAATTTTAGGATAATATTGTCTCGAAATATTGAAAAATGGGAAAAATTTAAATCACTAATATATATATATATATATATATATATATATATATATATATATTAAATGTTCAATATTATAAACTAATCTGATACTTGTTCCGCTATGAACCGGAAACATTACAAACATTACACTTAGGACATCACACATATAGCCAATATGTCCATCACAATTATTGTAGTAATACATCTCAGGCCGATCTTCTTAATACAACGTAGGGTAACGGTGACTACTTTTACTGAGGGTGATAGATGTTGATAATATTACGTTAGGTTATTATTACGTTAGGTTATTATAATAGATTAATAGCACACTATAGTAATATATATGTATACATATAATAGCAATGCACGCAATACTAACATTATATAACGTAATATAATACGTTATTATATGACGTTATATAATGTTATTATAACGTTCATTACTATTATATGTAGTGTAACCTATACAAGCGTACACCTAATATGCATACGAATGTTTACTATGGTAAGTTTACATGATTAATAATTATTTGATTTATTAAATTTCTAATGTAATACTTTAATGTGATATTCTATGTAACTTATATCGTTAGGTTTTCGTATCTTTTGAACATCTGCATCTTCTGTCATATCCGAAATATATCTATAATTAATAAATTATAAATGTTAAAAATAAATCACTTTAAAAATAATTAGTATTATTATAATATTAACTATATTTAAATTGAAATATATATATATATATATATATATTTATTGTATATTTTATTTAGTTATAATTATTTATTTAGATAAAAATTATAATTAATATTATAATATATGTTATTACTAACTATTTATCCGAGTTAGAAGCGTACATTGGCCTACGTCTGCTAAACATGTATATCTGTATGAGATAAATATGTAGGGTTATAATATATTTATGCTATTAAAATCTTAATAAATATATTTATATATATTTGAAATAATGTTTATTTATATCTATTCGCACACATATTTATATAAGATCAATATTATACGAATTAATAGTATTGTTGTATTATATATTAATATTATTATAATATTAAATAAATATATAAGTAATTATGAAAACCTAAATACAATTAAAATTACCTTTTTATAAATTCGTCGGAGAAATATAACTTATAATAAAATAAAAGAACACATACATAGGGACGCTATAATTGTTTATAAATATTAAATATATATTTCATCCAATTAAAATTAAACTATATTATAGAGAAAATTGGAAATTAAAATAATTTTATTTAAATAATAAATAACAAAGATTATGTATTTCAAAATCTTTGTAAATAATAACACACAATCCCACATAAAATTAAATACATAAACACGCACACACATATACATACACACACATATATATATATAACTGCTACGGACCCAGTATAATACAAATGAAATAAATCAAACACATTTTCTTGTTTTTAATTCTTATTTTATACGTTCCTGCTAAAAACACATTAACAGCAATAACTAATTGGTCATCTAGAACGGACAATGTACACGTATTAACGGTTCCACTAGCGTATGTACTACATATATGTATATTAGTTACTACATAGTATGTAGTATATATAGTACAGTACATAATGTACTGTGTAGTACCTAATATATAGCGTAACCCTTTAAACTACATATACCAGATAACAATATATATATATATATAGATGGTTTATTTAGACACAAATATAACTAAATAGGATTGTAAAAGTAGTAAACGTGAACAAAATATAATAAAAATAAACGAATATTAAACATAATAACATCGTTTATAAACTATAGTGTACTCCTGAAACGTTCTACGGATGTCACTAGTATTACGTATAGATATATATCATTACATAATGCTGCTGCCGAATTCCGAAACGATATTTTGCCATAGCTTTCCAGACTGAACTTTTGATAACGAAGAATATTAATGGAAGATGATATAGAATTTCTCGACTAATTTCGAAAAAAATCTTTTAAATATTTGGTGATATGAGATACCCAGCAAACAGTAATAGCAGCATACTAGCAGCATATCAGCATATGTTATAGCCTCAAATGTTTACATTTTCCTATTATGCTGCCATTATGCTGCTATTAAATGTCTATTAAGCTGCTATAATTTGTCATGCTATTATGCTGCCATTATGCTAATATTATGCTGCTATTAATTTTAAAAGTATATTATACTGCTATTATGCTGCTATTATTAAAATAATACTAAAATAATACTAAAATAATACTAATACCAAAGATTTTGCGAAGCAAAGATATAACACTCCCTATTCATGAAACGTAATTTAGTTATAGCCCCAACCGCTGCTAGCAGTAGTATCGAAATCACTGAAATAGATTTAGGTTCGGCTCTGTTTGCATACAACAATGTTTTCATTGCTCTATTAAATTACATGCAATATAAATTAGCTTTTACTCACTAAATATATACTTATAGCATTTAAAACATACATATCATATTTGTTTGTTATATATTAGTAATGAACACTTAGTTTTCATCATATAAATATTAATTTAAAGCATATTATTTAACATTTCAAAAGTGTATAGTTAAATACGTATTTACATTATAAACAACGCATAGTTCCTAAAAGTAACCCGCTATAGGTGGCACCAGGGTATTTTGTATACAAATTCGAATTACACGATTTCGCGTAAGTGTTATATCTTTCCTTCGGAAAATCTTTGCTAATACTATATAGTATATATACTATAGACTATAGTCAATATTTTGTTTTATTTATGTATATGTAATTATTTATAATACACTTAATTACGTAATACATGTATAACTTGTGTTATCATAGTTGTAGAAGTAGAAATTTAAAAATAGAATCGCGTAAGATCTTTACATAACGAAAGACGTGGTTCTAAATAGATCACTACATTTCGTATACATGTTATATGTTCATAAATATTAATCCTAATTTATTATTTTACATATATTATATGATATAATTATTATAATAATATAATATATTTAATAGTAGATATATATATATATTCTAGTAATTTGTTTATTGTATTGTATTAATACATGAATTCATTATAGTATACGTATGATTAGTATAATGAGTATACTATATTTATAAATATATATATATACATATTTACACTATCAAAGTTACTTTGAAAGTATAATCATTATGAACATATAAAATGTGTACCAAATTTCGCGATCTATTTAAAACCGTAACTTTTATTAATTAGAACGGTTACGCGATTCGATTTTTAATATTTACGACTATAACTATAGTTAATCCTATAGGATGCTATTTATAATTGATTAGTTTTTTTAATATTAATATTAATTAATCTATATTATATCCTATATAACATGTAATGTAACCAGTGATCTCGCTTGGAGTGTTTTAATTTGGTTTGATGATTTTGTGTTCAATATAAAATTTACTATTTATAAATAATTATTTAAATTAACATTGCGCAAGATCAGCCGCAAGATCAGCATTACGCATAGAACAGTTACCGCAGTCTTCAATCGATCAATATTATTTTAAGTGCAATAATGAAACAGATAAACTCACTCTGTTGATGAATATATATGGTACGATCACTTCTGGCCAATCAATTATCTTCTGTAACATAAAGTGGGAAGTATTATTTTATTTTTGTTTGTTCTGTATTATATTTTGTTATAAATTTATTTTTGTAATAGAAAATTCGGGTTTTTTATATCTATATTTCAAATATAATTTTAAATAATAATTGTATACTAGTGTATACTATATTATAGTATAAAAAGGTATACTATAGTATATATTGTATATATGTATATATATATATATATATACATACATGTTCCCTACCACACCTATAGGTTATACTAATTAAACATATGTCAATAACAACACAACACATTAATAATGATGACAACTCGGAGAAAGATACACAGAACACAATACTGGATGTATGTTATACCATCATATCTATAATAAAAGTCGTTACTTTTCTATATTAATATATAAATAAATATAATTATTTATTTATATATATATATATATATATATATATATATATATATATATAGTATATACCATCATATCTATAATAAAAGTCGTTACTTTTTCTATATTAATATATAAATAAAAGTAATTATTTATTTATATATATACTTGTGGTGGATGTGTTTTTTTTACACTTATATATCCATATATATATTATATAATTTATAAATATGAAATAGAAACAGCAGTGAATGTATATATACAGGTAGGTATACCTTCACTGCTGTTTCTGAGTCTGTATACAAGCATATTCTTGTACTAGCGATGTTGCTACTTTAGCTGAGGACTTGGCAATTAGAATAACGGAATCGGAGATCAGCGACGATTTCGAAAATTCAGTGAAGATGAAGATGTGGGTGATCTTAATATACACAATTATAAAGCGGGAATATAATACTAATATCCATTGTTTAGGACAATACACATATTTAACAACGTATATAAATATATGTATCGGCCTACATAATGGATATTAGTGTTATATTCCTTAATTTATACACATTAATTTATTGTACTTTTTAATACATCCATATAGGAATCTAATTATTCATATATGAGTTTATATATATATATATATATATATAAGTATATACTTGTGCATGTAATTTACATCATGTTAAATATATTATAACGTGTTGATAAATATACTTAATTTGACTTACTTAAGTGATATTTATTAATTTAAAAATGATAAATTATAATATAATATTTTAAATACAGTATAATTAACTATACTGACATATTAATGAATATAGATATATATATATATATATATAAAGAACACGATATATGTGTTAAAGATTCATACATACAAGTTTGTGTGCAATATCAACACACCTATATGTATACACAGATGAACACACCCTTAACTTATTAATTATATAACTTGTGCATTATTTTAATAAGATTAATATATATATTGGGAATATATATGTATATTATAATATCTGATTTTATATTAGAAATTTTATCTTTATAGTATGACATCAATATAATTAATATAATTATATTTGCAATGACTGAATGAGTATCAGTGTTTCTATAGAGATATTTTTATATTTCTTCCGTATACGCAATAAAATATATTAAATATATTTAAAACTTTAAGTATTAAAAAAATAATTTATTCATTATCTGATATATTTTTAGACTTGTAAATATGTTAAACTAATATTAATATTGTTGATAACAACATTCCTAATATACCAAATTTGTTCATATATAAACCCATACATTTTATGCGTGAAACATTTTCTTCTAAGGTCCAAAATTTTCCCGATAGAGGAAAATAGGTCGAAAATAGCTCTAAAAGGACAGATTTACGTAATTATGATCGGTGTAGAGGTGTAAATCAAAAAATTCATCCGAATGACAATTCTACTGTCCTAGAGAATTAGTAGCCATTTAAATTTTGTAAATCCGTCCAGCCTTTTTCTTAAACATATAACGCATAGGAGATAGAACGGAGTAGTGTCCCATAATGTATATGCCTCAGCATACTTTTAATATATCGATACATATTGAATTTTAAGATCCTATTTTTTTTGAACTACCTATAAATCATATAGGTTTAGAATACTGTGATTTCACTTTTATAAATTACTGAATATTATTAACGATTTATTTGGCATTAAAAAAGGCATACAAAAGTATTACAATAAGGCAAGTCCGGGATAGTGGCCAATAGTATCAGAATATTCAATAGATGTCTCATAATATATTCGATTTATATTTTTAAATTATAAAATATTAAATAATTATATTAATATAATCATAAATTTATGATTCATACGCACCTTATTTATTTCAATGATTTACACACATACTCACACACTTAAATAAGTATAAATATATATAATAATGTTTTTGTTAAAATTTGACAACAAATGATTATGTAATAAATTAGAGTAATTAATTTATTATTTAAAAAAAAGTTTCTTTATATTATAGACATTTTGATCATCTAAATATTATGTATAGAACTTGTTATCCTAGTTAGCACCATTTAAGCGTCAATTAAAACGACTACTACTCCTTTCCGTCCCCTATATATAAATAAATAAATATTTAATTAAATTAACTTTCTATTATATATATAGAATTTAAATATATTTAAATTTAATTTATGTCATATAACATAAGTTCATTATATACCTAAAATATGTTTACATTTATTGTTCTTACAACTTAAGTTTCTACCATAAGTTAAACTTACGTTATGTAATATAAGTTTATATAATATAATATTTAATATATAATATAATATTGCAACAAAACTTAATGTCAACAAAAGTTCTACTTAAGTTGATTGTAGTTTATTTAAGTTAATATGATATGCTTACATGCTTATATTAATATAAAAACTTTTATCAGAACTTAAGTTCAACCTTGATCAGAACTTAAGTTCAAATTAAATCAGAACTTAATTTTTGATTTAAGTTGAATGCTGGGGTATTATATTTAATATGTATTATACCTAATACTCACAAAATTAGTATTTAAATTATCGTACATTTTATTCTATATATACGATATATATATATCACCTACAACTATGTATTTTAATCATTAATGTTAACTTACATCTAAACTTAATTCGACATATATATAAACTTAAGTTGAACTTAAGCTGAACATAACTTAAGTCATATAACATAAGTTTATTATATAATTAAATATATTTTTTAATTTATTATTCTTACAACTTAAGTTTCTACTTACATTATGTAACATAAGTTTATAAAATATAATATAATATTACATCAACACTTAATGTCAACAAAAAGTCTACTTATACATAGGTTTATATATATATATATATATATATATATATATATATATATATATATATATAAACCTATGTATTTTACTCATTAATGTTAACTTTAGTTATAATCAAACGTAATCTCGTCATACATATATAGGAGGAAGGCTTCACTTTACTCGCCATAAGGATATTATAAATATGTGTACTGGCTACGTTGATGTTACTTGCGGTGTGTGTCGGATTTGTTAGGAGACTGAGAAATAGGAACAATTACGGAGATGTGCATATCGAAAATGTATGGAGTATGAATGAGGATAAAGTTATATGTATGTGGAACTTGTCTGACCATACTGTCTGATGTTTTATACAATAGAATATACATATATATATATGTATATTAGGGTGGAGTGAATTTTGAAATGGGTATGGCGACATTAATTGAAATTATTGAACTGCACATGTATTCTTAAATCACTGACGCAAGACATAAACATTTCATAATTCACTCTAAACTAATATATATATATATATATATATATATATATATATATATATATACATTAACCCACAATAATTTTAAATGATATATATATACTATACTATAGTATATAAAGGTATACTATAGTGTATATTGTATATATATATATATATACATGTTCACTACCACACCTATATGTTATAATAATTAAACATTTGTCAATAACAACCCAACACATTAATAATGATGACAACACGGATAAAGATACACAGAACACAATACTGGATGTATGTTATACCATAATATCTATAATAAAGTCGTAACTTTTCTATATTAATATATAAATAAATATAATTATTTATTTATATATATATATATATAGTATACTTGTTGTGGATGTTTTTTTTTTACAATTATATATCCATATATATATATATTATATATTTTATAAATATAAATATGAAATAGAAACAGCAGTGAAGGTATATATACAGGTAGGTATACCACCACTACTGTTTCGGAGTCTGTATACAAGCATGCTTGTACTAGCAATGTTGCTACTTTAGCTGAGGACTTGGCAATGAGAATAACGGAATCGGAGATCAGCGAAGAATTTGAAAATGTCAGTGAAGATGAAGATGTGGGTGATCTTAATATACACAACTATAGAGGTATATAATACTAATATCCATTGTTTAGGACAATACACATATTTAACAACGTATATAAATATATGTATTGGCCTAAATAATGGATATTAGTGTTATATTCCTTAATTTATACACATTAGTTTATTGTACTTTTTATACATCCATATAGGAATCTAATTATTCATTTATGAGTATATATATATATATATATATATATATATATATATATATATATATATATATATATATATATATATAAGTATATACTTGTGAATGTAATTTAAATTATGTTAAATATATAATATTAACGTGGTGATAAATATTCTTAATTTGACTTACTTAATGAATATTTATTAATTTAAAAATGATAAATTATAATATTATATATTATAATATTATAACATATATTTTAAATACAGTATCATTAACTATACTGAAATATTAATTAATATATACATATTTATAAAGAACACGATATATGTGTTAAAGATTCATACATACAAGTGTGTGTGCAATATCAACACACATATATGTACACACAGATGAACACGCCCTTAACTTATTTATTATATAACTTGTCCATTCTTTTAATAAGATTAATATATATACGTTGGGAATTTATATGTATATTATAATATCTGATTTTATATTAGAACTTTTATCCTATATTATGAGATAAATATAATTATATTTGCAATGACTGAATGAATAAATATATGTGCTTCTATAGAGATATTTTATATTTATTCCGTATTTAATACTTTAGATATTAATATTTTTAATTAAAAAAATCATTTATTCATTATCTGATATATTTTTAGTGTCGATATCAATAGTGTAGATAACAACATTCCTAATATACCAAATGTTCATATATAAATGGGCAATCATCATTACAATATCAAATACAATATATGATGTTTAAGATTATCGCAAATTCTGATATCATACCTATATCCCTATTTAAAGAGGTTATTCGTGATATGTTATTATATAATATATTCCATGAGAAAAAGCAATACAAGAGGTAATGTAGTTAATATAAATATCTAGTTTAACGTAATTTCTAGTTTATTAAAATAAAATAAATAATAATATTTTATTATTTAAATATATTCTGTTAGGTCAATTTATATTTTATATAACGTATTTTCTAATATAATTATATAGTATATATAATATTATATGAGAATATTCTAATATATTTATTAAATGTAGTACTAAAATGGGAGTACCTAGTAGCAGAAGTACATATCATTCAACTTACAAGTTCAAAACTTAATTTTGGCCTCAATTAAAAACTCAATTGAGTTAGAAATTTTTACTTAAGTTGAACTTAAGTTTATAAGGTCATAAATATATATATTTACCATTTCTATTATATTTATTATTAGCAATGTATTAACTCATATATTACAATATACTATATAATTTTATTTATTATATTTCTAACTTAAATTCAAATATAATTACATTTTTATATTGAATACAATATTTATTAAAAATCGTTAAAATAAAAATTGTTACATATTCAATATTAAGTATGTAGTTCAAAAAAAATGTATAATGTATCAATATAATTACGATTACAATTAAAATTGAGGTATAATGATCATATATCATTTTAATAATATTATGATCACTTTGAAAAATATATAGGATTACTTACAAATAATTTTATCTATTACATTAATTTACTTATTTATTAAATTTAGCATAACTTAAATATTAAAAAAAATAATAATTAATTTGCGTCAATAATAATATAATAAATAAGTTATAATAAGATACATTTTATTAAAAAAAATATAAAAAACAAATGTAGAATTTTTTTTTTAATTTCAAAAATGAGGGGGAAAATATTTCAAAAAATATATAAAAAATATATTTCAATCTATTGTTCTAAAAATATTAAAAACAAATAATATTATACATAATATTATAACAATATTTAAAAAATATAAAAAATATTTTAAAAAAGACAAAAAATACAAAAAATATTACAAAATATATTTTTTTAAATTGTCGAAAAATATTTTTTAAAATCTAAAAGATATTTCAAAATATTACAAAATGTATTTTAAATAAATGGCGAAAAACATTTTATATATACAGTAAAACCTCTATATAAGAAACCTCTTTATAAGAAAAACCTCTTTATAATAACATTTATCACACATTTGGTTGGAATTCAACCTTTTCCACATTAAAAAACATCTTTATAAGAAAATCTTATAAGAAAAATATAAGAAAAACCTCTTTATATGAAACTTATTGTATACAAAATATAAAAAATAATTATATATAAATAGAAGTATTATATATTGATAATAATTATAGAAATTAATTATTATATAAGATATTTTTTTTTCTTATAAATATTTTATAATACATAAATAGCTCGAAATGAATTAAAAATAATTAATAATTGTTATTGTATATCCATAGATTTATTAAAATTAATTAATAAATGTTATTTTAAAATAAATCATATTTATAAACTATTCTATTGATTAATACTAAATAAATATAAATAAATAAATATACTATATATATATATATATATATATATATATATATGCGTTATATATGCGTTATATATATATATATATATATATATATATAAATAAATAAATGTTAATTAAATTAACTTCTTTTATATATATAATTTAAATATGTTTATATTTATTTTATTACATCATAACTATATATAAACTTAAATAATTTAATATCATACTTGTTATCTTACATCTAAATTAAAATTCGACTTACATCTAAACTTAAGTTGAACTTAAGTTGAACATAACTTAAGTCATATAACATAAGTTTATTATATAATTAAATATATGTTTATATTTATTGTTCCTTAAACTTAAGTTCCTACCTTAAGTTAAACTTATGTTATATATAATTATATATATTAATATATATATATATATATATATATATATATATATTATATATTAAATATTATATTTTATTAACTCATGTTACATAACATATATAACATAAGTTTAACTTAAGGTATATATATTATAATATTGAATAGCAACTTAATGTCAACTAAAGTTCTACTTATGTTGATTGTAGTAAGTTAATAATATATGCTTACATGCTTTTATATTAATTTTATATAAAAAACTTATACCAGAACTTAAGTTCAACCTACATCAGAACTTAAGTTCAAATTAAATCAGAACTTAATTTTTGATTTAAGTTGAATGCTGGGGTATTATATTTAATTTGTATTATACTTAATACTAACACAATCAGTATTTAAATTATCGTACATTTTATCCTATATATACGATATATATATTTTCAATATTATAAACTAATCTGATACGTATTCCTCTATGAACCGAAAACATTAAACAAAGGACATAACACAGATAGCCAAGATGTCCATATATATGTATATATATATATATATATATATATATATATATATTTATATATATATATATATGTATATATATATATAAACATATATATTTTAATCTTTTATATTAACTTTAGTATACTATTATAATAATAAAATGTAATCTCGTCATACACATATAGGAGGAAGGCTTCAGTTTACTCGACAAAAGGATATTCTTCGTATGTGTACTGGATACGTTGATGTTACTTGCGGTGTGTGTCGGATTTGTTAGGAGACTGAGAAATAGGAATAATTACGGAGAGATGCATATCGAAAATGTATGGAGTATGAATGAGGATAAAGAGTTATATGTATGTGGAACTTGTCTGACCATACTGTCTGATGTTTTATACATTAGCATATATATATATATATATATATTAGGGTGGAGTCAATTTTGAAATGGGTATGGCGACATATATTGCAATTATTGAACTGCACATGTATTCTTAAATCACTGACGCGAGACATAAACATTTCATAATTCACTCTAACCTAATATATATATATATACATTAACCCACGATCATTTTAAATGATATATACTATACTATAGTATATAAAGGTATACTATAGTGTATATTGTATATATATATATATATATATATATAGTATACTTGTTGTTGATGTTTTTTTTACAATTATATATCCATATATATATATATTATATAATTTATAAATATGAAATAGAAACAGCAGTGAAGGTATATATACAGGTAGGTATACCTTCACCGCTGTTTCGGAGTCTGTATACAAGCATGCTTGTACTAGCGATGTTGCTACTTTAGCTGAGGACTTGGCAATGAGAATAACGGAATCGGAGATCAGCGAAGATGAAGATGTGGGTGATCTTAATATACACAACTATAAGGCGGGAATATAATACTAATATCCATTGTTTAGGACAATACACATATTTAAAAACGTATATAAATATATGTATTGGCCTAAATAATGGATATTAGTGCTATATTCCATAATTTATACATATTAGTTTATTGTACTTTTTAATACATCCATATTGGAATCTAATTATTCATTTATGAGTATATATATATATATATATATATATATATATATATAAGTATATACTTGTGAATGTAATTTAAATTATGTTAAATATATAATATTAACGTGGTGATAAATATTCTTAATTTGACTTACTTAATGAATATTTATTAATTTAAAAATGATAAATTATAATATAATATATTATAATATTATAACATATATTTTAAATACAGTATCATTAACTATACTGAAATATTAGTTAATATAGATATATTGATAAAGAACACGATATATGTGTTAAAGATTCATACATACAAGTTTGTGTGCAATATCAACACACCTATATGTACACACAGATGAACACACCCTTAACTTATTAATATATAACTTGTGCATTCTTTTAATAAGATTAATATATATATGTTGGGAATTTATATGTATATTATAATATCTGATTTTATATTAGAACTTTTATCCTTATATTATGAGATAAATATAATTATATTTGCAATGACTGAATGAATAAATATATGTGCTTCTATAGAGATATTTTATATTTATTCCGTATTTAATACTTTAGATATTAATATTTTTAATTAAAAAAATCATTTATTCATTATCTGATATATTTTTAGACTTGTAAATCTTTTTAAATAATATTAATAGTGTAGATAACAACATTCCTAATATACCAAATATTCATATATAAATGGTCAATCATCATTACAATATCAAATACAATATCTGATGTTTAAGATTATCGCAAATTCTGATATCATACCTATATCCCCATTTAAAGAGGTTATTCGTGATATGTTATTATATAATATATTTCCACGAGAAAAAGCAATACAAGAGGTAATGTAGTTAATATAAATATCTAGTTTAACATAATTTCTAGTTTATTAAAATAAAATAAATAATAATATTTTATTATTTAA
This sequence comes from Osedax fenrisi, assembly GCA_964019155.1. NCBI lineage: Eukaryota > Metazoa > Annelida > Polychaeta > Sabellida > Siboglinidae > Osedax > Osedax fenrisi. The sequence continues at coordinate 70,718,716 of OZ025243.1, read as the reverse complement.
ATATATTCTGTTAGGTCAATTTATATTTTATATAGCATATTTTCTACTATAATTATATAGTATATATAATATTATATAATGAGAATATGCTAATATATTTATTAAATTTAGTACTATAGTAGCAGAAGTACATATCATTCAACTTACAAGTTCAAAACTTAATTTTAGCTTAAATTAAAAACTTAAGTTGAACTTAAATTTATGAATTCATAAATATATAATTACCATTTCTATTATATTTATTATCAGCAATGTATTAACTCATGAGTGTGCATATATTACACTATACTATATAATTGTATATGTTATATTTATAACTTAAATTCAAAAATAATAACCTTTTTATATTGAATACAATATTTAATAAGTATGCAATTGTTACATGTATTTGTAGTTACAATATTAAGCAATTAGTTCCAAAAAAAATGTATAATGTATGAATATAATTACGATTAAAATTAAAATTGTATACAATTGTATACTATAGTATAATGTTCATATAACATTTAATATAATATGATCATTTTTGAAAAATATATAGGATTACTTACAAATAATTGTAGCTTTTACATTAATTAATTAATCAAAAAATATATAAAAAATATATTTAAAAAAATTGTTCTAAAAATATTTAAAAGAAATAATATTATACATATTAGTATAACAATATTTAAAAAATATAAAAAATATTTAAAAAAAGACTAAACATACAAAAAATATTACAAAATATATTTTTTAAATTGTCGAAAAATATTTTAAAAAATATAAAAATATTTCAAAATATTAAAAATGTATTTTAAAAAAATTTCGAAAAATATTTTTTTAAATGGTGAAAATACGAAATTAAAAAATTTTCAGAACAAGACCATTCAGGTGAACATTTATTAACAAAGATCGGATTAACAGATATAGTAGCCTTGTCCCCAGTTATCGAATTAGAGCTACACATACACATATACATTTCAATAGACTTTCTTTTATGTAGTATACTATATCTATAGACTAGCTTGCTACGGCCCGGCGTTGCCCGGGTATTATACTTGTAGTATGATAGGAATACATTTAAATTTTGTAAATCCGTCCAGCCGTTTTCTTAAAAATAGAACGCATATATATTCGTTATATATATAAATAAATAAATGTTAATTAAATTAACTTCTTTTATATATATATTAAACTTAAGTTGAACATAACTTAAGTAATATAATATAAGTTTATTATATATTTAAATATATGTTTACATTTATTGTTCCTTAATTTTCTACCAGTTAAACTTATGTTATATATGTTATATATGTTATATATGTAACATTAGTTAATACAATATAATATTTAATATATAATATAATATTGAATACAAACTTAATGTCAACTAAAGTTCTACTTAAGTTGATTGTAGTAAGTTAATAATATATGCTTACATGCATATATTAATATAAAAACTTATATCATAACTAAAGTTCAACCTACATCAGAACTTAAGTTCAAATTAAATCAAAACTTAATTTGTTTTTTAATTGTTGATATAAGTTGATTGCTGGGATATTATATTTAATATTTATTACACTTAATACTTGCAACATAATTATTTAAATTATCGTAAAATATAATACGATATAATACGATATAAATATATTCTCGATATATATAATATATATATATATATATATATATATATAATTATAGATTAGTGATTTAACCCGGACTCGGTTTCGGGTTACAATTACGGGTTCTAACAAAATATAATGAGATCGGGTTTTAAAAAATGGTCCAAGATCGGTTCCGGGTTTAATAAATTTAGGTTTAGTAAATTAATTTCGGGTATTTGTGTAAAATAAAAATAATATTTAAAAATGTATATAAATATAATTAATGGATAATAAATTACTATAATACCACTTATAATATAAGTAAATTAAATATTACCAAAGCCAAAGATACACGGTCGTCTATTATGCCTATGTAAATTGTAAAATATCACTGTACCAATCAAATAGGAAAATAAGTATTTGTTTATTTCATAAATATTAAAATATATACATTTTTTATCATACATTTTGTTTTAATAAAATTAACAAAAACTACATCATCAATATGACATATATTATAATATAATTTATTTATAATATATCTTTAATTATAGAATTCAATAATATGTCTAGTGATACTAATAACAAATATTTTTTTAAATGTTACAAATATTTCAAATATTTAAAGAAAATGTTTACAAATATTAAAAAAAAAATTAAAAAATATTTAAAAATAATATAAAAATAATTTTAAAAAATGTCTAAAAAAATTTCAAAAAAATGTAATAAAAATATTTAAAAAAGGCGTCGCTGAAGATTTAACATGACAAAAAATAATTTTAATGGAAAAAAGTCTTTCGTGTTTAATATATTATAAACTTTCATTATCTCGAAAGTCTCGATAATAATGAAATTTAGGATTTGATTGTCTCGAGATAATGAATTTTAGGATAATATTGTCTCGAAATATTGAAAAATGGGAAAAATTTAAATCACTAATATATATATATTAAATGTTCAATATTATAAACTAATCTGATACTTGTTCCGCTATGAACCGGAAACATTACAAACATTACACTTATGACATCACACATATAGCCATATGTCCATCACAATTATTGTAGTAATACATCTCAGGCCGATCTTCTTAATACAACGTAGGGTAACGGTGACTACTTTTACTGAGGGTGATAGATGTTGATAATATTACGTTAGGTTATTATTACGTTAGGTTATTATAATAGATTAATAGCACACTATAGTAATATATATGTATACATATAATAGCAATGCACGCAATACTAACATTATATAACGTAATATAATACGTTATTATATGACGTTATATAATGTTATTATAACGTTCATTACTATTATATGTAGTGTAACCTATACAAGCGTACACCTAATATTCATACGAATGTTTACTATGGTAAGTTTACATGATTAATAATTATTTGATTTGTTAAATTTCTAATGTAATACTTTAATGTGATATTCTATGTAACTTATATCGTTAGGTTTTCGTATCTTTTGAACATCTGAATCTTCTGTCATATCCGAAATATATCTATAATTAATAAATTATAAATGTTAAAAATAAATCACTTTAAAAATAATTAGTATTATTATAATATTAACTATATTTAAATTGAAATATATATATATATATATATATATTTATTGTATATTTTATTTAGTTATAATTATTTATTTAGATAAAAATTATAATTAATATTATAATATATGTTATTACTAACTATTTATCCGAGTTAGAAGCGTACATTGGCCTACGTCTGCTAAACATGTATATCTGTATGAGATAAATATGTAGGGTTATAATATATTTATGCTATTAAAATCTTAATAAATATATTTATATATATTTGAAATAATGTTTATTTATATCTATTCGCACACATATTTATATAAGATCAATATTATACGAATTAATAGTATTGTTGTATTATATATTAATATTATTATAATATTAAATAAATATATAAGTAATTATGAAAACCTAAATACAATTAAAATTACCTTTTTATAAATTCGTCGGAGAAATATAACTTATAATAAAATAAAAGAACACATACATAGGGACGCTATAATTGTTTATAAATATTAAATATATATTTCATCCAATTAAAATTAAACTATATTATAGAGAAAATTGGAAATTAAAATAATTTTATTTAAATAATAAATAACAAAGATTATGTATTTCAAAATCTTTGTAAATAATAACACACAATCCCACATAACATTAAATACATAAACACGCACACACATATACATACACACACATATATATATATATAACTGCTACGGACCCAGTATAATACAAATGAAATAAATCAAACACATTTTCTTGTTTTTAATTCTTATTTTATACGTTCCTGCTAAAAACACATTAACAGCAATAACTAATTGGTCATCTAGAACGGACAATGTACACGTATTAACGGTTCCACTAGCGTATGTACTACATATATGTATATTAGTTACTACATAGTATGTAGTATATATAGTACAGTACACAATGTACTGTGTAGTACCTAATATGTAGCGTAACCTTTAAACTACATATACCAGATAACAATATATATATATAGATGGTTTATTTAGACACAAATATAACAAAATAGGATTGTAAAAGTAGTAAACGTGAACAAAATATAATAAAAATAAACGAATATTAAACATAATAACATCGTTTATAAACTATAGTGTACTCCTGAAACGTTCTACGGATGTCACTAGTATTACGTATAGATATATATCATTACATAATGCAGCTGCCGAATTCCGAAACGATATTTTGCCATAGCTTTCCAGACTGAACTTTTGATAACGAAGTATATTAATGGAAGATGATATAGAATTTCTCGACTAATTTCGAAACAAATCTTTTAAATATTTGGTGATATGAGATACCCAGCAAACAGTAATAGCAGCATATCAGCATATGTTATAGCCTCAAATGTTTACATTTTCCTATTATGCTGCCATTATGCTGCTATTAAATGTCTATTAAGCTGCTATAATTTGTCATGCTATTATGCTGCCATTATGCTAATATTATGCTGCTATTAATTTTAAAAGTATATTATACTGCTATTATGCTGCTATTATTAAAATAATACTAATATAATACTAATACCAAAGATTTTGCGAAGCAAATATATAACACTCCCTATGCATGCAACGTAATTTAGTTATAGCCCCAACCGCTGCTAGCAGTAGTATCGAAATCACTGAAATAGATTTAGGTTCGGCTCTGTTTGCATACAACAATGTTTTCATTGCTCTATTAAATTACATGCAATATAAATTAGCTTTTACTCACTAAATATATACTTATAGCATTTAAAACATACATATCATATTTGTTTGTTATATATTAGTAATGAACACTTAGTTTTCATCATATAAATATTAATTTAAAGCATATTATTTAACATTTCAAAAGTGTATAGTTAAATACGAATTTACATTATAAACAACGCATAGTTCCTAAAAGTAACCCGCTATAGGTGGCACCAGGGTATTTTGTATACAAATTCGAATTACACGATTTCACGTAAGTGTTATATCTTTCCTTCGGAAAATCTTTGCTAATACTATATAGTATATATACTATAGACTATAGTCAATATTTTGTTTTATTTATGTATATGTAATTATTTATAATACATTTAATTACGTAATACATGTATAACTTGTGTTATCATAGTTGTAGAAGTAGAAATTTAAAAATAGAATCGCGTAAGATCTTTACATAACGAAAGACGTGGTTCTAAATAGATCACTACATTTCGTATACATGTTATATGTTCATAAATATTAATCCTAATTTATTATTTTACATATATTATATGATATAATTATTATAATAATATAATATATTTAATAGTAGATATATATATATTCTAGTAATTTGTTTATTGTATTGTATTAATACATGAATTCATTATAGTATACGTATGATTAGTATAATGAGTATACTATATTTATAAATATATATATACATATTTACACTATCAAAGTTACTTTGAAAGTATAATCATTATGAACATATAAAATGTGTACCAAATTTCGCGATCTATTTAAAACCGTAACTTTTATTAATTAGAACGGTTACGCGATTCGATTTTTAATATTTACGACTATAACTATAGTTAATCCTATAGGATGCTATTTATAATTGATTAGTTTTTTTAATATTAATATTAATTAATCTATATTATATCCTATATAACATGTAATGTAACCAGTGATCTCGTTTGGAGTGTTTTAATTTGGTTTGATGATTTTGTGTTCAATATAAAATTTACTATTTATAAATAATTATTTAAATTAACATTGCGCAAGATCACCAATATTGACGAGATTATGATCACTTCGTACGAGATCATTGGTATCCATATGTAATAAACAGTGATTATATAGTATTATATAACTATAGTAAATAGATATGTTGTATTATCTAATATATAGTATCAAATAGACTATCTATAGATATACATATATATTTTATAATTTATTGATAATTTGAAGTACAAATATTAAATATGTTTATATATTTTAGCATACATATTTGTGCTAAAATCCTATTTTTATTCTTCTATATTATATAGGTATAATTACTTTTATGATATATTCATATGACGTAGTATTTAAATTTACATTACCAAATATATATTTATGTTTTACAGTCAGTAAATAAACATCCATCTAGATTACTACAGAAGTCCTTGGTTATCTTTGACACGAAACCTTCAAGATGAACAAGAGCAGTCCATATACTTGCCTTCGAGATTACAAATACATTAGCAAATATTACAACTTTATACTTATGACTATTTCTACTATATATTTCGACTATATATTTGCTTTACAAAATAATTCATTCAACAGCAGTCCATGATATTCAGTGATGCAACCCCTTCGATATTAACACAGAAGGCCGGGTCCGCCTTCTATGATACAAGCTTAGAGATGCCAATATCTTTCCGTAACCTTTCTACTTAAGTAGTGTACTTATTTTCAGCCTCATAATATATACATATAATATCCTCATAACTGCCTCATATAACAGCCTAATTACAGCCTCGTAACATAATAATATAACACCACAATACGAACACTTTAACAATAAATCGTCTTAACATTTTATGACTCATCATTTTTATTAAAAATTACAAAATATTAATATTATATGATTATAGATATTATTGTGATTTTAAAATTTTATTTAATCTTTTAATTCCATAGCTAATAGCGGGTGTCCGACGGACACTGTCCGTATTCGATACCCATGTCCGAATATGGACACCCTGTATTATAATACGGACACCCTATATACCACTATATAAACTATATATTATTGATGAATCAATCAGACAAATTACAATTACAATATTTATAATTAATTTTATGAATAATTTATTCTAATTTAATTAGTTAATAATTTACTTATTTTTATTATTTTTTAATTAATTAATTATTATTAATAATACAATCTAATTAATAAAATTTTAGATTTAGCTTTATTGGTGGTATTAATATTATAACGCACGCGATATTTATGAAAATCAGAATAGTTCATACGCTGCGCGCTGATTGGTTATAGGGTGTCCGCATAAGGAACTTATATGACTTCTATATATATGCTTGTAACTTAATGAATATTTGATAAAAATATATAAATTATTTTTAATATAATTTTTAGAATGCTTTATTTTTTAATAATATAGTGTTACATTTTATATCGATATATTTGTATAATATTGAGAATGTTTTAAGTTGAAATTTTTTTTCATAAATTTAAAAACGCAATAACAAATAATTGTATTGGATATATCAGCAATATTTTGAATGATTAATATATGATAATGATTAAATAACAAAAAATACTTTTTAAACTATTTATATAATTATGAATATTTTATTCATTAACATTTTTTTTGTAGGATTTATGGTTTCTGAGATACATAGAGTGTCCGTATTCGGTTAATTTCCACTATATCATTGTAAAGTTGTATAGATTTCTTATGTTTTTTGTTTTATATTTTATTTTTGTTAGAGGCTATATATTTTTTATATTGTTTATATATATATTATATATATATATGTATAATTTGATTTGTATATTAAAGTAGATAGCGGCATGTGTGTGTTGGATGCTTGGTGATAGATCTCCGGGGGTAGGGAGCTGTGAGAGCAGCCTATCTTGTAGCGGAAGATAGGCACCCAAGACTAACTTTCTATATAGTACATATTAATAAAGATTAACAATCTATACATATATTTTAGAGGTAATACTTTTATTACAATATACAGAGAAATAATTGATATAATAAATAAATGATTCATAGAATTGCCGAAATTAAGTTATATAATATAATTTAAAAAATAATATTATATAATAATATATAATTTAATAATTAAAATATAACTATATTTATATCAGAAATTTGTGTTACTATAGTATCTATCAGATACTTTATATTGTATAGATCTATAAATTATTATAAAGAAAACAATTTTTACAATAATTATATATATATATATATATATAATTATTTAATAAACTATATATACACATTGACGATATATAATATAATATTTTATAATTATGATTATAGAAAATTAACAAAATATTCATAATATTTTCGTAATATAGATATAATATATGCATAATTTATATGGATTATATTGATAGTATTTATCAAAATTGCACATGTGATCTATATTAATAAAATTAAGTACATATTGTTTGTGAATAATACATTTATCCATATCTTGATAATATTCTATATATATATATATATATATATATATATAAATAATGAGAAGTATAATGACCTAGTTTCGAAATCTTAACAGAATATAAAATAAATAGCGACGATATATATTATTAACAATACTAGAGTACTACTGTAGTACTCCGATACTATAGTACTATAATAGGTATATCTACTATAGTACTATAGTAGGTAGTGCACTACTAGTGCACAGCACTACGCATCACGTATATACTATATTCCATCTGGTACTGGTTAGCTACATCGGTAGGGTGCTGGTTTAGTACGGAGTCTTGCCACCAGTCCAACTTGTTGACACCAGACTCAGTGTTCGCTGACACGTGACCGCCACGTTTCCCTAGCGTACAACTCGGCAATCTACTGGTTAAGTTCTCCGCCAGGAGGATGAAGAACGATATCAATAAGCCTACCGTTAACAGAACGAAAGAGCCGTATATCTCCTGTTTCGGAATGTATACATTAACTATAGGTGATTTAATTAATATCGTGAATTTGGGACAATATATATATATATTTAATATAGTCTACTATCCACGGGATTCATAGATGTAGGTAAACCTACAGATTTATATGTATATTATTATATTAATGTTATATACATGTTTTTAAATATCGAATTCTGAATAAATATAATCGAGACAAAATTGATAAATATAATCAATAATAAATAGCATGAATAATTGATTAAACAAGATTTTCAAGCATTCTTTATTGTTATCGTCTGCGAATATTATGTGTGAATATGTAATGTCTTCGTTATTAACAACATCAGGTAAGTCAGAATAGCATTTATGTATGTTTTCACACATATGCACATGTATATATATATATATATATATATATATATATACAGTGAAAGCCGCTTATAAGTATACTTCGACAGCCACGTATATCGATAATTCGGCTACATCGACATTTCGAGAGATTTTTGTTGGATTTACACCTATTTACATGTAAATTAATCCGCGTACATCGACAATCCACTTATATCGATAATTCGGCATTATCGACATATTTATGAGGTAATATTTGGAATTGAATCCACTTATATCGACAAATTTGATTATAAATCAAATTATTTACAAATTTTAATTTGTATGAAATGTATTCCCATAGTATTCATTTATATTCCCCTATAGGGGTATACTACACAATATCGTCAGTATATAAATAACTTGATATTTAATATCTTACGTAATTGGTCAATATTTAGGTACGCCTACAAATATGTATCATATATAATATAATATGCTATAATATATTATATCATATTATATAAACATATAGCATATTGAATATATACTATAATATATTATACACTACTCGTATATCAGTATTAATACTATATTATATGTATGTTAAATACAATTAATTATAATATTATAGTTTTATAATACTAATGTACGCGAGAGATACACAATTTGTACTCAGTTGTTGATACATAGTTTTTATCATATACAAATATCAAAACATTAACATAAGTAAAAAGTAGGAAAGTAACAATGATCTATATAATCCGTAGTCATATATTATTGTGTCAGTATACTGTCAGTATATATAGTGTATAGTACCCTTAATTACTGGTGTCACTAAGACCTATGACTCATTGTGTAGGTATATATTTATATTCAATTTATATCTAAATATCATGTCATCCATTATAAGTAATACTATATATAGTTAAATATATTGTATTATAGTACACGGGAATACTATAAACTATTATATGATATACAAATACATTGCATGGATCAACTCTCTGAGTACAAATCTGTGGTATAATGCTTCACCAGATGCAGGTATGACCAGTAGTGCTTCACCAGATGTATGTATATGAGCTCAATTTTAATTAACAATTATTAAAATAAATTGTGGTCATAATATCAATAGTATCAAAGGTATTGGCGTAACTTGCTAACAGGTCGCATCACGAATTGTTACGTCATTAGTTTCCATTGTGTTTTTTTATTTTTTCTATATCCTATGTTATATTTAATAAAGTAATTCATTATTATACAATATGTCTAAATATCATCATATTATCTATTATACGTCATTGTATTTCGAATATGTAAACTAATAGTATATTATAGTATGCATATATACATACATGCAATACTTTAAAAGTAAGATATAACTATATAACTATATAACAAAAACTATCAAAAACATAAATAATAAAATAGACACATATTCTTATAAATATAAAGATCGTGAATCAAATAAGCCGATCAATTATCGCAATCCTACCCATCACTAACTATACGGTATACTATCCTATAGGTTAAGTATAACCTATACTTTATAGTTAAGTATAATATATACTATATAGTATACTATACTATATATATATCATATACTCTACTATACTATAATATACTATATACATTTAAGTAATACTTTTTAATATATTCTTTGATTGAATTGCGATCGGTGTGTAAATAATTAGTTATTAAATATTAATAATATTAATATTATTTAATAAACATGTAATTAAACCTTTTTTGTTATTAAATTATATGCATATATTATATTATTACATACAATTAATTATAAATAAACTAATGCGCTATACATCATTAGGGCTACGCCTCTATCTCTCATATCGACAATCCGCATATATCGACATTTTTGGATCTTACACAACCATGTCGATGTAAGCAGCTTTCACTATATATATATATATATATATATATATATATATATATATATATATATTGTATGTATAATGCCGTACGGCGTACAGTATACGACGTACACATACCCCATAAACATATACGAACACATACTCGACGTGAATGTCATGTCTTATTTATAAACGAAAGTATTAGGACACATAATATGTGACAATAATAACACAATAATTCCTATTTATAATCTATTTATAGAAATAATGTGTACATCCGGTTAATCCGAGACCGATCGTTTCATGTCACCGGCAGATAATGCGATTTTCACAAATCATGTCATATATATCATGGATGTGTATTATATAATGGATCCAATTGGGAATTCATGTAGAGAAAACAACACACATTATTTGTATAATTGACAACGTACATTTTCTATACATTTTATATAAAAGATGTTACTATTATAATATAATTATATTATAATATAATATAATAATAATAATAATAATAATAATATAATATATATAAACCAAACCGGTATTCTTATTAAACAATATAGTTTATTATATAGAGTATTATATATATATATACATTTAATAATTATATTCATTAAACTCAAATAATGTTACTTATGAATACGCTAGTATCGCTCTATTTAACAGATAAACTTCTCATATTCCAATGTACCCAATATATTCAATGATTATCCTTGAATGTATTCGATGTTTACAATACATATCAAGTGATTTAGAAACATCACTTAAAGCAAATTTTGTTCGTAGTAATGGTGTAATTTTACTTCGATAATATTGAAAATAAAATATATAACTTAACAAGAATTATTAATTTTTTATAACACCTATGGATAAATAAAAATACTGAACTACAATTATACAATAGTAATATCAACTTTTACCTAGAATACTTGTCAACCAACCAATATGATATTGATCTGTATTTTTTTGAATTTAGTATATTTTTTATTAGCAAATATATATATTTTTTAAACGTTTAAAGTAGAGGTTGGTATATATATACCATATATACCATATATACCATATATGGGATAACACGTGTACGACGTACACTGTACGACGTAGAGTGTACAATTATTTACACTCTATGTATGTATATATGTATTGGTATGAAGCGGGAAAATTCATGAACTTACGAAGGAGACAAATAGCTATAAATAAGACAGTATGGTTTTGCAGAAACCAGATGGAAACATTTGGTAAACTACTTAACGATGAAGGCATACGATAGTTTACAATTGACAGCCATAATAAACAAAATATAAACTTTGAGTTTTGCAGAATCTTTGACCGAACTACTTCCATCTTTGATATTGGCGCATTAATTTATCGGATAATACTTCTTCTTCCACCTAGTGATCATTCCGTTCTCGACTAATTTCTCAATACTGTTTAGATATTCTATATATTATAAATAATCATATAAGTACAACTATATATAAATCAAATATTATAGTAAAAAATACATAATATAATATAGGTACACCACTGTATGGTGAACTATAAATATACAAACATGACATAGGGGAAAGTAACCGAATACGGAGAGTTCCTATTACGGACACATTCTGTATCTCATAAATCATAAATCCTACTAAAAAAATGTTAATGAACACATTATTCATAATTATATAAATTGTCTAAATAAGTATTTAAATTTCTTAATTATTTAAAATATTGCTGATATATCCAATAAACTGATTTTTTTATCAAGTTTTTATATTTATAAAAAAAAATGTCAACTTAAAACCTTCTCAATAATATAAAAATGTATCGATATAAAATATAACACTATATTATTTAAAACTAAATCATTCTAAACATTATATACACAATTGCTATATTTGTAATCAGATATTATTTAAGTTATAATCATATATATATAGAGGTCATATCAATCCCTAATAAGGACAACCTATAAACGTTCTGCGCGCAGCGTTTAAACCATTATTATTTTCTTAAAAATCGCGTGCGTTATAATATTAATACCACAAATGAATTTAATTCTAAAAATGTTATTATTTAGATATTTAACTTAAGTTAAATACAATTGTATTAATTAAAAAAAATAAATGATTAACTATTATTAACTAATTAAATTAGATTACCTCCGTTATTTATTGAATTAAAAATATTAATAAAATTTTAAAATCACAATAATATCTATAATCATACATTATTAATATATTGTAATTTTTGAATAACAATATTAAGTCACCACATTTTACGAAAATGTATTGTTAAAGTATCCGTATTAGGTTACTTTCCCCTACCTACTATTCATTATTATAGTAATTTATAAATTTAAACTAAAAACCATTAATGTATCACAATTGTATGTGTTATTTAAGATTATACTTGATGTGATATCATTGGACTAAAATTGATATAAAGTAACGCCATCTAGTGTATTTATGCCTCGACATATTACCAAGGACAGTTGTCCTTGATATTACCCGCAAAAGTGGTCCCCAGAAAACAGTAAGAGCAGCATAATAGCAGCATAACAGCATATGCTAGAGCCTCAAATGTTTACATTGTGCTCTTATGCTGCTATTAAATGTCTATTATGCTGCTATTAATTTGTCATGATATTATGGTGCTGTTATGCTGCTATTATGCTGCTATTATGCTAATATTATGCTGCTATTAATTTTAAAAGTATATTATGCTGCTATTATGCTGCTATTATAATAATAGCAGCATAATAGCAGCATAATAGCAGCATAACAGTAGCATAATATCATGACAAATTAATAGCAGCATAATAGCAGCATAATAGACATTTAATAGCAGTATAATAGCACAATGTAAACATTTGAGGCTCTAGCATATGCTGTTATGCTGCTATTATGCTGATATTACTGTTTGCTGGGTCACTTTAATAATTTCAATTATATACACTGTAAAAAATAAACCCTATCCTAAGATACCAAAAACCCATACCAAACGTTTCAATTTAGTTATGGGTTTGAAGCCATTACTAGAAATTTAACAGCTAGTTATGGGTTTTCTACTTTTCTTATAGTTATGGCTTTTGGTAAAGTTGATTGTTATGGGTTTTATCCATTTATGTGGTTATGGGTTTTATCCATTTATGTGGTTATGGGTTTTATCCATTTATGTAGTTATGGGTTTTATCCATTTATGTGGTTATGGGTTTGCTCGGTTACACTTAAATCTGGCCGCCTAATAATTTTCATATTTTATGGGGCGTGTCTAACTTCTCAAAGATAATTAAATATTCAAATATTTAAATATAAATGACATTTCTGTAAATATTCAAATATTATAATATTAAAACATGTAAATAAATGTAATGAGTATTCAGATATATAGAATATATTCTATATATATATACAAGTATATACTAATATATTTTATATTGCACATTTAACATATAGCATATTGTGATACGTATAGATATTATTTAAAATGTCTAAATAATCACATTTAATAAAATAAATACGGAAATATCGTATAAGAATTATTCTTCGAATACATAAACATCTATTCAATACGCATATACACTTGAATAATAAGTTTATGATAGTATATATGTTATATATAATTATATATGATTCATTTAACTTATATTTTACGATGATGCGTATTGATATTATTTAAATGGCAAAATATTCACATTTAATCAATATAAATAAGTAGGGGAAAGTAACCGAATACGGACAATGCCCGAATACGGACACTCTGGCTATCTCAGAAACCATAAATCCTACAAAAAATATGCATAATTTATTAAATAATTAATAAAATATGCATAATCAATTAAATAGTCTAAAAAAGTATTTTTTATTTTTTTATTATTCAAAATATTGCTGATATATCCAATAAACTGATTTTTTTATTACGATTTTAAATTTATCAAAAAAAAATTCAACTTAAAACCTTCTCAAGTATATATAAATGTATTAATATAAAAAATAACAATATATTATTAAAAACTAAAGCATTCTAAAAATTGTATTTTTAATTTCTATATTTTTTATAAAATATTCATTAAGTTATAAGCATATATCTAGATGTCATATAAGTTACTAATACGGACACTCTAAATGTCTTAATACGGACACCCTATAACCAATCAACGCACAGCTTATGAACTATTCTGATTTTTATAAAAATCGCGTGCGTTATAATATTAATACTACCAATAAAGCTAATTCTAAAAAAATTATTATTTAGACACTTAAATTATATTATTAATTAAAAAATAATAAAAATAAATAAAATATTAACTAATTAAATTACAATATATTTTTCATAAAATTAATTATAAATAACGTAATTGTAATTTGTCTGATTGATTCATCAATAATATATAGTTTATCTAGTGGTATATAGGGTGTCCGTATTATAACATAGGGTGTCCGTATTCAGACATGGGTACCGAATACGGACACCCCAGTTATCTATGGAATTAAAAGATTAAATAAAATTTTAAAATTACAATAATATCTATAATCATATAATATGAATATATTGTAATTTTTGAATAAAAATAATGAGTCATAAAAAGTTAAGACCATTTATTGTTAAAGTGTCCGTATTAGGTTACTTTCCCCTATATATCATATAAGAATAAATAAACAACTATTCAATACGTATATAAACTTGAATATTCAATATATTACTATGAATTATATTTATAATACTTATATAGTAGATTATTTATTAAACTTGCCTGACAATGTATTCATTTAAATTTACTAAATATAAAGTTTACAATAATAATTACACATTTGGAAATATTGTTGTGAATTAGAGGCGCCATATTTATATGACTAATAGTTTATTTATAGGTGATGACGCGCTATCATATTAGAATAAATAAATGTAATTCTATTAAATAAAATATAATTAGGTATATGTTTTAATTTTATGTTTATATTTGTAATACATAACTATATAGAATGTGTATAGGCATATATAATATATGATATTACATTAAAAAGATGGTTAACATATGTATTTTAATAACTTACTACATTTATCTTTATTTATCACATATATATATGGTTTTATATACATTATATATATATAATTTACCTACGAATTTATTATAAATATACTAAAACAAACATAATGTATATGTTGTCAGCTTCATTATTCGGTACATTTTCTACAAAATATATATTAATAGAAATTTCTATAACTTAAATTCTATACTATATCTATATAAAAGTTCTATATTTGTTCTATAAATTATAATTTACATACAATTAATATATACATATGTAGATCTAATATAAGTTATTTGTTCTATAGATAGTTGTCTTGATAATGTATATGTTGTTGTCTTTATTAATCTGAACTTATTAAATTATAACTTATATATATATATATATATATATATATATATATATATATATATATATATAAATAGTATACTATAATCAACGACGAACATTGTACGTACAATGTACGTGATAATAATATAATTATAAAATTAAATATTCACCTATTGTATATGTAATATATTACTTTATTTAATTTAATATATATATATATATATATAAATGTGTGTGTATTTAATATTTATTTGTTTTATATATATTCAACTTTATAATTAATAAACTTAATTTATTAATGAATTTTAATTCTTCTTATAAATGCTTAGGTAGGTATGCTTACCTACAGTATATAGTTAGGAATGAATAAATAAATATTATTTATATGTGATAAATAAAGATAAATGTAGTAAGTTATTAAAATAAATATGTTAATGTAATATCATATATTATATATGCCTATACACATTCTATATAGTTATGTATTACAAATATAAACATAAAATAAAATTATTAAAACATATAATTATATTTTATTTAATAGAATTACATTTATTTATTCTAATATGATAGCGCGTCATCACCTATAAATAAACTATTAGTCATATATATATGGCGCCTAATTCACAACAATATTTCCATATGTGTAATTATGATTGTAAACTTTATATTTAGTAAATTTAAATGAATACATTGTCAGGCAAGTTTAATAAATAACCTACTATATAAGTATTATAAATATAATTCATAGTAATATATTGAATATTCAAGTTTATATACGTATTGAATAGTTGTTTATTTATTCTTATACGATATATACTTATTTATATTGATTAAATGTGAATATTTTGCCATTTAAATAATATTAATACGCATCATCGTAAAATATAAGTTAAATGAATCATATATAATTATATATAACATATATACTATCATAAACTTATTATTCAAGTGTATATGTGTATTGAATAGATGTTTATTTATTCGAAGAATAATTCTTATACAATATTTCCGTATTTATTTTATTAAATGTGATTATTAAGACATTTTAAATAATATCTATACGTATCACAATATGCTATATGTTAAATGTGCAATATACAATATATTAGTATATACTTGTATATATTCGATATATCTGAATACTCATTACATTTATTTACATGTTTTAATATTATAATATTTGAATATTTATAGAAATGTCATTTATATTTGCCAATTAAAATATTTGAATATTTAATTATCTTTGAGAAGTTAGACACGCCCCATAAAATATGAAAATTATTAGGCGGCCAGATTCAAGACCTCCTATAACCCCGAGGTTATAGGAGGTCTTGCCAGATTCAATATCCACCATTTGCTCCATTTATGTGGTTATGGATTCTATCCATTTATGTGGTTATGGGTTTTATTCATTTATGGAGTTATGGGTTTTATACATTTATGTGGTTATGGGTTTTATCCATTTATGTTGTTATGGGTATTATCCATTTAAGTGGTTATGGGTTTGATCATTTATGTGGTTATGGGTTTAGCTGAATTGAATAGGCCACAATTCTGATTCCGGATATAAGAAAAACGATAGTATTATAACAAGAAAACTAACTACAATTAATATAGTATATTTTAACATAATTGATTAGGCCACGAATCTGATTCCGGATATAAGAAAAACAATAGTATTATAACAAGAAAACTAACTACAATTAATATAGTCTCTTTTTACATAATGAAAATAGAAATATTAGAATAAGAACTAATTATACAGTTATAAAT
Source organism: Osedax fenrisi (assembly GCA_964019155.1). NCBI lineage: Eukaryota > Metazoa > Annelida > Polychaeta > Sabellida > Siboglinidae > Osedax > Osedax fenrisi. Next base: position 70,700,601 of record OZ025243.1, on the reverse strand, counting down.
TATAATAGATTCTGTATAGTATATTAGAATAAGAACTAATTATACAGTTATAAATTATAATAGATTCTTTATAGTATATAATGGAAATAGAAATATTATAATATATATTAGCTTTCTAGTTTCAAAAGTTACAAAGAATAAATAAAACATGTAGAATAATATTTATAATTTATTATATAATCCTCTTACAGATCTTGGAATATTTCCAAGATGCAATTTAAATATATAATTATTAATAAAAATACAAAAATTGTTAATATTATTTTCAAATCCAATACAGAATAAATGATGATAAGAATACCATGCCATGAAGGACTTTGAGAATGATCTAGAATTAAAAATAACAATATTTTCTACGTAGACCTTGTATTCTCCATTCAAATTAACAATAACTGGATGTGGAGTCTTTATTTCCTAAAATAAATGTTTAATGTAAAACGAGAAATTACAGCGTAATATTTTATATATAATGTATTAATATCTATAATATAATATAATTATGTCAACAATTATTCAGAATAATTATTATACTTACAAAGGGATTTTCACTGATCAAATATTCTACATTTTCACCGAAGATTACTACCAGACAACATAATTCGAATTTTAATGCTGCATCTATATTGTTATAGATATATAATATAGAAGTAGCAATAGTATATAGAAGTAGCAATACCACATAGATGTACCAATATAATATAGTGGTATATAAGCAATATCATATAAAGGTAGCAATAGTATATAGAGTTAGAAATAGTATATATAGATGTAATAATAGAGTATAGAAGTAGCAATAGTATATATACGCTAAAATGTAAAAAATGATTCGACATTCCTCTTGTATAATGTAAGATATATATATATATATATATTGAACAAATTATCAAATTATAACTAATATTTATAAAGTTATACAACATTATCTAAAAGTGGGCACATTACCCATCTTTCCCCTGCTTATATATACATTATTTGTACATCGATAGAGAATACATACGACAAACTGTGTATTATGGAGTATACTCCATAGTATATATCCATATTATACTCCATACTATAGTAACGAAGAAAGGGGAATGCATATCACTATTTAGCAATATACCGTATACGGTCCAGGAGGAGATCCAGGAATATGCCCAACATACAGCATATATCATCAAGTAATATATATAGTAAACACTAAGTAGATCGTCTAACAAACGCGCATGTTTTAAAATATAGCCCTACACAAAATATAGCCTATATATATATATATATATATATATATATATATATAAATATATTCTCGTTCTGTGGCTTCGGCTAAATCTATAAGCATATTTATTACAAATATAGATACTCTTAATATTAATGGAAACGTTTATTCTCAACATGCATAAATGTAATGTCGTTATCTTTATAATTTTATTGTTTTTCTAGTTTTCGTTTTCATTTTGTACTTTATTTGGATATTTGATCTTACCAGCTGTATAATCATTTGATATTTTAGGTGTGGAGAGATGTAAACAAACCAATATGCAGGGACCGTCCAACGGCGTCCATCCCTCAGTATTTATGGGCATATAATCCTATATGGGCCTGACCAACCCGGGACCTCTTCCCTAGATATTTGATGATATGTTCAGCACGTTTGATCAACATCCCAAATATTGATTTATTATTATTTTATTTACTTTCGGTGTGTGTAAATCACAACTTATTTATATTTGCTAACTATTATTTATATATTTATGTCATTATTATTTATTGTTACCCATCGTTTTGAATCTATTCAATAAACTATTATCTATCTATCTATAGATCTATCTATCTATATATATATATATATATATATATATATATATATATATATATATATACGAAATAATATGAAAACCTTAGGCTTATTCTATTTTATTATTATTAATGATATTTATTGTTTACCTACTTTTATTATTTGTATTCTATTATATACAATTTTGAGAAATCATTTATGATTTATTTAAGTGTCTAAATAAACATTCAATCAAATAATTAAAAACCTTAAAAATAAATAAGGAATAATTGGACATGATTATTGTGTAGAAAGATTATTGTCTATTATCAACGTTCGTTTATTATATTATATAATGTAAAATATATTTTGTTATTTAATTAAAGATCAGTATGATAGTAGGGAAAGTAAGCTAATACGAAAAATATACAAATAAAGGTTTTAAAATTTTAGGACTCAATATTTTTATTAAAAAATCACAATATAATTATATTATATGATTATAGATATCATTGTGATTTTGAAATTTAATTTAATATTTTTGTCTTCAATATATAATAGGGTGTCTTTATTTAGTACTCATGCTCGATTTATTTATTAATAATATATTGTTATATTTTATATAAATACATTTATATATGCTTGATAAAGTTTTTTGAGAAGTTGAAATTTTTTTTCATAAATTTAAAAACGTAATAAAAAAATCAGTTTATTGGATATACCAGACTTATATTAAATAGTAAAAAATACATATTTACACTAAATATATAATTAGAAATATGCTATTCATTAATAATTTGTTGTGGGATTGATAGTATCTGATATACCGAGACTATCCGCATTAAAGCACTGTCCGTATCAGGATAGTTTCCCCTGCGTGTCATATCATTTATTACATTTAGTTATAATTATTATATAAGAAGGATTATCTATACATAATTATATTTGAAATTGTGTTCTCTAATCAGATATAGGATTAAAATGAATACGTATTTAATACTCACAATCTGTTACCATTTGTTACTGAATAAATAGATTTATTTCTAATTATAATTACAGTTCGTTGTTGCATAAACCCCCCTGGTGGTGAAATAATGCCTAGGTAGTATGCACGTATATCTACTAAGAAGAAAGGTACGAAGCCCGTCACACTGTTACGCCTCTGCATTATACACTTACGTCGCGGTATCCGAGGGAACGTTGATGAAGGTATCGCAAGACTTAACATATACAGGGAACTAATCGATATTCTGCTCAGTTTCCATTTATATGACAATAGTGATTATAAACCATTGCATGATATACATCACTACTCGTTAATAGTATACTATCTATATAGATTATAACTAATACGTATGTTATGTTTACGAGTATTACCATAGTATATTATACCTTATATGGTATTGTATTCGTTAATTGTAATAAAGAATATTGAATAATTAATTAACTAACAAATTTATTTTTATTGTATATTAACATTTTAATATATTTTGATTTTAATATATATATCGATATACAGAATTATTAATGATGGTTAGCCATACTGCATATCGTCTCTTATAAGCATGTAATATATAATTTGATACTATCATGAAAATTTGTAATATACGAGTATTTTTAAATTGTAATTTATATGTTAAAAGAATAATAGTTTCGTGATATGACAATAAATACGATGTCTTTAAAAATAAACAACAATTAATTATTGATATTAATATTCTTTAAGGATCATAAAGAAGTTTAACGAAAAAACTTAGGAATTAATTATGATCCGGAAGTTGATATAAAAAATAAACAGAGATAAACAATATAAACGATATAGGAAAAATATAAAAATAAGAAAAATAATCTGTAATTTTAATAATCAATTAATTCAATAATCAATACTTTTTTATTGGATTGAATACATTAGATTATAAAATAAAGCTGTATTATTTGAAGTTGTGACTGCTAGTACGATACTGCTGATAACAACTTCCGTGTGTGACTTATAATATTGACGAATTCAATGAAATCTTTAACTAAAGTGCAGAAATAATATATATATATATATATATATGTGTGTGTCTTAATATGAGGAAATATACTATTTTAATTTTATTTACAAATGGAGATAATGTAGAGCGTATACGATATATATATATATAATTACTAAAGGAATGTTATTAATCATATTGATCATTAGTCATCAATAAATCTGTAAATATGAAATAATATATATTAACATTATAAATATTAGATAAGTGACTTTTTATTTTCATAAAATAGGTTGTTGCCTTATAGGGTGTTCACATCAATTCCGTTTTAAAAAACGTACGTGTAACTGCAACTTCAAATGATTCATTCACGGCAGATTTGAAGTTATGAGTCATATTCCTATTTATTTGAAGTTGAACTACACGTTTTCTGAACGTTTTCTGAAATAGGATTAATCCTATTTTCTGTACGTAACAACACACAGAATTAGAGAGAACAGCTAGAATGAACACACAGAATTAGAGAGAACAGCTAGAATTCCACTTGATTCCAATTGATATATATATAAAGTATATTATTACATATAACTTATCGAATACGTATTTATTAAATATATATATATATATATAAATATACTATTTATTAAATATATATATATAAAATATATATATATATATATATATATATATATATATAAATATACTATTTATTAAATATATATATATATATAATATATATATATATATATATATATATATTATAACTATTAACTTATCGAATAACTATTTATTAAATATATATATATATATATATATATATATATTAAATATACTATTTATTAAATATATATATATAAAATATATATATATATATATATATATATATATATATATATATATAAATATACTATTTATTAAATATATATATATATATAATATATATATATATATATATATATATATATATATATTTAATAAATAGTATATTTAATATATATATATATATATATATATATTTAATAAATAGTTATTCGATAAGTTATATGTAATAATATACTTTATATATATATATATATATATTGATATATATATATATATATATACATATATATATATATATATATATAAAGTATATTAACAAATGTTTATAATTTACAATATAATTACATATAACTTATCGAATAACTATTTATTAAATATATATATATATATATATATATATATATATTATAAAAAGGTTATATAAGATGGTATACAACTATATATATATTTTAATAATATATATCAACTATACAATAGTAATATATAATATATATTTCAATAATTTATTAAATATTTATTTAAATTATATATATTTCATAAGTTTAGATATAATTATAAGGATTTATATATTATATAATAATATAGTATTTGTTATATTAGTTAAAAATATTAAATTAATAAATATAATGTATGTAGTATTTATGTATTTGTGTATTTCAAGAAATATATAATACTACTATTTATACATTGAATTTAGCTATATCCCACAATTAGATTTGTTACCATTGATTTTTTTTGTACATATTTAAATATAGGTGGCGATATATGTCTACCCTTACGACAAACTAAAAAACACGGAATTGATGTGAACACTTAAAAATCTGTTACTTCAAATTTGCTGTGAATGAATCATTTGAAGTTGCAGTTACACGTACGTTTTTTAAAACGGAATTGATGTGAACACCCTAATACATGTGATAATGTTTAGAACTTGTCTTAATAGTAGATGATATATATTCTCTGTATATAATTGGTGGAAAAAGATATCAATTATTAGATACGATACATTAATTCATATAAGGGGTGATAATTTGTAAATCGATTATGTTATCGATTATTTTACCTACCCACAATTTATTTCGATTGTAGATGTATATTTTTATTTAAATATGAATCCAAAAACTTCATTTAATATTATCCTTTACTAAAGGACCTTTAGGATATATATATATATATTATAAATATAGCTTTACGAGCCTAATAATGTTAATATCATTTCTCAGGTATAATATGTATATTATGTGATATAATAAAGCACAATTCTAATTCATCCATAGAAAGTTTTTATTTATCAAGTTATACTTGGAAAAGTATAAATTTTATAGGTAACAAAATAATCATTGATGGTAAAACATCCATTTATGTACACCTAATATTATAAAATTATGTTTAGAGTTAGTGAGTAATCTATAATAATATAATCTTTAAAATACACAAATATACTCTTTTCTTATGAAAATAGTTACTATAGTAAGTATACTTAATATCATTATTAGAGTCTATTTCGTATTATATAAACATAAAAGTGAATGTTTTTGCATTCATTACACTATTATATATATATTTATATATATATATAAAGGATAAATAATGGAAATAAAATTAATAATTTATAAAAACGTAATAATCTAAAAATAGAATTTCCGATAACAATCAATCTGAAACACGTCCTATCGCGGAACTATGACGTGTAACAATGGATGGACATAGATACATGTGATATAATGATATACTACGAGCGTTATCATCGTAGCGGTGATGGGCAATACGTATAAGGGGCGGCTCCAGTAGGTCATCAAGGTCACGTCCTCGGCAATACACAACTATACGCGTTCGTATAGTAATATCATTAAATATGAAATATCAGATATTGCATTTTAACAATGCTTCTTTTGACTGAACTGGGTAGGAGTAGGGGTGGTTGCCCCCTATCACCCCCTCCCCGGAGCCGCCCCTACGACGTGTTACGTAATACTGTGACGTAATCACACACGTGTGGACATCCGTAGTAGACTGCTGAGTCTGAACAATCGGTCCGTTGTTGTGTGTAGATGTTTGATCGTGTCGGGACCCGTGTTCTGTGTTGTATACTGCGGAGGAGGAGGAGGATGTATACAGTGACTAATTATAGAGTGACTCATCGTGTGATTCATTAGGTGAATCATTAGGTGAATGTTAATTAATTATTAAATAAATCACTTATTAATGTTACTATATCAAGTTATATCATTCGCGTATTATACACATTATAAATATATACGTACTTATTTTAATTAATATTTAAACTATACTAGCACTAACAGTATACTGTTAGTATACTGTTAGTATACTGCCACTATCTCACCCCATCACCACTAACACTACTACCACCCCATCAAGACTACCACTACTACTATTACAACCACAACATCCGCCCTAACCTTCACCACTATAGAGGTGGTAGGTTATTATAGTATGTATATATATACTACTACTACCACTAATACAACCTCCACTACCCCATCATCACAATCACCACTACCTGTGGTAGTCTACCACCACTACTAACGATAGTAATGTAGTTTAAATGCGAGACTGCTTTTCTTAGCGAAGTTCCAGCAGGAGTCCTTAGTATACGAGCACAGAGTTAGAGAGGAAGCTTTCCTCTCTCTAACTCTGTGTATACAAGTAACGATTGTTGACCACTGACCAACCGGCTATTGTCCACAGTATGTCCACTTGTGCACTATTCTCCTTGACCAGTGTTCTGGATACCTGGTTAAAGTATATATATGCGTGTATATATATATATATATATATATATATATATATATATACACGTACAATGTACGTAGTACATATCAATCGTAAATATAAACTAACATTTGAATATTTATTAATGGGATATTTCATGCTTAAATATTTTTTTTTTATATTTTATGATTTATTTTTGTATAGCATATTTAGGTTTATTGATATGTTATTTGTATTGTAGAAAAATTTCAAAAAAAAATATGCATTATAAATTCTATAAAATAGTGTTTTTTGTGGGTATATAAAATTATGCATTATCAATATTATTTATTGTTTATTATTAGTTATTATTGTATCTACTTACACATATCCATATACATGTATATCAAGATGTTTCTAACGGACGTGTTTCTATTGATTTTCAACGTCTATTATTTAACTTAAATTATTGATAAACTTTAGATGTGATTTTCTCAGAATAATTATTTTCATATACATAATTTTATAAAAATTATAATATTTTATCAATCGTATTAATTTTTGTTCTTTTACTAGATATTATGTATACATATAAACTATATTACCAGTATTATATATAAAACCTACTTAATTGTTATATATATGACTGTATACTTTTTTTATAGAATTTTCATAAAAAAAAAATAACTTTTATTTCAATCATAAATTTCGTATGCATATATAATAAATATCAATAAACCTAAAAATATGATATTATTAAATATATCTCTTGTATATAATTATGACATTATTTTTGCAATATTCCAAATATCATAGAAGATATTATACGATATTTACTGCTACCTATCTCCAACAGGGCAAGTCCCCCCCCGATGATCGCAAGGCCCCCCCTAATAATTTACAACCCCCATATGATTTTTTTTAAATAATTGTTTTAGATATTTATTGCCATTTAGGTGATAATAAAAATGAAGGATTTAAAGAAAATATATTTAAGATATTATCTTAATGATAATCTTATAATATATACTGAGTTCTTACAAAGAGCCAAAATGATAACTTAAAATTCTAAATACACATCACCGAAAATAAAAATTAAATAATAAATATAATACAATACATACTAAATAAAAATATTATTAAAGATATCAATACATTACATTATTCTATCGTAACATATGATAAAACCATGTGATAAATCAAATGATGAACTGATATCTATTTTAATCATGTATTTAGATAAACACTGTGATATAAAAGAAGTATAGGATAGATACAGATATATAACATAATACTTTACTTCTCGATTTATCTATTAGATTTGAATAAGATGACAAGTTATGCAATATAATTCAATTTCTCTCTATATAGCTCTATGATCATGAATACATTATCAATAATTAGTGAAAATCTGTTAATATAAACTTCAATTCTAGAAAATACATAGTACTTAAAATATATTGGGGCCTTGCCCCCCTTAACGAAAATTCCTGGCTACGGGCATGACCCTGTGTCCCTGATAATTCTATTAAAGAACAACAATTTAATCCAGACATAATGTCTGGATCATAATGTATGATGATTTATACATTAGAATAGATATATATATATATATATATATATATATATATATATACATTGACCCATGGGTATATATATATACATGTTCCCCACCACAACTATAGGTTATAATAATTAAACATTTGTCAATAACATCCCAACACATTAATAATGATGACAACTCGGAGAAAGATACACAGAAAACAATACTGGATGTATGTTATACCATCATATCTATAATAAAAATCATTATTTTTCTATATTAATATATAAATAAATATAATTATTTATTTATATATATATATATATATATAGTATACTTGCGGTGGATATTTTTTTTACAATTATATATCCATATATATATATTATATAATTTATAAATATAAATATGAAATAGAAACAGCAGTGAAGGTATATATACAGGTAGGTATACCACCACTACTGTTTCGGAGTCTGTATACAAGCAAGCATGTACTAGCGATGTTGCAACTTTAGCTGAGGACTTGGCAATGAGCATAACGGAATCGGAGAGTAGTGACGATTTCGAAAATGTCAGTGAAGATGAAGTTGTGGGTGATCTTAATATACACAACTATAAAGCGGGAATATAATACTAATATCCATTGTTTAGGACAATAAACATATTTAACAACGTATATAAATATATTTATTGGCCTAAATAATGGACATTAGTGTTATATTCCTTAATTTATACACATTAGTTTATTTTACTTTTTAATACATCCATATAAGAATCTAATTATTCATATATGAGTTTATATATATAAGTATATACTTGTGCATGTAATTTACATCATGTTAAATATATAAAATTAACGTGTTGATAAATATACTTAATTTGACTTAATTAATGAACATTTATTAATTTAAAAATGATAAATTATAATATAATATGTTAAATATAGTATCATTAACTATACTGAAATATTAGTTAACATAGATATATTGACAAAGAACACGATATATGTGTTAAAGATTCATACATACAAGTTTGTGTGCAATATCACCACACCTATATGTATATACAGATGAACACACCCTTTAGTTATTAATATATAACTAATAAGATTAATATATATATAAGGAATTTATATGTATATTATAATATCTGATATTATAATTTTTATCTTTATAGTATGACATCAATATAATTAATATAATTATATTTGCAATGACTGAATGAATAAATATCAGTGTTTCTATAGAGATATTTTTAGATTTGTAAATCTTTTAAACTAATATTAATATTGTTTATAACAACATTCCTAATATACCAAATTTTCATATATAAATAGTAAATCTTTACAAAATCAAATATCTATACCTATATATATACCAGGTATACCTATATCTCCATTTAAAGAGGTTATTCGTGATATGTTATTATATAATATATTTCCACGAGAAAAAATAAGAGGTAGTGTAGTTAACATAAAGATACAGTTTAACGTAATTTCTAGTTTATTAAAATAAAATAAATAATCATTATTTATTATTTAAATATATTCAGTTAGGTAAATTTATATTTTATATAGCGTATTTGCTAATATAATTATATAGTATATATAATATTATATGAGAATATTCTAATATATTTATTAAATGTAGTACTAAAATGGGAGTACCTAGTAGCAGAAGTACATATCATTCAACTTACAAGTTCAAAACTTAATTTTAGCTTAAATTAAAAACTTAAGTTGAACTTAAATTTATAAGGTCATAAATATATATTTACCATTTCTATTATATTTATTATCAGCAATGTATTAACTCATATATTACAATATACTATATAATTTAATTATTATATTTATATCTTAAATTCAAAAATAATACATTTTATATTGAATACAATATTTAATAAAAATCGTTAAAATAAATATTGTTACATATTCAATATTAAGCATGTAGTTCAACAAAAATGTATAATATATCAATATACTTACGATTAAAATTAAAATTGCAGTATAATGATCATATATCATTTTAATAATTTTATGATCACTTTGAAAAATATATAGGATGACTTACAAATAATTTTAGCTTTTACATTAATTGACTTATTTATTAAATTCAGCATAACTTAAATATCAAATAAAATAATAAATATAATTTGCGTCAATAATAATATAATAAATCTATTAAAAAAATAAGTTATAATATGATACATTTTATTAAAAAAAATATAAAAACAAATGTAGAATTTTTTAAAAAATTTCAAAAATGAGGGGAAAATATTTCAAAAAATATATTTAAATATATTGTTCTAAAAATATTAAAAACAAATATTATTATACATAATATTATAATAATATTTAAAAATATTTTAAAAAAGATAAAAAATATAAAAAATATTAAAAAATATATTTTTTTAAATTGTCTAAAAATATTTTTCTAAATCTAAAAATTATTTCAAAATATTACAAAATGTATTTTAAAAAAATATTAAAAAATATATTTTTTTAAATGTTGAAAATACGAAATTAAAAAAAATTCAGAACAAGATCTTGGTCGACCGACTCAGGTTAACATTTATTAAGATCGGATTAAGAGATTTTCGCTGCGTCCCCCAGTTATCGAGTTATCTCAACATATACACATATACAGTTCAATAGACTTTCTTTTATATAGTAGACTAGCTGGCTACGGCCCATCGACTCGCCGCAACGGCGACTTTCGGATAGCTCCGAGTGTTCGGATAGCTCCGAGTGTTCGAATAGCTCCGAGTGTTCGGATAGCTCCGAGTGTTCGAATAGCTCCGAGTGTTCGGATAGCTCCGAGTGTTCGAATAGCTCCGAGTGTTCGGATAGCTCCGAGTGTTCGAATAACTCCGAGTGTTCGGATCTGATGTGCGCCTACTGTTACGATCTGCTAAACGAACCGACGACCTCGACTTGTGGCCACACGTTCTGTAGGTCGTGTAAGGTACCTGCAGTCGAAACAGCAGTCATGTCCCGAATGCCGGCACGCACGACACGGCATTCCACAGGTGAACATCACGACGAGGTTAGAACCGCGGTGTCCTTAGCTCGTAATCATAACATCGAATGTAATTCTAGGTTTGCGTAGAGTCGTGTGATGATCGATTGATTTCTTTTGAAATAATCGTACAATTTATATGTAATGTAAATTAAAAAAACCAATGTGATATAAAAAAAGGAAAAAAGTTTATTTCTTGGGAACTTAGGCTTGGGTTGCATAATGGGTCTAGATAATATTTTATTGGGTAATAATTAACCATTGATATGTTGACATTAAACATTTCTATCCTATAGATAAGAGAGGTAATATTTTTTATAAAAGATTTAAAGTATACGAAAATGTGCTTATATTTTAAACCTATTTAGTCATTTAAAATGATTGTATCATTAGAATATTTCATATGATTAATATTGAAGGCTATTTTTAAAAATTATATTGTATAACGATATAAAACAATTAACAAATATATTATTTATAATATATGCATTTATCAAATAATATTAAATATAAAATAATTTCAATATTTATTTATATGTAATTTATATCTAATCGTTACTTATGGTAAATTTTAATTAATTTATTTTATTATTAAATAAATAATTATTTTGAGTACAAATAACTATGAAGTTTCAATACAAAATTGTATTTATAAATAATAGATAATATTTATTAGATATGCATATATATAAAATATGTACGATTGACTTAAAATAGACAGAAATTACATTAATAGAACATATTATTATATATAAAAGTGTGCCAGGTATCAAATATATAAATAAACAAATAATTTAATTAATTATTATGTTTTTTTAAAACGAAAGTTTATTCATTTATTAAATTAATTTGATATATCTACATATCTACATTAATAGCGTTTACATATCTATTATTATTGGCGTTTACATTAATTATTGTATCACGTCAGATGCATACTGGAGCGCCAGTATCCAGAGCCTAGTCATCAGCTGACCATAGCTCCGATAGATGACAATGACGACAGAGGAACGGCCACGAAGAGAATCGACGCCGTGCGAGAGTTTGAAGAAGCCCTCAAAAGGATAAACGATTTTAACAAACGTAAAACAAAGGTTTCGGTTACACGCCGTATTCATCCGGTACTAATTACGCCCATTTCCAGTAACATTCGTATCACGATGATTATTCTATGATTAATCACACGTCTCATAAATAATTGACCTAGTATATATATATATATATATATATATATTCCTCCTATATGTGTATGATGAGATTACGTTTTAATATTATAATAGTATACTATTATAATAATCAAACGTAATCTCGGCATACACATATAGGAGGAAAGCTTCACTTTACTCGCCAAAAGGATATTCTTGATATGTGTACTGGCTACGTTGATGTTACTTGCGGTGTGTGTCGGATTTGTGAGGAGACTAACTGATAGGAACAATTACGGAGAGATGCATATCGAAAATGTATGGAGTATGAATGAGTGTAGTCAGAGGGTAAAGAGTTATATGTATGTGGAACGTGTCTGACCATACTGTCTGATGTTTTATACATTAGAATATATATATATTAGGGTGAAGTGAATTTTGAAATGGTTATGGTGATATATATTGAAATTATTGAACTGCAAATGTATTCTTAAATCACTAACGCGAGACATAACCATTTCAAAATTCACTCTAACCTAATATACATACATTAACCCACAATAATTTTAAATGATATATATATATACTATACTATTGTATATAAAGGTATACTATAGTGTATATTGTATATATATATATATATATATATATATATAAATGTTCCCCACCACACCTATAGGTTATAATAATTAAACATATGTCAATAACAACCCAAAACATTAATAATGATGACAACTCGGAGAATGATACACAGAAAACAATACTGGATGTATGTTATACCATCATATCTATAATAAAGTTGTAACTTTTATATATTAATATATAAATAAATATAATTATTTATTTATATATATATATATATATAGTATACTTGTTGTGGATGTTTTTTTTTTACAATTATATATCCATATATATATATTATATAATTTATAAATATAAATATGAAATAGAAACAGCAGTGAAGGTATATATACAGGTAGGTATACCACCACTGCTGTTTCGGAGTCTGTATACAAGCATGCTTGTACTAGCGATGTTGCTACTTTAGCTGAGGACTTGGCAATGAGAATAACGGAATCGGAGATCAGCGACGATTTCGAAAATGTCAGTGAAGATGAAGATGTGGGTGATCTTAATATACACAACTATAAAGCGGGAATATAATACTAATATCCATTGTTTAGGACAATACACATATTTAACAACGTATATAAATATATGTATCGGCCTCACTTCCTGTTTACATATATTTTATTATAAGACGTATATTTTTATCTCTTATAAAATCAAGTAATATCATTATTCAGATAAGTAATACATATTTATAATTCATATATTATTTAAACTTAATTTATTAACTTTACATTAATATATTTATTTTATTGATATATATTTATTTACACCTTATTTGATTGCTTTTTCTATAGTTATTAATTTTGTATTGACATTTTTCTATATAATATTTCATGCATCAGTGATTTTCTGTTTGTTTTTCTTCAATTGCTTTATACTTTTTTATGTACATTTGAGTTTTATATACATTTATTATATATCTTCTATTGAATTTAATTTCATATATATTTATTATATGTATTATAGAAATAATAAATAATTTGTAGAATTTATTTATTATAGTATTATATATAGATGCAAATAATTTAATTTAAAATAATTTTATATATCTTCTATTGAATTGAATTTTCATATATATATTTATTGTATGTAATATAGCAACAATTTAAATGATTTGTAGAATTTATTTATGTTAGTATTATATATAGATGTAAATAATTTAATTTCATATATATATGTATCTATTAGGTATTATATATTAATAATAAACATTATATATAATTTATTTATTTTGGTATTACATATTGATGTATATATATACATGGTTATCATTAGTCACATACATATTCTAATAAAGTTTTTCTTGAGTTTTTTCACTATATAAATATATTTATTTATATTATATATAAATTTCATTCACTATTGATATTAAAGACTTAATTGGTTTGCTGTGTATTTCATTTTACTTTGATAATGATTTAAATAAATACATTTTTTTTGTGTTCATTAAAGTTTATATTTTAAATTTGATTACATAACAATATTATTTCCAATATATGATTTTACATTCTATACAATTTTCTTGAATAGATTTATTTTTATTTTATATTTTGTACATCATACATTTCATATATGTGCCTATTTATATTATTTATTTAATTTGTTGCATATATATTTATATGTTTATATGTAGATGTAAATTTCATTATATTTCATTATCTTTTTAGGATAAGTATTGTATTGATTAATTTTATAATTATATATATTTATATATTTTCAGTGACATTATGACGCAAAAACAAGATATTAATGAATTAAAAAACTCTATTCAAGAACTGCGTACAGTTGTATCTGAATTAGTAAATAAAGTTGATGAACTAACTGCAGTTGTAAATAATAAAGATAAAACAATTATTGAGTTAGAACAAAAAATTAATAACCTTGAACAATTTTCAAAACAAAATAATATTATTATATCTGATCCTAAATTGAATTTTGATTTAACTCAACGTAATCTAGCACCATCTTTCATCACATTTGCAAAGGAAAAATTAGATATAATTATACAACCGTATGACATTGTTAAGATACATAAATTAAAAAACAACAAGAATAAACATAATAAAATTTTAGTCAAACTACACCATAACTCTACTAAATTTGAAATTATTAAAAATTCTAAAAAATTAAAAGGCACTGATACATATATAAATGAACATCTAACACAATTTAATTCTGATATTTTCTACAAAGCTCGACAACTTCGAAAAGATAAAGTGATATTACATTGTTGGACTATAAATGGAATAACTTTTATTATAAAAAACGAAGATTCGTCTCCAGTAAAAATAACAGATATAAATAAATTCTCTGATATATAAATATTTTATTTTGTATTTATTTTTCGTTGTCGTTTGTTCTAATTTCATATTACATTCTATTTTTAATATTTTATTATAATTGGTATTTACATATATTTTTTATCTATATCTTTAATCTTTTATATTATCTTATTCAATTTTAACTTTTTAATATTTGTACTATATGAACTTGAATGAAATCTATCCGCAATTTAATGTTGATCAAATTAACAATTTTAGTTCCAATAATGATAGTTTTAATAATAATAATTTCTCAAATTGTAATTTTAATTTTCTCAATGAATCCAATTATTACACCTCAAATGAATGGAAGTTGAATTCTAATAAAAATAATTTATTTAATTTTAATATTATTAACATCAATATTAGGAGTTTAAACATTTTTTTTGATAAATTAATTATGTTTTTGAATACGTTTGATGATCATTTTGATATAGTTTCAATTACTGAAACATGGTTGAGTGATAATAATATTTTCATTTTTAATATTCCTGGTTATAACCATATATGTTCAAATCGTAAACATAAAAATGGAGGTGGTGTTTTAATCTATATACGTGAACATTATCAATTTAATATTCTATCTACCATATCAAATAACTATTATGACAACATATCAATTGAAATTATTTTTGAAAAATCAAAAAACATTATTTTCAGTACAATATATTTTCCTCCTACTTTAGAAAAAATAGCTCACTCTACATTTATTGATTTCTTGATAAATAATTTTCAGCAACATGTTAGTAATGATAAAAAAATGATTATCTGTGGTGACTTTAATATTGATCTAGTGCATATAAATACAAATAAAGTGGCTAATACCTTTTTTGATACGATGATTTCACTAGGTTGTTCCCATCTAATTAATCGTCCAACTAGAATCGACACTAAACATAATTCTTCATCTATAATTGATAATATATTTACAAATTTTAATCTTAATATGAAAAGATTTTCAGGAATAATTATTTCAGATATATCTGACCATTTTCCAATTGTTTTAAATTTACAATTGTCTACCAAACCTCAAGATAAAGTTAAATCTACTAAAATCAAACAAAATCAAATTAATGATAGAACCATGTTTAATCTGTTTGAAATTTAAAAAAAAACAAACTGGGAATTCATAAAAACTAACGATACAGAAAAATCTTGGAATTTATTCTTGGAATACTTTATCTTAAATTTTGATAGATACTGTCCAAAAATTAATAAAGCCTCCCACAAAAATAAACTCATTCCATGGAATACTCGAGATCTTAAAAAGGCTTGTAGAAAAAAACAGATATTATATAAAAAATATAAAATATCTAAATCTGAAAATGACTTATTTATTTACAAAATTTTTAAAAATAATACAACATCTTTAGTTCGAGAAGCTAAGAAAAAGTATTATTCAAATCTGTTAAAAAATTGCTCTGATACAAAAAATACATGGAATGTACTAAATAATTTACTTAATGTTAAAAAAAAATTCAAACAACTACCTGAAAATGTTAATGTAAATAATGTGAATATTGTTGATTCTAAACAAATTGCTAATGAATTTAATTCTTTTTTTAGAGACATTGGTTCTAATTTAGATAATAATATAAATAATTGTAATGATGATGACTTTAAATTCTTTTTACCTGAACCTAATATACATAGTTTTTTTTTAACACCAGTAAGTTCAGATGAAATTATTAAAGTATTAAATGAATTCAAACCAAAAAAATAAAGAGATCATTATGGCATATCCATGCAGTTACTTAAATGTATTTTTCCTGTATTGGTTTATCCATTTGTTTTTCTTGAAAATTTATCTTTTGAATCAGGCGTTGTACCGGATTTCTTACAATTATCAAATATTATCCCTTTACACAAAACTGGTGATGATACATTTTTTAATAACTATCGTCCAATTTCTCTCACCTGTCAATTCGCAAAGATTTTAGAAAAAATATTTTATTCTCGCTTTTATAGTTTTTTATCATCTTTTAATATATTATCTCCTTCTCAATTTGGTTTTAGGAAAGGATACAGTACATCACATGCAATATTTAACCTCCAGTCACAAATCAGTACCTGTTTTAATAATAACAATGTTGGCGCTATAATCTTTATTGATTTAAAAAAAGCATTTGACACAGTTAATCACAGAATATTACTTTTTAAATTAAAAAATATTGGAGTACGAGGCATTGCACTTAACTGGATAATGAGCTATTTAACAAATAGATATCAACAGTGTATATATAATGATGTAATTTCAGATAAACTAAAAGTCATAACGGGTGTACCCCAAGGCACCATCCTAGGACCCATTTTATTTTTAATTTATATTAATGATATTACAAAATCATCTTCTTTATGTAAGTTTTATATTTTGAAAATACATCAGCCGAATTACTTAATTATATTTGTCAAACTGAATTAAAAAATATTAATAAATGGTTAATATATAATAGGTTATCATTAAATTTAAATAAAACTTGCTTTATGTCTATTAATTCAAGAACTATTATAAATATAAATTTAAATAACAGAAATATTGAAAGAGTTACATTTTATAAATTTTTAGGCGTAATTATAGACGATATATTAAACTGGAAACAACATATCTTGTTTTTAAAATCAAAACTAAAAAAAATCATATGGATTACCAAAATTATTTCCAAATTTATAAATCAAAAAGCATTACTTCATATATATAATTCCATATTCTTGCCTCATATAAAGTATTGTAACATATTTTGGGGAAATACATATAAATCTAATGTATCATGCATATATATTCTTCAAAAGCGAATGATAAGAATTATATGTAAAAAACATTTTTTACATCATACTAATGGACTATTTATTGATAATTCTTTATTAAAAATAAATGAAATTACATATATAAGTACATGTGAATTTATGTTTAAAATTTTCAATGATCTTCATCCTGTTATAACAAATGCATTTTTTTCTGTAACTTCATCATCTCACAACACTAGGAGCATAAATAATTTCTCAATTATTAATTTCAAAAAAGAACTATGCAGAAGAACATTAATATACATTGGACCAATTACCTGGAATAAGCTTGATAATATTTTAAAAAATATTTCAAATTATAAATTATTCAGGAAACGTATGTATACACATTTGTTATCTTCTTACTCAGTATACTTATAATCTAAATCTCATTTTTCTAATTTTATATCTTTTATCTAATATTGTATGATATACTAAGATCCACATTTTATTCTTATTTTAATTTATTGACGTTTATGTAAAAATTAAAAAAAAATTAATACTTTTGAGTGTTTTACTTTACAATATTTTATTTCCCCGACATTAATAATATTATTTTACTGAATTTTTGCATTTTATATTTGAATTTACTTTCATGTTTTCTTTCTTTTTAATTGACGTTTATATAAAAATAATAAAATTAAAAAAAACTGTTAGGTATTTCTTTTTTCTTTAGTATTTTCTTTAGTAATTTTTATTTCTCTCTGACTAATAATATTATTTGACTTTATTTTTAATTACATAAACATTTTGTATTGAATCTTTTTTCTTGTATACTTGATTATACTTCTTTGTTTTATTTCTCTTTATTGACACTTATATAAAAATTAGTAATTAAACTAACATTTCAGTTTGAACAAATATTTTACATTCTTTACATTATTATAAAGTATTACAAAAAAATTCCTAAAACTTATTTACTGAAAAAAAAAAAAAAAAAAAAAAAAAAATGTTACATACAGTTCTTACCATCTTTCTAGATATTATTTTTGTTATGTTTTATTCAGTTTTATTCAGTTTTACTTCATTTTACTTCATCTTTTTCTTCTTTTATACTAATACATCTATATTTTTGTATAGTGTATTATTTTATAGTACTTATTATTTATTTTAGTTATTTATTTATAAATAATTAAATGATGATTACATAATTTTATGGCAAGTTCAAACAATTTATATTATTTTCTATTTTATTCATTGTATTGTATCTATGTAAACAGGAAGTCATCTAATATTTTATAATATTTTATTTATTTAGTTTTTTTTTGAACTTGCTTTAAAATTAAGGGTAATTGTCTCGATAAGCTTTAGCTTCTACAAAAACCCTGGTGCAAACCTAAATCTGATAATAATAATAAATAATGGATATTAGTGCTATATTCCATAATTTATACGCATTAGTTTATTGTACTTTTTAATACACCCATATAGGAATCTAATTATTCATATATGAGTTTATATATATAAGTATATACTTGTGCATGTAATTTACATCATGTTAAATATATAACATTAACGTGTTGATAAATATACTTAATTTGACTTACTTAATGAATTATTTATTAATTTAAAAATAATAAATTATAATATAATATGTTGAATATAGTATAATTAACTATATTGAAATATTAGTTAATATAGATATATTGATAAAGAACACGATATATGTGTTAAAGATTCACACATACAAGTTTGTGTGCAATATCAACACACCTATATGTATACACATATGAATACACCCCTAAACTTATTAATATATAACTTGTGCATTCTTTTAATAAGATTAATATATATATGTTGGGAATTTATATGTATATTATAATATCTGATTTTATATTAGAACTTTTATCCTTATATTATGACATAAATATAATTAATATCATTATATTTGCAATGACTGAATAAATAAATATCAGTGTTTCTATAGACATGTTTCTATAGCTTTATACTTGTTCCGTATTTAAAACTTTAAATATTAAAAAAATCATTTATTTATTATATGATATATTTTTAGACTCGTAAATCTTTTAAACTAATATTAATATTGATGATAACAACATTCCTAATATAACACATTTTTTCATATATAAAACGCATACATTTTATGTGTGAAACATTTTCTTCGTAAAACAAAGATTTCCCGATAGAGATTTCCCGATAGGTATAAAATAGCTCTAAAAGGACAGTTTTACGTAATTATGATCGGTGTAGATGTGGAAATCAAAAAATTCATCCGAATCACAATTCTACTGTCCTAGAGAAGTAGTAGCCATTTAAATTTTGTAAATCCGTCCAGCCGTTTTCTTAAACATAGGACGCACAGGGGAGAGAACGGAGTAGTGGCCGATAATGTATATATACATGCCTCAGCATACTTCTAATATATCGATAAATATTGAATTGTAATATCATATTTTTGTTGAACTACCTATAAAATATATAGGTTTAGAATATTGTGATTTCACTTTTATAAATTACTGAATATTATTAACGATTTGTTAGGCATCATAAAAGGCATACAAAACCATTAAAATAAGGCAAGTCCGGGCTAGTGGCCGATAGTATCAGAATATGCAATAGATGTCTCGTAATTTATTCGATTTATATTTTTAAATTATATAATATTAAATAATTATATTTATGATTCATATGCACCTTATTTGTTTCAATGATTTAATTATATACACACATACGCACACACATACATAAGTATAAATATATATATAATCATGTTTTTGTTAAAATTTGACAAAAAATTATTATGTAATACATTAGAGTAATTAATTAATTAAAAAAAAAAAAATTACTTTATATTATAGACATTTTGATCATATAAATATTATATATAGAACTTGTTATCATAGTTATCACCATTTAAGCGTTAATTAAAACGACCACCACTCCGTTCCGTCCCTTATATATAAATAAATAAATAAATATTTAATTAAGTAAACTTACTATTATATATATAGAATTTAAATATATTTAAATTTAATTTATGTCATATAACATAAGTTCATTATATACTTAAAATATGTTTACATTTATTGTTCTTATAACTTACGTTTCTACCTTAAGTTAAACTTACGTTATGTAACATAAGTTTATAAAATATAATATTTAATATATAATATAATATTGCATCAAAACTTAATATCAACAACAATTCTACTTAAGTTAATTGTAGTTTATTTAAGTTAATATGATATGCTTACATGCTTATATTAATATAAAAACTTATATCAGAACTTAAGTTCAACCTACATCAGAACTTAAGTTCAAATTAAATCAGAACTTAATTTTTGATTTAAGTTGAATGCTGGGGTATTATATTTAATTTGTATTATACTTAATACTAACACAATTAGTATTTAAATTATCGTACATTTTATCCTATATATACGATATATATATTTTCAATATTATAAACTAATCTGATACGTGTTCCTCTATGAACCGAAAACATTAAACAAAGGACATAACACAGATAGCCAAGATGTCCATATATATGTATATATATATATATTTATATATATATATGTACATATATATATATATATATATATATATATATATATATATATATATATATATATATATATATATATATATATATATATAAACATATATATTTTAATCTTTAATATTAACTTTAGTATACTATTATAATAATAAAATGTAATCTCGTCATACACATATAGGAGGAAGGCTTCAGTTTACTCGACAAAAGGATATTCTTCGTATGTGTACTGGCTACGTTGATGTTAGTTGCGGTGTGTGTCGGAGTTGTTAGAAGACTGAACAATAGGAACAATTACGGAGAGATGAATATCGAAAATATATGGAATATGAATGAGGGTAAAGAGTTATGTATGTGGAACTTGTCTGACCATACTGTCTGATGTTTTATATATTATAATATATATATATATATATTAGAGTGAAGTGAATTTTGAAATGGTTATGGCGAGTTGATTATGCTCGCGTTAGTGATTTAAGTATACATGTGAATTTATTGAAATTATTGAACTCCACATGTATTCTTAAATCACTAACGCGAGAACAGCATTACGCATAGAACAGTTACCGCAGTCTTCAATCGATCAATATTATTTTAAGTGCAATAATGAAACAGATAAACTCACTCTGTTGATGAATATATATGGTACGATCACTACTGGCCAATCAATTATCTTCTGTTACATAAAGTGGGAAGTATTATTTTATTTTTGTTTGTTCGGTATTATATTTTGTTATAAATTTATTTTTGTAATAGAAAATTCGGGTTTTTTATATCTATATTTCAAATATAATTTTAAATAATAATTGTATACTAGTGTATACTATATTATAGTATAAAAAGGTATACTATAGTATATATTGTATATATATATATATATATATATATATATATACATGTTCCCCACCACACCTATAGGTTATACTAATTAAACATATGTCAATAACAACACAACACATTAATAATGATGACAACTCGGAGAAAGATACACAGAACACAATACTGGATGTATGTTATACCATCATATCTATAATAAAAGTCGTTACTTTTCTATATTAATATATAAATAAATATAATTATTTATTTATATATATATATATATATATATATATATATATATATATATATATATATATAGTATATACCATCATATCTATAATAAAAGTCGTTACTTTTTCTATATTAATATATAAATAAAAGTAATTATTTATTTATATATATACTTGTGGTGGATGTGTTTTTTTTACACTTATATATCCATATATATATTATATAATTTATAAATATGAAATAGAAACAGCAGTGAATGTATATATACAGGTAGGTATACCTTCACTGCTGTTTCTGAGTCTGTATACAAGCATATTCTTGTACTAGCGATGTTGCTACTTTAGCTGAGGACTTGGCAATTAGAATAACGGAATCGGAGATCAGCGACGATTTCGAAAATTCAGTGAAGATGAAGATGTGGGTGATCTTAATATACACAATTATAAAGCGGGAATATAATACTAATATCCATTGTTTAGGACAATACACATATTTAACAACGTATATAAATATATGTATCGGCCTAAATAATGGATATTAGTGTTATATTCCTTAATTTATACACATTAATTTATTGTACTTTTTAATACATCCATATAGGAATCTAATTATTCATATATGAGTTTATATATATATATATATATATAAGTATATACTTGTGCATGTAATTTACATCATGTTAAATATATTATAACGTGTTGATAAATATACTTAATTTGACTTACTTAAGTGATATTTATTAATTTAAAAATGATAAATTATAATATAATATTTTAAATACAGTATAATTAACTATACTGACATATTAATGAATATAGATATATATATATATATATATATATATATATAAAGAACACGATATATGTGTTAAAGATTCATACATACAAGTTTGTGTGCAATATCAACACACCTATATGTATACACAGATGAACACACCCTTAACTTATTAATTATATAACTTGTGCATTATTTTAATAAGATTAATATATATATTGGGAATATATATGTATATTATAATATCTGATTTTATATTAGAAATTTTATCTTTATAGTATGACATCATTATAATTAATATAATTATATTTGCAATGACTGAATGAGTATCAGTGTTTCTATAGAGATATTTTTATATTTCTTCCGTATACGCAATAAAATATATTAAATATATTTAAAACTTTAAGTATTAAAAAAATCATTTATTCATTATCTGATATATTTTTAGACTTGTAAATATGTTAAACTAATATTAATATTGTTGATAACAACATTCCTAATATACCAAATTTGTTCATATATAAACCCATACATTTTATGCGTGAAACATTTTCTTCTAAGGTCCAACATTTTCCCGATAGAGGAAAATAGGTCGAAAATAGCTCTAAAAGGACATATTTACGTAATTATGATCGGTGTAGAGGTGTAAATCAAAAAATTCATCCGAATGACAATTCTACTGTCCTAGAGAATTAGTAGCCATTTAAATTTTGTAAATCCGTCCAGCCTTTTTCTTAAACATATAACGCATAGGAGATAGAACGGAGTAGTGTCCCATAATGTATATGCCTCAGCATACTTTTAATATATCGATACATATTGAATTTTAAGATACTATTTTTTTTGAACTACCTATAAATCATATAGGTTTAGAATACTGTGATTTCACTTTTATAAATTACTGAATATTATTAACGATTTATTTGGCATTAAAAAAGGCATACAAAAGTATTACAATAAGGCAAGTCCGGGATAGTGGCCAATAGTATCAGAATATTCAATAGATGTCTCGTAATATATTCGATTTATATTTTTAAATTATAAAATATTAAATAATTATATTAATATAATCATAAATTTATGATTCATACGCACCTTATTTATTTCAATGATTTACACACATACTCACACACTTAAATAAGTATAAATATATATAATAATGTTTTTGTTAAAATTTGACAACAAATGATTATGTAATAAATTAGAGTAATTAATTTATTATTTAAAAAAAAGTTTCTTTATATTATAGAAATTTTGATCATCTAAATATTATGTATAGAACTTGTTATCCTAGTTAGCACCATTTAAGCGTCAATTAAAACGACTACTACTCCGTTCCGTCCCCTATATATAAATAAATAAATATTTAATTAAATTAACTTTCTATTATATATATAGAATTTAAGTATAATTAAATTTATTTTATTACACCATAACTATATTAAACTTACATCATTTAACATCAGATACTAATATTTATTTAAATATGTTATCTTACATCTAAACTTAACTCGACTTACATCAAAACTTAAGTTGAACATAACTTAAGTCATATAACATAAGTTTATTATATAATTAAATATATGTTTACATTTATTGTTCTTACAACTTAAGTTTCTACCATAAGTTAAACTTACGTTATGTAATATAAGTTTATATAATATAATATTTAATATATAATATAATATTGCAACAAAACTTAATGTCAACAAAAGTTCTACTTAAGTTGATTGTAGTTTATTTAAGTTAATATGATATGCTTACATGCTTATATTAATATAAAAACTTTTATCAGAACTTAAGTTCAACCTTGATCAGAACTTAAGTTCAAATTAAATCAGAACTTAATTTTTGATTTAAGTTGAATGCTGGGGTATTATATTTAATATGTATTATACCTAATACTCACAAAATTAGTATTTAAATTATCGTAAATTTCATTCTATATATACGATATATATATATCACCTACAACTATGTATTTTAATCATTAATGTTAACTTACATCTAAACTTAATTCGACATATATCTAAACTTAAGTTGAACTTAAGCTGAACATAACTTAAGTCATATAACATAAGTTTATTATATAATTAAATATATTTTTTAATTTATTATTCTTACAACTTAAGTTTCTACTTACATTATGTAACATAAGTTTATAAAATATAATATAATATTACATCAACACTTAATGTCAACAAAAAGTCTACTTATACATAGGTTTATATATATATATATATATATATATATATATATATATATATATATAAACCTATGTATTTTAATCATTAATGTTAACTTTAGTTATAATCAAACGTAATCTCGTCATACATATATAGGAGGAAGGCTTCACTTTACTCGCCAAAAGGATATTATAAATATGTGTACTGGCTACGTTGATGTTACTTGCGGAGTGTGTCGGATTTGTTAGGAGACTGAGAAATAGGAACAATTACGGAGATGTGCATATCGAAAATGTATGGAGTATGAATGAGGATAAAGTTATATGTATGTGGAACTTGTCTGACCATACTGTCTGATGTTTTATACAATAGAATATACATATATATATGTATATTAGGGTGGAGTGAATTTTGAAATGGGTATGGCGACATTAATTGAAATTATTGAACTGCACATGTATTCTTAAATCACTGACGCAAGACATAAACATTTCATAATTCACTCTAAACTAATATATATATATATATATATATATATATATACATTAACCCGTGATCATTTTAAATGATATATACTATACTATAGTATATAAAGGTATACTATAGTGTATATTGTATATATATATATATATATACATGTTCACTACCACACCTATATGTTATAATAATTAAAAATTTGTCAATAACAACCCAACACATTAATAATGATGACAACACGGATAAAGATACACAGAACACAATACTGGATGTATGTTATACCATAATATCTATAATAAAGTCGTAACTTTTCTATATTAATAATTAAATAAATATAATTATTTATTTATATATATATATATATATATATATAGTATACTTGTTGTGGATGTTTTTTTTTTACAATTATATATCCATATATATATATATCCATATATATTATATAATTTATAAATATGAAATAGAAACAGCAGTGAAGGTATATATACAGGTAGGTATACCTTCACTGCTGTTTCTGAGTCTGTATACAAGCATATTCTTGTACTAGCGATGTTGCTACTTTAGCTGAGGACTTGGCAATAAGAATAACGGAATCGGAGATCAGCGACGATTTCGAAAATGTCAGTGAAGATGAAGATGTGGGTGATCTTAATATACACAACTATAGAGGTATATAATACTAATATCCATTGTTTAGGACAATACACATATTTAACAACGTATATAAATATATGTATTGGCCTAAATAATGGATATTAGTGTTATATTCCTTAATTTATACACATTAGTTTATTGTACTTTTTATACATCCATATAGGAATCTAATTATTCATTTATGAGTATATATATATATATATATATATATAAGTATATACTTGTGAATGTAATTTAAATTATGTTAAATATATAATATTAACGTGGTGATAAATATTCTTAATTTGACTTACTTAATGAATATTTATTAATTTAAAAATGATAAATTATAATATAATATATTATAATATTATAACATATATTTTAAATACAGTATCATTAACTATACTGAAATATTAATTAATATATACATATTTATAAAGAACACGATATATGTGTTAAAGATTCACACATACAAGTGTGTGTGCAATATCAACACACCTATATGTACACACAGATGAACACGCCCTTAACTTATTTATTATATAACTTGTCCATTCTTTTAATAAGATTAATATATATATGTTGGGAATTTATATGTATATTATAATATCTGATTTTATATTAGAACTTTTATCCTTATATTATGACATAAATATAATTATATTTGCAATGACTGAATGAATAAATATATGTGCTTCTATAGAGATATTTTATATTTATATCGTATTTAATACTTTAGATATTAAAAAAATCATTTATTCATTATCTGATATATTTTTAGACTTGTAAATCTTTTTAAATAATATTAATATTGTTGATAACAACATTCTAATATACCAAATATTCATATATAAATGGCCAATCATCATTACAATATCAAATACAATATATGATGTTTAAGATTATCGCAAATTCTGATATCATACCTATATCCCTATTAAAGAGGTTATTCGTGATATGTTATTATATAATATATTTCCATGAGAAAAAGCAATACAAGAGGTAATGTAGTTAATATAAATATCTAGTTTAACGTAATTTCTAGTTTATTAAAATAAAATAAATAATAATATTTTATTATTTAAATATATTCTGTTAGGTCAATTTATATTTTATATAACGTATTTTCTAATATAATTATATAGTATATATAATATTATATGAGAATATTCTAATATATTTATTAAATGTAGTACTAAAATGGGAGTACCTAGTAGCAGAAGTATATATCATTCAACTTACAAGTTCAAAACTTAATTTTGGCCTCAATTAAAAACTCAATTGAGTTAGACATTTTTACTTAAGTTGAACTTAAATTTATAAGGTCATAAATATATATATTTACCATTTCTATTATATTTATTATTAGCAATGTATTAACTCATATTACAATATACTATATAATTTTATTTATTATATTTCTAACTTAAATTCAAATATAATTACATTTTTATATTGAATACAATATTTATTAAAAATCGTTAAAATAAAAATTGTTACATATTCAATATTAAGTATGTAGTTCAAACAAAATGTATAATGTATCAATATAATTACGATTACAATTAAAATTGAGGTATAATGATCATATATCATTTTAATAATATTATGATCACTTTGAAAAATATATAGGATTACTTACAAATAATTTTAGCTATTACATTAATTTACTTATTTATTAAATTCAGCATAACTTAAATATCAAATAAAATAATAAATATAATTTGCGTCAATAATAATATAATAAATCTATTAAAAAAATAATTTATAATATGATACATTTTATTAAAAAAAATATGTAAAAATATAAAATATAAAAACAAATGTAGAATTTTTTTAAAAATCTCAAAAATGAGGGGTAAAATATTTCAAAAAATATATTTAAATCTATTGTTCTAAAAATATTAAAAACAAATAATATTATACATAATATTATAATAATATTTAAAAAATATAAAAAAATATTTAAAAAAAGATAAAAAATATACAAAATATTAAAAAATATATTTTTTTAAATTGTCGAAAAATATTTTTTTAAATCTAAAAATTATTTCAAAATATTACAAAATGTATTTTAAAAAAATATTAAAAAATATATTTTTTTAAATGTTGAAAATACGAAATTAAAAAAATTCAGAACAAGATCTTGGTCGACCATTCAGGTTAACATTTATTATTATTTATTATTTATGAGTACAAATAACTATGAAGTTTCAATAAAAAATTTTATTTATAAATAATAGATAATATTTATTAGATATGCATATATATAATATGTACGATTGACTTAAAATAGACAGAAATTACATTAATAGAACATATTATTATATATAAAAGTGTGCCAGGTATCAAATATATAAATAAACAAATAATTTAATTAATTATTATTGTTTTTTTAAAACGAAAGTTTATTCATTTATTAAATTAATTTGACATATCTACATATCTACATTAATAGCGTTTTCATATATATTATTAGCGTTTACATTAATCATTGTATCACGTCAGATGCATACTGGAGCGCCAGTATCCAGATCGTAGTCATCAGCTGACCATAGCTCCGATAGATGACAATGACGACAGAGGAACTGCCACGAAGAGAATCGACTTCGTGCGATAGTTTCAAGAAGCCCTCAAAAGGATAAACGATTTTAACAAACGTAAAGCAAAGGTTTCGGTTACACGCCGTATTCATCCGGTACTAATTACGCCCATTTCCAGTAACATTCGTATCACGATGATTATTCTATGATTAACCACACGTCTCATAAATAATTGACCTAGTATATATATATATATATATATATATATATATATATTCCTCCTATATGTGTATGATGAGATTACGTTTTAATATTATAATAGTATACTATTATAATAATAAAACGTAATCTCATCATACACATATAGGAGGAAGGCTTCAGTTTACTCGCCAAAAGGATATTCTTGATATGTGTACTGGCTACTTTGATGTTACTTGCGGTGTGTGTCGGAGTTGTGAGGAGACTAACTGATAGGAACAATTACTGAGAGATGCATATCGAAAATGAATGGAGTATGAATGAGTGTATGCAGAGTTATATGTATGTGGAACTTGTCTGACCATACTGTCTGATGTTTTATACATTAGAATATATATATATTAGGGTGGAGTGAATTTTGAAAAATGGTTATGGTGATATATATTGAAATTATTGAACTGCACATGTATACATAAGAATATATTCTTAAATCACTAACGCGAGACATAACCATTTCAAAATTCACTCTAACCTAATATACATACATTAACCCACGATCATTTTAAATGATATATATATATATACTATACTATTGTATATAAAGGTATACTATAGTATATAGCTATATATAGTATATATACTATATATAGTGTATATTGTATATATATATATATATATATATATATATATATATATATATATATATATATATATAAATGTTCCCCACCACACCTATATGTTATAATAATTAAACATTTGTCAATAACAACCCAACACATTACTAATGATGACAACTCGGAGAAAGATACACAGAAAACAATACTGGATGTATGTTATACCATCATATCTATAATAAAAGTCGTTACTTTTCTATATTAATATATAAATAAATATAATTATTTATATATATATATATATATATATATATATATATATATATATATATATATATATATAGTATACTTACGGTGGATGTTTTTGTTTACAATTATATATCCATATATATATATTTAATATAATTTATAAATATAAAAACAGTATTGTATTATTAGTATTTAAAACTTTAAATATTAAAAAAATCATTTATTTATTATATGATATATTTTTAGACTCGTAAATCTTTTAAACTAATATTAATATTGATAATAACAACATTCCTAATATAACACATTTTTTCATATATAAAACGCATACATTTTATGTGTGAAACATTTTCTTCGGAAAACAAAGATTTCCCGATAGAGATTTCCCGATAGGTCTAAAATAGCTCTAAAAGGACAGTTTTACGTAATTATGATCGGTGTAGATGTGGAAATCAAAAAATTCATCCGAATCACAATTCTACTGTCCTAGAGAAGTAGTAGCCATTTAAATTTTGTAAATCCGTCCAGCCGTTTTCTTAAACATAGGACGCACAGGGGAGAGAACGGAGTAGTGGCCGATAATGTATATATACATGCCTCAGCATACTTCTAATATATCGATAAATATTGAATTGTAATATCATATTTTTGTTGAACTACCTATAAAATATATAGGTTTAGAATATTGTGATTTCACTTTTATAAATTACTGAATATTATTAACGATTTGTTAGGCATCATAAAAGGCATACAAAACCATTAAAATAAGGCAAGTCCGGGCTAGTGGCCGATAGTATCAGAATATGCAATAGATGTCTCGTAATGTATTCGATTTATATTTTTAAATTATATAATATTAAATAATTATATTTATGATTCATATGCACCTTATTTGTTTCAATTATTTAATTGTATACACACATACGCACACACATACATAAGTATAAATATATATAATCATGTTTTTGTTAAAATTTGACAAAAAATTATTATGTAATACATTAGAGTAATTAATTAATTTTTTTAAAAAAAATTACTTTATATTATAGACATTTTGATCATATACATATTATATATAGAACTTGTTATCATAGTTAGCACCATTTAAGCGTTAATTAAAACGACCACCACTCCGTTCCGTCCCTTATATATAAATAAATAAATAAATATTTAATTAAGTAAACTTACTATTATATATATAGAATTTAAATATATTTAAATTTAATTTATGTCATATAACATAAGTTTATTATATACTTAAAATATGTTTACATTTATTGTTCTTATAACTTACGTTTCTACCTTAAGTTAAACTTACGTTATGTAACATAAGTTTATAAAATATAATATTTAATATATAATATAATATTGCATCAAAACTTAATATCAACAACAATTCTACTTAAGTTAATTGTAGTTTATTTAAGTTAATATGATATGCTTACATGCTTATATTAATATAAAAACTTATATCAGAACTTAAGTTCAACCTACATCAGAACTTAAGTTCAAATTAAATCAGAACTTAATTTTTGATTTAAGTTGAATGCTGGGGTATTATATTTAATTTGTATTATACTTAATACTAACACAATTAGTATTTAAATTATCGTACATTTTATCCTATATATACGATATATATATTTTCAATATTATAAACTAATCTAATACGTGTTCCTCTATGAACCGAAAACATTAAACAAAGGACATAACACAGATAGCCAAGATGTCCATATATATGTATATATATATATTTATATATATATATGTACATATATATATATATATATATATATATATATATATATATATATATATATATATATATAAACATATATATTTTAATCTTTAATATTAACTTTAGTATACTATTATAATAATAAAATGTAATCTCGTCATACACATATAGGAGGAAGGCTTCAGTTTACTCGACAAAAGGATATTCTTCGTATGTGTACTGGCTACGTTGATGTTAGTTGCGGTGTGTGTCGGAGTTGTTAGAAGACTGAACAATAGGAACAATTACGGAGAGATGAATATCGAAAATATATGGAATATGAATGAGGGTAAAGAGTTATGTATGTGGAACTTGTCTGACCATACTGTCTGATGTTTTATATATTATAATATATATATATATATTAGGGTGAAGTGAATTTTGAAATGGTTATGGCGAGTTGATTATGCTCGCGTTAGTGATTTAAGTATACATGTGAATTTATTGAAATTATTGAACTGCACATGTATTCTTAAATCACTAACGCGAGAACAGCATTACGCATAGAACAGTTACCGCAGTCTTCAATCGATCAATATTATTTTAAGTGCAATAATGAAACAGATAAACTCACTCTGTTGATGAATATATATGGTACGATCACTACCGGCCAATCAATTATCTTCTGTTACATAAAGTGGGAAGTATTATTTTATTTTTGTTTGTTCTGTATTATATTTTGTTATAAATTTATTTTTGTAATAGAAAATTCGGGTTTTTTATATCTATATTTCAAATATAATTTTAAATAATAATTGTATACTAGTGTATACTATATTATAGTATAAAAAGGTATACTATAGTATATATTGTATATATATATATATATATATATACATACATGTTCCCCACCACACCTATAGGTTATACTAATTAAACATATGTCAATAACAACACAACACATTAATAATGATGACAACTCGGAGAAAGATACACAGAACACAATACTGGATGTATGTTATACCATCATATCTATAATAAAAGTCGTTACTTTTCTATATTAATATATAAATAAATATAATTATTTATTTATATATATATATATATATATATATATATATATATATATATATATAGTATATACCATCATATCTATAATAAAAGTCGTTACTTTTTCTATATTAATATATAAATAAAAGTAATTATTTATTTATATATATACTTGTGGTGGATGTGTTTTTTTTACACTTATATATCCATATATATATTATATAATTTATAAATATGAAATAGAAACAGCAGTGAAGGTATATATACAGGTAGGTATACCTTCACTGCTGTTTCTGAGTCTGTATACAAGCATATTCTTGTACTAGCGATGTTGCTACTTTAGCTGAGGAATTGGCAATTAGAATAACGGAATCGGAGATCAGCGACGATTTCGAAAATGTCAGTGAAGATGAAGATGTGGGTGATCTTAATATACACAACTATAAAGCGGGAATATAATACTAATATCCATTGTTTAGGACAATACACATATTTAACAACGTATATAAATATATTTATTGGCCTAAATAATGGATATTAGTGTTATATTCCTTAATTTATACGCATTAGTTTATTGTACTTTTTAATACATCCATATAGGAATCTAATTATTTATATATGAGTTTATATATATATATATATATATATATATATATATAAGTATATACTTGTGCATGTAATTTACATCATGTTAAATATATTATAACGTGTTGATAAATATACTTAATTTGACTTACTTAAGTGATATTTATTAATTTAAAAATGATAAATTATAATATAATATTTTAAATACAGTATAATTAACTATACTGACATATTAGTGAATATAGATATATATATATATATATATATATATATAAAGAACACGATATATGTGTTAAAGATTCATACATACAAGTTTGTGTGCAATATCAACACACCTATATGTACACACAGATGAACACACCCTTAACTTATTAATTATATAACTTGTGCATTATTTTAATAAGATTACTATATATATTGGGAATATATATGTATATTATAATATCTGATTTTATATTAGAAATTTTATCTTTATAATATGACATCAATATAATTAATATAATTATATTTGCAATGACTGAATGAGTATCAGTGTTTCTATAGAGATATTTTTATATTTCTTCCGTATACGCAATAAAATATATTAAATATATTTAAAACTTTAAGTATTAAAAAAATCATTTATTCATTATCTGATATATTTTTAGACTTGTAAATATGTTAAACTAATATTAATATTGTTGATAACAACATTCCTAATATACCAAATTTGTTCATATATAAACCCATACATTTTATGCGTGAAACATTTTCTTCTAAGGTCCAAAATTTTCCCGATAGAGGAAAATAGGTCGAAAATAGCTCTAAAAGGACAGATTTACGTAATTATGATCGGTGTAGAGGTGTAAATCAAAAAATTCATCCGAATGACAATTCTACTGTCCTAGAGAATTAGTAGCCATTTACATTTTGTAAATCCGTCCAGTCTTTTTCTTAAACATATAACGCATAGGAGATAGAACGGAGTAGTGTCCCATAATGTATATGCCTCAGCATACTTTTAATATATCGATACATATTGAATTTTAAGATCCTATTTTTTTTGAACTACCTATAAATCATATAGGTTTAGAATACTGTGATTTCACTTTTATAAATTACTGAATATTATTAACGATTTATTTGGCATTAAAAAAGGCATACAAAAGTATTACAATAAGGCAAGTCCGGGATAGTGGCCAATAGTATCAGAATATTCAATAGATGTCTCGTAATATATTCGATTTATAGGATAGGATAGGATAGGATGGTTTATTTATACACCAAATATGGTAAAGGAAGATTACCCTCACTGGTGTTGTGAACGAACAAACAAAACGAAACAATAACATTAAATAAGGTAGCAATATAATATATAAAAATAGAGATGGAACCAGATCAACATCAAGGAGAGGGTTACTTTAATTTTAAATTTAAATAGTCTTTGAGACTATTAGCAAATACGTGAGGCGACTTCAATCTTCTTAGGCGGTAAGGCAACAGATTCCATGTAGTAGGAGCCATGCTTGTAAAGGAGCGAGAACGCATCACGTTACGAGTAACAGGTAAGTCAAGTAGTGTGGCATCAGACGAGCGCAGATGTGGGAGGATGTTGCGACGAGTGAGAAATGCACGTAAGTATGCAGGTCTGCCTAGGAATAGTGTTTTATGTGTTAAGCAGAGAAGCCTAAATTGGCACCGTTTTCTAAACGATAGCCATTTCATATTGCATTGGTGGGTGTCAGTTAAAGCATGATCCCGTCGCTTAAGCCTATGAACTAATCTTACGGATGAGCGAATAATTCGGTCAATTTTAATAACTTCAGAGTTCTTAATTCCGTAGAATAGAGAACAGCAATAGTCTATTCGAGATAATACTAGGGCATTGAGAAGGCGCTTAGTGATGTTGGGCGAACAATAGTTTCTAATGTGACGAATTTTTCTCAAATAGAGATTAGCGGATTTAGAGATTGCATTTATATGAGCACCGTACGATAGAGTACTATCAATTAAAACACCAAGATTGCGCACAGATTCAGAAGGTTTAATAATTATACCGTCAATTGACAGAGTAGGGAAAGTGACAGGTACCTTCGAGATGTTAAGAAGTTCAGTTTTGGAAGTATTGACTAAGAGGTCATTAGTTAGTAACCAGTAAGTGATCTCAGAAGTACAATCTGACAGCTCAGAGTTAGAGTTCATAGAGTCAATGGGCAGTTTCAGTAGTAGTTGAATGTCATCAGCATATATGTGGTAATAGATATTAGGGTATTTGCGAATAATATTAGAGATAGGACGTAAGTATATAGAGAAGAGAAGTGGCCCAAGAACTGACCCCTGAGGGACCCCTTTAAGAATATTGGTGGGAGGTGATATGAAGTCATTGATTTTAACAGACGAAGTTCGATCAGTGATGAACGACATCAGCCACTTAAGGGGGGAACCTTCAATACCAAGTTCGATGATACGGTTAATTAGGATCGAATGGTTGAGCATGTCAAATGCACTAGAAAGGTCAATCAGGAGTAGTTGTACGCAATGAGAAGAGTCAAGCGAGTTATGAATCAGGTCAGTGACATGTGTGAGGGCAGTCTCAGTAGAGAAAGATTTTCTATAAGCACTTTGAAAGTAATCAAGCAGATTGTTATTTTCAAGGTAATTAATGAGCTGACGACTGACCACACGTTCCATGATTTTACTTAATATTGGAAGTTGCGAGATCGGTCGGTAATTGGTCAATACATCTGGATCAAGATACGGTTTTTTTAGAATGGGCTTAATAATGGCATATTTCAAGGAACTGACCATGATTCCATCGTCAAGTGATTGAGAGATCAAGTAAAGTATTGCATTTTCAGTTATAGGGACAATGTTCTTAAAAACAACGAGTGGTAATGGGTCAATTGGGGAAGTGGAATTAGCAGTGAGAATCAAGTTACGGATTTCGGTAATAGAAGGAGGAGTGAAACAAGAGAGTTTGCAAGATATAGGGTTAGTCGTTATATGAGCATAAAGTGTCATCGGTAATTGCGCCAATTTAGAGCTGATGTTGTCGAATATATGGGAGAGCTTAGTAGACAAGGAGGAGACAAAAGAAGAACACAGAGCAGCATCAGGTAGTGCAGTAGACTTAGATTTGATGTTGGTACCAAGGATGCTATTAGCCATTTTACAAATTTTTCGAGTGTCATTTCCACAAGCATTAAATTTCGATTCATAATAGGACGTTTTATGGAGATTTAATTCATGTTTATAGGCTTTCCTCGCTATCAGAAATTTAGATTTGTGAGAGGGGGACATGTTAATCTTACGCTCAAGTTTCCTTAATGAACGTTTCATTATAGCAAGATGAGAAGAAAACCAAGGTGATGAAGTATGTAGAGTGAAGTAACGAGATTTTAAAGGAACTAAGTTATTCAAAGTAGATGAAAGACAGTAATTTAAAAAATCAAACGATATGTGATCACTGGATAATCTATTCTCAAATTGTAGGCCTAGTTCATGATAGTTTAATTTCCTCAACTCCCTATAAAAAACTAATGACTTAGTTGATACAGGTTTCCTTAGAGAAATAGATGTATGAATCAGATAATGATCAGTTAAGAGATCAGAACGAATACAGGGTGAAATGAACTGAGTGGGTGTATCATTAGGAGTAAAAATCAGATCAAGAATATTGCCACTTGTGTGAGTAGGACAGGATATATGTTGATGAAGACCAAGGGATTCAGTTAATTGCCTAAATAAGGAATGGGGTTGAGACATGGAGTCAAAATGATAATTGAAATCGCCCATACAAATGAATTTAAAAGAGCTAGAATGTAAAATTTATATTTTTAAATTATAAAATATTAAATAATTATATTAATATAATCATAAATTTATGATTCATACGCACCTTATTTATTTCAATGATTTACACACATACTCACACACTTAAATAAGTATAAATATATATAATAATGTTTTTGTTAAAATTTGACAACAAATGATTATGTAATAAATTAGAGTAATTAATTTATTATTTAAAAAAAAGTTTCTTTATATTATAGACATTTTGATCATCTAAATATTATGTATAGAACTTGTTATCCTAGTTAGCACCATTTAAGCGTCAATTAAAACGACTACTACTCCGTTCCGTCCCCTATATATAAATAAATAAATATTTAATTAAATTAACTTTCTATTATATATATAGAATTTAAGTATAATTAAATTTATTTTATTACACCATAACTATATTAAACTTACATCATTTAACATCAGATACTAATATTTATTTAAATATGTTATCTTACATCTAAACTTAACTCGACTTACATCAAAACTTAAGTTGAACATAACTTAAGTCATATAACATAAGTTTATTATATACTTAAAATATGTTTACATTTATTGTTCTTACAACTTAAGTTTCTACCATAAGTTAAACTTACGTTATGTAATATAAGTTTATATAATATAATATTTAATATATAATATAATATTGCAACAAAACTTAATGTCAACAAAAGTTCTACTTAAGTTGATTGTAGTTTATTTAAGTTAATATGATATGCTTACATGCTTATATTAATATAAAAACTTTTATCAGAACTTAAGTTCAACCTACATCAGAACTTAAGTTCAAATTAAATCAGAACTTAATTTTTGATATAAGTTGAATGCTGGGGTATTATATTTAATATGTATTATACTTAATACTCACAAAATTAGTATTTAAATTATCGTACATTTTATTCTATATATACGATATATATATTTTCAATATTATAAACTAATCTGATACGTATTCCTCTATGAACCGAAAACATTAAACAAAGGACATAACACAGATAGCCAAGATTTCCATATATATGTATATATATATATATATATATATATATATGTATATATATATATATATATGTATATATATATATATAAACATATATATTTTAATCTTTAATATTAACTTTAGTATACTATTATAATAATAAAATGTAATCTCGTCATACACATATAGGAGGAAGGCTTCAGTTTACTCGACAAAAGGATATTCTTCGTATGTGTACTGGCTACGTTGATGTTACTTGCGGTGTGTGTCGGAGTTGTTAGAAGACTGAGAAATAGGAATAATTACGGAGAGATGCATATCGAAAATGTATGGAGTATGAATGAGGATAAAAAGTTATATGTATGTAGAACTTGTCTGACCATACTGTCTGATGTTTTATACATTAGCATATATATATATATATATATATTAGGGTGTAGTCAATTTTGAAATGGGTATGGCGACATATATTGCAATTATTGAACTGCACATGTATTCTTAAATCACTGACGCGAGACATAAACATTTCATAATTCACTCTAACCTAATATATATATATATATATACATTAACCCACGATCATTTTAAATGATATATACTATACTATAGTATATAAAGGTATACTATAGTGTATATTGTATATATATATATATATATATATATATATATATATATATAGTATACTTGTTGTTGATGTTTTTTTTACAATTATATATCCATATATATATATATTATATAATTTATAAATATGAAATAGAAACAGCAGTGAAGGTATATATACAGGTAGGTATACCACCACTACTGTTTCGGAGTCTGTATACAAGCATGCTTGTACTAGCGATGTTGCTACTTTAGCTGAGGACTTGGCAATGAGAATAACGGAATCGGAGATCAGCGAAGAATTTGAAAATGTCAGTGAAGATGAAGATGTGGGTGATCTTAATATACACAACTATAAAGCGGGAATATAATACTAATATCCATTGTTTAGGACAATACACATATTTAAAAACGTATATAAATATATGTATTGGCCTAAATAATGGATATTAGTGCTATATTCCATAATTTATACATATTAGTTTATTGTACTTTTTAATACATCCATATTGGAATCTAATTATTCATTTATGAGTATATATATATATATATATATATATATATATAAGTATATACTTGTGAATGTAATTTAAATTATGTTAAATATATAATATTAACGTGGTGATAAATATTCTTAATTTGACTTACTTAATGAATATTTATTAATTTAAAAATGATAAATTATAATATAATATATTATAATATTATAACATATATTTTAAATACAGTATCATTAACTATACTGAAATATTAGTTAATATAGATATATTGATAAAGAACACGATATATGTGTTAAAGATTCATACATACAAGTTTGTGTGCAATATCAACACACCTATATGTACACACAGATGAGCACGCCCTTAACTTATTTATTATATAACTTGTGCATTCTTTTAATAAGATTAATATATATATGTTGGGAATTTATATGTATATTATAATATCTGATTTTATATTAGAACTTTTATCCTTATATTATGACATAAATATAATTATATTTGCAATGACTGAATGAATAAATATATGTGCTTCTATAGAGATATTTTATATTTATTCCGTATTTAAAACTTTTGATATTAAAAAAATCATTTATTCATTATCTGATATATTTTTAGACTTGTAAATCTTTTTAAATAATATTAATAGTGTAGATAACAACATTCCTAATATACCAAATGTTCATATATAAATGGTCAATCATCATTACAATATCAAATACAATATCTGATGTTTAAGATTATCGCAAATTCTGATATCATACCTATATCCCCATTTAAAGAGGTTATTCGTGATATGTTATTATATAATATATTTCCACGAGAAAAAGCAATACAAGAGGTAATGTAGTTAATATAAATATCTAGTTTAACATAATTTCTAGTTTATTAAAATAAAATAAATAATAATATTTTATTATTTAAATATATTCTGTTAGGTCAATTTATATTTTATATAGCATATTTTCTACTATAATTAAATAGTATATATAATATTATATAATGAGAATATGCTAATATATTTATTAAATTTAGTACTATATATACTATAGTAGCAGTAGTACATATCATTCAACTTACAAGTTCAAAACTTAATTTTAGGTTCAATTAAAAACTTAAGTTGAACTTAAATTTATGAATTCATAAATATATAATTACCATTTCTATTAAATTTATTATCAGCAATGTATTAACTCATGAGTGTGCATATATTACACTATACTATATAATTTTATATGTTATATTTATAACTTAAATTCAAAAATAATAACCTTTTTATATTGAATACAATATTTAATAAGTATGCAATTGTTACATGTATTTGTAGTTACAATATTAAGCAATTAGTTCCAAAAAAAATGTATAATGTATGAATATAATTACGATTAAAATTAAAATTGTATACAATTGTATACTATAGTATAATGTTCATATAACATTTAATATAATATGATCATTTTTGAAAAATATATAGGATTACTTACAAATAATTTTAGCTTTTACATTAATTAATTAATCAAAAAATATATAAAAAATATATTTAAAAAAATTGTTCTAAAAATATTTAAAAGAAATAATATTATACATATTAGTATAACAATATTTAAAAAATATAAAAAATATTTAAAAAAAGACTAAACATACAAAAAATATTACAAAATATATTTTTTAAATTGTCGAAAAATATTTTAAAAAATATAAAAATATTTCAAAATATTAAAAATGTATTTTAAAAAAATTTCGAAAAATATTTTTTTAAATGGTGAAAATACGAAATTAAAAAATTTTCAGAACAAGACCATTCAGGTGAACATTTATTAACAAAGATCGGATTAACAGATATAGTAGCCTTGTCCCCAGTTATCGAATTAGAGCTACACATACACATATACATTTCAATAGACTTTCTTTTATGTAGTATACTATATCTATAGACTAGCTTGCTACGGCCCGGCGTTGCCCGGGTATTATACTTGTAGTATGATAGGAATACATTTAAATTTTGTAAATCCGTCCAGCCGTTTTCTTAAAAATAGAACGCATATATATTCGTTATATATATAAATAAATAAATGTTAATTAAATTAACTTCTTTTATATATATATATATAATTTAAATATGTTTAAATTTATTTTTTGTACATCATAACTATATTAAACTTAAATAATTTAACATCAGATACTAATATTTATTTAAATATTCATATCTTTATAATCATGTTATCTTACATCTAAATTAAATTCGACTTACATCAAAACTTAAGTTGAACATAACTTAAGTAATATAATATAAGTTTATTATATATTTAAATATATGTTTAAATTTATTGTTCCTTACTTTTCTACCAGTTAAACTTATGTTATATATGTTATATATGTTATATATGTAACATTAGTTAATACAATATAATATTTAATATATAATATAATATTGAATACAAACTTAATGTCAACTAAAGTTCTACTTAAGTTGATTGTAGTAAGTTAATAATATATGCTTACATGCATATATTAATATAAAAACTTATATCATAACTAAAGTTCAACCTACATCAGAACTTAAGTTCAAATTAAATCAAAACTTAATTTGTTTTTTAATTGTTGATATAAGTTGATTGCTGGGATATTATATTTAATATTTATTACACTTAATACTTGCAACATAATTATTTAAATTATCGTAAAATATAATACGATATAATACGATATAAATATATTCTCGATATATATAATATATATATATATATATATATATATATAATTATAGATTAGTGATTTAACCCGGACTCGGTTTCGGGTTACAATTACGGGTTCTAACAAAATATAATGAGATCGGGTTTTAAAAAATGGTCCAAGATCGGTTCCGGGTTTAATAAATTTAGGTTTAGTAAATTAATTTCGGGTATTTGTGTAAAATAAAAATAATATTTAAAAATGTATATAAATATAATTAATGGAGAATAAATTACTATAATACCACTTATAATATAAGTAAATTAAATATTACCAAAGCCAAAGATACACGGTCGTCTATTATGCCTATGTAAATTGTAAAATATCACTGTACCAATCAAATAGGAAAATAAGTATTTGTTTATTTCATAAATATTAAAATATATACATTTTTTATCATACATTTTGTTTTAATAAAAATTAACAAAAACTACATCATCAATATGACATATATTATAATATAATTTATTTATAATATATCTTTAATTATAGAATTCAATAATATGTCTAGTGATACTAATAAAAAATATTTTTTTAAATGTTACAAATATTTCAAATATTTAAAGAAAATGTTTACAAATATTAAAAAAAAAATTAAAAAATATTTAAAAATAATATAAAAATAATTTTAAAAAATGTCTAAAAAAAATTCAAAAAAATGTAATAAAAATATTTAAAAAAGGCGTCGCTGAAGATTTAACATGACAAAAAATAATTTTAATGGAAAAAAGTCTTTCGTGTTTAATATATTATAAACTTTCATTATCTCGAAAGTCTCGATAATAATGAAATTTAGGATTTGATTGTCTCGAGATAATGAATTTTAGGATAATATTGTCTCGAAATATTGAAAAATGGGAAAAATTTAAATCACTAATATATATATATATATATATATATATATATATATATATATTAAATGTTCAATATTATAAACTAATCTGATACTTGTTCCGCTATGAACCGGAAACATTACAAACATTACACTTAGGACATCACACATATAGCCAATATGTCCATCACAATTATTGTAGTAATACATCTCAGGCCGATCTTCTTAATACAACGTAGGGTAACGGTGACTACTTTTACTGAGGGTGATAGATGTTGATAATATTACGTTAGGTTATTATTACGTTAGGTTATTATAATAGATTAATAGCACACTATAGTAATATATATGTATACATATAATAGCAATGCACGCAATAATAACATTATATAACGTAATATAATACGTTATTATATGACGTTATATAATGTTATTATAACGTTCATTACTATTATATGTAGTGTAACCTATACAAGCGTACACCTAATATGCATACGAATGTTTACTATGGTAAGTTTACATGATTAATAATTATTTGATTTGTTAAATTTCTAATGTAATACTTTAATGTGATATTCTATGTAACTTATATCGTTAGGTTTTCGTATCTTTTGAACATCTGAATCTTCTGTCATATCCGAAATATATCTATAATTAATAAATTATAAATGTTAAAAATAAATCACTTTAAAAATAATTAGTATTATTATAATATTAACTATATTTAAATTGAAATATATATATATATATATATATTTA
The DNA here is from genome assembly GCA_964019155.1 of Osedax fenrisi. NCBI lineage: Eukaryota > Metazoa > Annelida > Polychaeta > Sabellida > Siboglinidae > Osedax > Osedax fenrisi. The sequence continues at coordinate 70,656,074 of OZ025243.1, read as the reverse complement.
TTGTATATTTTATTTAGTTATAATTATTTATTTAGATAAAAATTATAATTAATATTATAATATATGTTATTACTAACTATTTATCCGAGTTAGAAGCGTACATTGGCCTACGTCTGCTAAACATGTATATCTGTATGAGATAAATATGTAGGGTTATAATATATTTATGCTATTAAAATCTTAATAAATATATTTATATATATTTGAAATAATGTTTATTTATATCTATTCGCACACATATTTATATAAGATCAATATTATACGAATTAATAGTATTGTTGTATTATATATTAATATTATTATAATATTAAATACATATATAAGTAATTATGAAAACCTAAATACAATTAAAATTACCTTTTTATAAATTCGTCGGAGAAATATAACTTATAATAAAATAAAAGAACACATACATAGGGACGCTATAATTGTTTATAAATATTAAATATATATTTCATCCAATTAAAATTAAACTATATTATAGAGAAAATTGGAAATTAAAATAATTTTATTTAAATAATAAATAACAAAGATTATGTATTTCAAAATCTTTGTAAATAATAACACACAATCCCACATAAAATTAAATACATAAACACGCACACACATATACATACACACACATATATATATATATAACTGCTACGGACCCAGTATAATACAAATGAAATAAATCAAACACATTTTCTTGTTTTTAATTCTTATTTTATACGTTCCTGCTAAAAACACATTAACAGCAATAACTAATTGGTCATCTAGAACGGACAATGTACACGTATTAACGGTTCCACTAGCGTATGTACTACATATATGTATATTAGTTACTACATAGTATGTAGTATATATAGTACAGTACATAATGTACTGTGTAGTACCTAATATGTAGCGTAACCCTTTAAACTACATATACCAGATAACAATATATATATAGATGGTTTATTTAGACACAAATATAACAAAATAGGATTGTAAAAGTAGTAAACGTGAACAAAATATAATAAAAATAAACGAATATTAAACATAATAACATCGTTTATAAACTATAGTGTACTCCTGAAACGTTCTACGGATGTCACTAGTATTACGTATAGATATATATCATTACATAATGCTGCTGCCGAATTCCGAAACGATATTTTGCCATAGCTTTCCAGACTGAACTTTTGATAACGAAGAATATTAATGGAAGATGATATAGAATTTCTCGACTAATTTCGAAAAAAATCTTTTAAATATTTGGTGATATGAGATACCCAGCAAACAGTAATAGCAGCATATCAGCATATCAGCATATGTTATAGCCTCAAATGTTTACATTTTCCTATTATGCTGCCATTATGCTGCTATTAAATGTCTATTAAGCTGCTATAATTTGTCATGCTATTATGCTGCCATTATGCTAATATTATGCTGCTATTAATTTTAAAAGTATATTATACTGCTATTATGCTGCTATTATTAAAATAATACTAAAATAATACTAATACCAAAGATTTTGCGAAGCAAAGATATAACACTCCCTATTCATGAAACGTAATTTAGTTATAGCCCCAACCGCTGCTAGCAGTAGTATCGAAATCACTGAAATAGATTTAGGTTCGGCTCTGTTTGCATACAACAATGTTTTCATTGCTCTATTAAATTACATGCAATATAAATTAGCTTTTACTCACTAAATATATACTTATAGCATTTAAAACATACATATCATATTTGTTTGTTATATATTAGTAATGAACACTTAGTTTTCATCATATAAATATTAATTTAAAGCATATTATTTAACATTTCAAAAGTGTATAGTTAAATACGAATTTACATTATAAACAACGCATAGTTCCTAAAAGTAACCCGCTATAGGTGGCACCAGGGTATTTTGTATACAAATTCGAATTACACGATTTCACGTAAGTGTTATATCTTTCCTTCGGAAAATCTTTGCTAATACTATATAGTATATATACTATAGACTATAGTCAATATTTTGTTTTATTTATGTATATGTAATTATTTATAATACATTTAATTACGTAATACATGTATAACTTGTGTTATCATAGTTGTAGAAGTAGAAATTTAAAAATAGAATCGCGTAAGATCTTTACATAACGAAAGACGTGGTTCTAAATAGATCACTACATTTCGTATACATGTTATATGTTCATAAATATTAATCCTAATTAATTATTGTACATATATTATATGATATACTTATTATAATAATATAATATATTTAATAGTAGATATATATATATATATATATTCTAGTAATGTGTTTATTGTATTGTATTCATTATAGTAGGTCCTATACGTATGATTAGTATAATGAGTATACTATATTTATAAATATATATATATATATATATATATATATATATATATATATTTACACTATCAAAGTTACTTTGAAAGTATAATCATTATGAACATATAAAATGTATACCAAATTTCGCGATCTATTTAAAACCGTAAGTTTTATTATTTAGAACGCTCACGCGATTCGATTTTTAATATTTACGACTATAACTATAGTTAATCCTATAGGATGCTATTTATAATTGATTATTTTTTTTAAATATTAATATTAATTAACCTATATTATATACTATATAACATGTAATGTAACCAGTGATCTCGTTTGGAGTATTTTAATTTGGTTTGATGATTTTGTGTTCAATATCAAATCTTCTATTTATAAATAATTATTTAAATTAACATTGCGCAAGATCACCAATATTGACGAGATTATGATCACTTCGTACGAGATCATTGGTATCCATATGTAATAAACAGTGATTATATAATATAGTATTATATAACTATAGTAAATAGATATGTTGTATTATCTAATATATAGTATAAAATAGACTATCTATAGATATACATATATATTTTATAATTTATTGATAATTTGAAGTACAAATATTAAATATGTTTATATATTTTAGCATACATATTTGTGCTAAAATCCTATTTTTATTCTTCTATATTATATAGGTATAATTACTTTTATGATATATTCATATGACGTAGTATTTAAATTTACATTACCAAATATATATTTATGTTTTACAGTCAGTAAATAAACATCCATCTAGATTACTACAGAAGTCCTTGGTTATCTTTGACACGAAACCTTCAAGATGAACAAGAGCAGTCCATATACTTGCCTTCGAGATTACAAATACATTAGCAAATATTACAACTTTATACTTATGACTATTTCTACTATATATTTCGACTATATATTTGCTTTACAAAATAATTCATTCAACAGCAGTCCATGATATTCAGTGATGCAACCCCTTCGATATTAACACAGAAGGCCGGGTCCGCCTTCTATGATACAAGCTTAGAGATGCCAATATCTTTCCGTAACCTTTCTACTTAAGTAGTGTACTTATTTTCAGCCTCATAATATATACATATAATATCCTCATAACTGCCTCATATAACAGCCTAATTACAGCCTCGTAACATAATAATATAACACCACAATACGAACACTTTAACAATAAATCGTCTTAACATTTTATGACTCATCATTTTTATTAAAAATTACAAAATATTAATATTATATGATTATAGATATTATTGTGATTTTAAAATTTTATTTAATCTTTTAATTCCATAGCTAATAGGGGTGTCCGACGGACACTGTCCGTATTCGATACCCATGTCCGAATATGGACACCCTGTATTATAATACGGACACCCTATATACCACTATATAAACTATATATTATTGATGAATTAATCAGACAAATTACAATTACAATATTTATAATTAATTTTATGAATAATTTATTCTAATTTAATTAGTTAATAATTTACTTATTTTTATTATTTTTTAATTAATTAATTATTATTAATAATACAATCTAATTAATAAAATTTTAGATTTAGCTTTATTGGTGGTATTAATATTATAACGCACGCGATATTTATGAAAATCAGAATAGTTCATACGCTGCGCGCTGATTGGTTATAGGGTGTCCGCATAAGGAACTTATATGACCTCTATATATATGCTTGTAACTTAATGAATATTTGATAAAAATATATAAATTATTTTTAATATAATTTTTAGAATGCTTTATTTTTTAATAATATAGTGTTACATTTTATATCGATATATTTGTATAATATTGAGAATGTTTTAAGTTGAAATTTTTTTTCATAAATTTAAAAACGCAATAACAAATAATTGTATTGGATATATCAGCAATATTTTGAATGATTAATATATGATAATGATTAAATAACAAAAAATACTTTTTAAACTATTTATATAATTATGAATATTTTATTCATTAATATTTTTTTTGTAGGATTTATGGTTTCTGAGATACATAGAGTGTCCGTATTCGGTTAATTTCCACTATATCATTGTAAAGTTGTATAGATTTCTTATGTTTTTTGTTTTATATTTTATTTTTGTTAGAGGCTATATATTTTTTATATTGTTTATATATATATTATATATATATATGTATAATTTGATTTGTATATTAAAGTAGATAGCGGCATGTGTGTGTTGGATGCTTGGTGTTAGATCTCCGGGAGTAGGGAGCTGTGACAGCAGCCTATCTTGTAGCGGAAGATAGGCACCCAAGACTAACTTTCTATATAGTACATATTAATAAAGATTAACAATCTATACATATATTTTAGAGGTAATACTTTTATTACAATATACAGAGAAATAATTGATATAATAAATAAATGATTCATAGAATTGCCGAAATTAAGTTATATAATATAATTTAAAAAATAATATTATATAATAATATATAATTTAATAATTAAAATATAACTATATTTATATCAGAAATTTGTGTTACTATAGTATCTATCAGATACTTTATATTGTATAGATCTATGAATTATTATAAAGAAAATTTGTGTTATAATAATTATATATATATATATATATAATTATTTAATAAACTATATATACACATTGACGATATATAATATAATATTTTATAATTATGATTATAGAAAATTAACAAAATATTCATAATATTTTCGTAATATAGATATAATATATGCATAATTTATATGGATTATATTGATAGTATTTATCAAAATTGCACATGTGATCTATATTAATAAAATTAAGTACACATTGTTTGTGAATAATACATTTATCCATATAATTTATATATATATATATATATATATATATATATATATATATATATAAATAATGAGAAGTAGGTATAATTTATTATAGTAGGTATAAATATAGTACCTATAATTACCTAGTTTCGAAATCTATACAGAATATAAAATAAATAGCGACGATATATATTATTAACAATACTAGAGTACTACTGTAGTACTCCGATACTATAGTACTATAATAGGTATATCTACTATAGTACTATAGTAGGTATTGCACTACTAGTGCACAGCACTACGCATCACGTATATACTATATTCCATCTGGTACTGGTTAGCTACATCGGTAGGGTGCTGGTTTAGTACGGAGTCTTGCCACCAGTCCAACTTGTTGACACCAGACTCAGCGTTCGCTGACACGTGACCGCCACGTTTCCCTAGCGTACAACTCGGCAATCTACTGGTCAAGTTCTCCGCCAGGAGGATGAAGAACGATACCAATAAGCCTACCGTTAACAGAAAGAAAGAGCCGTATATCTCCTGTTTCGGAATGTATACATTAACTATAGGTGATTTAATTAATATCGTGAATTTGGGACAATATATATATATATTTAATATAGTCTACTATCCACGGGATTCATAGATGTAGGTAAACCTACAGATTTATATGTATATTATTATATTAATGTTATATACATGTTTTTAAATATCGAATTCTGAATAAATATAATCGAGACAAAATTGATAAATATAATCAATAATAAATAGCATGAATAATTGATTAAACAAGATTTTCAAGCATTCTTTATTGTTATTGTCTGCGAATATTATGTGTGAATATGTAATGTCTTCGTTATTAACAACATCAGGTAAGTCAGAATAGCATTTATGTATGTTTTCACACATATGCACATGTATATATATATATATATATATATATATATATATATATATATATATACAGTGAAAGCCGCTTATAAGTATACTTCGACAGCCACGTACATCGATAATTCGGCTACATCGACATTTCGAAGATTTTTGTTGGATTTACACCTATTTACATGTAAATTAATCCGCGTACATCGAAAATCCACTTATATCGATAATTCGGCATTATCGACATATTTATGAGGTAATATTTGGAATTGAATCCACTTATATCGACAAATTTGATTATAAATCAAATTATTTACAAATTTTAATTTGTATGAAATGTATTCCCATAGTATTCATTTATATTCCCCTATAGGGGTATACTACACAATATCGTCAGTATATAAATAACTTGATATTTAATATCTTACGTAATTGGTCAATATTTAGGTACGCCTACAAATATGTATCATATATAATATAATATGCTATAATATATTATATCATATTATATAAACATATAGCATATTGAATATATACTATAATATATTATACACTACTCGTATATCAGTATTAATACTATATTATATGTATGTTAAATACAATTAATTATAATATTATAGTTTTATAATACTAATGTACGCGAGAGATACACAATTTGTACTCAGTTGTTGATACATAGTTTTTATCATATACAAATATCAAAACATTAACATAAGTAAAAAGTAGGAAAGTAACAATGAACTATATAATCGTTAGTCATATATTATTGTGTCAGTATACTGTCAGTATATAGAGTGTATAGTACCCTTAATTACTGGTGTCACTAAGACCTATGACTCATTGTGTAGGTATATATTTATATTCAATTTATATCTAAATATCATGTCATCCATTATAAGTAATACTATATATAGTTAAATATATTGTATTATAGTACACGGGAATACTATAAACTATTATATGATATACAAATACATTGCATGGATCAACTCTCTGAGTACAAATCTGTGGTATAATGCTTCACCAGATACAGGTATGACCAGTAGTGCTTCACCAGATGTATGTATATGAGCTCAATTTTAATTAACAATTATTAAAATAAATTGTGGTCATAATATCAATAGTATCAAAGGTATTGGCGTAACTTGCTAACAGGTCGAATCACGAATTGTTACGTCATTAGTTTCCATTGTGTTTTTTTATTTTTTCTATATCCTATGTTATATTTAATAAAGTAATTCATTATTATACAATATGTCTAAATATCATCATATTATCTATTATACGTCATTGTATTTCGAATATGTAAACTAATAGTATATTATAGTATGCATATATACATACATGCAATACTTTAAAAGTAAGATATAACTATATAACTATATAACAAAAACTATCAAAAACATAAATAATAAAATAGACACATATTCTTATAAATATAAAGATCGTGAATCAAATAAGCCGATCAATTATCGCGATCCTGCCCATCACTAACTATACTGTATTCTATATAGGTTAAGTATAACATATACTTTATAGTTAAGTATAATATATACTATCTAGTATACTATACTATATATATATATATATCATATACTCTACTATACTATAATATACTATATACATTTAAGTAATACTTTTTAATATATTCTTTGATTGAATTGCGATCGGTGTGTAAATAATTAGTTATTAAATATTAATAATATTAATATTATTTAATAAACATGTAATTAAACCTTTTTTGTTATTAAATTACATGCATATATTATATTATTACATACAATTAATTATAAATAAACTAATGCGCTATACATCATTAGGGCTACGCCCCTATCTCTCATATCGACAATCCGCATATATCGACATTTTTGGATCTTACACAACCATGTCGATGTAAGCGGCTTTCACTATATATATATATATATATATATATATATATATATATATATATATGTGTGTGTGTATGTGTGTGTGTGTAATTAACCGTATACAATATAGTGAGAAGCATCTCTCTATATACACATATCTATGTATAGATATATATATCTATGTGTTTACATATATTTATATCATTTATATTAGAATTTAAATATATTTATTTTATTAATTAATTAAATATATATGGTCATAAATATTTCTCATACCACTAATATACACATATTATATATATATATATATATATATATATATATATATATATATATATATAGTGTATGTATAGTGTCGTACGGCGTACAGTATACGGCGTACACATATCACATAAACATATACGAACACATACTCGACGTGAATGTCATGTCTTATTTATAAACGAAAGTATTAGGACACATAATATGTGACAATAATAACACAATAATTCCTATTTATAATCTATTTATAGAAATAATGTGTACATCCGGTTAATCCGAGACCGATCGTTTCATGTCACCGGCAGATAATGCGATTTTCACAAATCATGTCATATATATCATGGATGTGTATTATATAATGGATCCAATTGGGAATTCATGTAGAGAAAACAACACACATTATTTGTATAATTGACAACGTACATTTTCTATACATTTTATATAAAAGATGTTACTATTATAATATAATAATAATAATAATAATAATAATATAATATATATAAACCAAACCGGTATTCTTATTAAACAATATAGTTTATTATATAGAGTATTATATATATATATATATATATACATTCAACAATTATATTAATTAAACTCAAATAATGTTACAGTTATGAATACGCTAGTATCGCTCTATTTAACAGATAAACTTCTCATATTCCAATGTACCCAATATATTCAATGATTATCCTTGAATGTATTCGATTTTTACAATACATATCAAGTTATTTAGAAACATCACTTAAAGCAAATTTTGTTCGTAGTAATGGTGTAATTTTACTTCGATAATATTGAAAATAAAATATATAACTTAACAAGAATTATTAATTTTTTATAACACCTATGGATAAATAAAATTACTGAACTACACTTATACAATAGTAATATCAACTTTTACCTAGAATACTTGTCAACCAACCAATATGATATTGATCTGTATTTTTTTGAATTTAGTATATTTTTTATTAGCAAATATATATATTTTTTAAACGTTTAAAGTAGAGGTTGGTATATATATACCATATATACCATATATACCATATATGGGATAACACGTGTACGACGTACACTGTACGACGTAGAGTGTACAATTATTTACACTCTATGTATGTATATATGTATTGGTATGAAGCGGGAAAATTCATGAACTTACGAAGGAGACAAATAGCTATAAATAAGACAGTATGGTTTTGCAGAAACCAGATGGAAACATTTGGTAAACTACTTAACGATGAAGGCATACGATAGTTTACAATTGACAGCCATAATAAACAAAATATAAACTTTGAGTTTTGCAGAATCTTTGACCGAACTACTTCCATCTTTGATATTGGCGCATTAATTTATCGGATAATACTTCTTCTTCCACCTAGTGATCATTCCGTTCTCGACTAATTTCTCAATACTGTTTAGATATTCTATATATTATAAATAATCATATAAGTACAACTATATATAAATCAAATATTATAGTAAAAAATACATAATATAATATAGGTACACCACTGTATGGTGAACTATAAATATACAAACATGACATAGGGGAAAGTAACCGAATACGGAGAGTTCCTATTACGGACACATTCTGTATCTCATAAATCATAAATCCTACTAAAAAAATGTTAATGAACACATTATTCATAATTATATAAATTGTCTAAATAAGTATTTAAATTTCTTAATTATTTAAAATATTGCTGATATATCCAATAAACTGATTTTTTTATCAAGTTTTTATATTTATAAAAAAAAATGTCAACTTAAAACCTTCTAAATAATATAAAAATGTATCGATATAAAATATAACACTATATTATTTAAAACTAAATCATTCTAAACATTATATACATAATTGCTATATTTGTAATCAGATATTATTTAAGTTATAATGATATATATAGAGGTCATATCAATCCCTAATAAGGACAACCTATAAACGTTCTGCGCGCAGCGTTTAAACCATTATTATTTTCTTAAAAATCGCGTGCGTTATAATATTAATACCACAAATAAATTTAATTCTAAAAATGTTATTATTTAGATATTTAACTTAAGTTAAATACAATTGTATTAATTAAAAAAAATAAATGATTAACTATTATTAACTAATTAAATTAGATTACCTCCGTTATTTATTGAATTAAAAATATTAATAAAATTTTAAAATCACAATAATATCTATAATCATACATTATTAATATATTGTAATTTTTGAATAACAATATTAAGTCACCACATTTTACGAAAATGTATTGTTAAAGTATCCGTATTAGGTTACTTTCCCCTACCTACTATTCATTATTATAGTAATTTATAAATTTAAACTAAAAACCATTAATGTATCACAATTGTATGTGTTATTTAAGATTATACTTGATGTGATATCATTGGACTAAAATTGATATAAAGTAACGCCATCTAGTGTATTTATGCCTCGACATATTACCAAGGACAGTTGTCCTTGATATTACCCGCAAAAGTGGTCCCCAGCAAACAGTAAGAGCAGCATAATAGCAGCATAACAGCATATGCTAGAGCCTCAAATGTTTACATTGTGCTCTTATGCTGCTATTAAATGTCTATTATGCTGCTATTAATTTGTCATGATATTATGCTGCTGTTATGCTGCTATTATGCTGCTATTATGCTAATATTATGCTGCTATTAATTTTAAAAGTATATTATGCTGCTATTATGCTGCTATTATAATAATAGCAGCATAATATCAGCATAATAGCAGCATAACAGTAGCATAATATCATGACAAATTAATAGCAGCATAATAGCAGCATAATAGACATTTAATAGCAGTATAATAGCACAATGTAAACATTTGAGGCTCTAGCATATGCTGTTATGCTGCTATTATGCTGATATTACTGTTTGCTGGGTCACTTTAATAATTTCAATTATATACACTGTAAAAAATAAACCCTATCCTAAGATACCAAAAACCCATACCAAACGTTTCAATTTAGTTATGGGTTTGAAGCCATTACTAGAAATTTAACAGCTAGTTATGGGTTTTCTACTTTTCTTATAGTTATGGCTTTTGGTAAAGTTGATTGTTATGGGTTTTATCCATTTATGTGGTTATGGGTTTTATCCATTTATGTGGTTATGGGTTTTATCCATTTATGTAGTTATGGGTTTTATCCATTTATGTGGTTATGGGTTTGCTCGGTTACACTTAAATCTGGCCGCCTAATAATTTTCATATTTTATGGGGCGTGTCTAACTTCTCAAAGATAATTAAATATTCAAATATTTAAATATAAATGACATTTCTGTAAATATTCAAATATTATAATATTAAAACATGTAAATAAATGTAATGAGTATTCAGATATATAGAATATATTCTATATATATATACAAGTATATACTAATATATTTTATATTGCACATTTAACATATAGCATATTGTGATACGTATAGATATTATTTAAAATGTCTAAATAATCACATTTAATAAAATAAATACGGAAATATCGTATAAGAATTATTCTTCGAATACATAAACATCTATTCAATACGCATATACACTTGAATAATAAGTTTATGATAGTATATATGTTATATATAATTATATATGATTCATTTAACTTATATTTTACGATGATGCGTATTGATATTATTTAAATGGCAAAATATTCACATTTAATCAATATAAATAAGTAGGGGAAAGTAACCGAATACGGACAATGCCCGAATACGGACACTCTGGCTATCTCAGAAACCATAAATCCTACAAAAAATATGCATAATTTATTAAATAATTAATAAAATATGCATAATCAATTAAATAGTCTAAAAAAGTATTTTTTATTTTTTTATTATTCAAAATATTGCTGATATATCCAATAAACTGATTTTTTTATTACGATTTTAAATTTATCAAAAAAAAATTCAACTTAAAACCTTCTCAAGTATATATAAATGTATTAATATAAAAAATAACAATATATTATTAAAAACTAAAGCATTCTAAAAATTGTATTTTTAATTTCTATATTTTTTATAAAATATTCATTAAGTTATAAGCATATATCTAGATGTCATATAAGTTACTAATACGGACACTCTAAATGTCTTAATACGGACACCCTATAACCAATCAACGCACAGCTTATGAACTATTCTGATTTTTATAAAAATCGCGTGCGTTATAATATTAATACTACCAATAAAGCTAATTCTAAAAAAATTATTATTTAGACACTTAAATTATATTATTAATTAAAAAATAATAAAAATAAATAAAATATTAACTAATTAAATTACAATATATTTTTCATAAAATTAATTATAAATAACGTAATTGTAATTTGTCTGATTGATTCATCAATAATATATAGTTTATCTAGTGGTATATAGGGTGTCCGTATTATAACATAGGGTGTCCGTATTCAGACATGGGTACCGAATACGGACACCCCAGTTATCTATGGAATTAAAAGATTAAATAAAATTTTAAAATTACAATAATATCTATAATCATATAATATGAATATATTGTAATTTTTGAATAAAAATAATGAGTCATAAAAAGTTAAGACCATTTATTGTTAAAGTGTCCGTATTAGGTTACTTTCCCCTATATATCATATAAGAATAAATAAACAACTATTCAATACGTATATAAACTTGAATATTCAATATATTACTATGAATTATATTTATAATACTTATATAGTAGATTATTTATTAAACTTGCCTGACAATGTATTCATTTAAATTTACTAAATATAAAGTTTACAATCATAATTACACATTTGGAAATATTGTTGTGAATTAGAGGCGCCATATTTATATGACTAATAGTTTATTTATAGGTGATGACGCGCTATCATATTAGAATAAATAAATGTAATTCTATTAAATAAAATATAATTAGGTATATGTTTTAATTTTATGTTTATATTTGTAATACATAACTATATAGAATGTGTATAGGCATATATAATATATGATATTACATTAAAAAGATGGTTAACATATGTATTTTAATAACTTACTACATTTATCTTTATTTATCACATATATATATATGGTTTTATATACATTATATATATATAATTTACCTACGAATTTATTATAAATATACTAAAACAAACATAATGTATATGTTGTCAGCTTCATTATTCGGTACATTTTCTACAAAATATATATTAATAGAAATTTCTATAACTTAAATTCTATACTATATCTATATAAAAGTTCTATATTTGTTCTATAAATTATAATTTACATACAATTAATATATACATATGTAGATCTAATATAAGTTATTTGTTCTATAGATAGTTGTCTTGATAATGTATATGTTGTTGTCTTTATTAATCTGAACTTATTAAATTATAACTTATATATATATATATATATATATATATATATAAATGGTATACTATAATCAACGACGAACATTGTACGTACAATGTACGTGATAATAATATAATTATAAAATTAAATATTCACCTATTGTATATGTAATATATTACTTTATTTAATTTAATATATATATATATATATAAATGTGTGTGTATTTAATATTTATTTGTTTTATATATATTCAACTTTATAATTAATAAACTTAATTTATTAATGAATTTTAATTCTTCTTATAAATGCTTAGGTAGGTATGCTTACCTACAGTATATAGTTAGGAATGAATAAATAAATATTATTTATATGTGATAAATAAAGATAAATGTAGTAAGTTATTAAAATAAATATGTTAATGTAATATCATATATTATATATGCCTATACACATTATATATAGTTATGTATTACAAATATAAACATAAAATAAAATTATTAAAACATATAATTATATTTTATTTAATAGAATTACATTTATTTATTCTAATATAATAGCGCGTCATCACCTATAAATAAACTATTAGTCATATATATATGGCGCCTAATTCACAACAATATTTCCATATGTGTAATTATGATTGTAAACTTTATATTTAGTAAATTTAAATGAATACATTGTCAGGCAAGTTTAATAAATAATCTACTATATAAGTATTATAAATATAATTCATAGTAATATATTGAATATTCAAGTTTATATACGTATTGAATAGTTGTTTATTTATTCTTATACGATATATACTTATTTATATTGATTAAATGTGAATATTTTGCCATTTAAATAATATTAATACGCATCATCGTAAAATATAAGTTAAATGAATCATATATAATTATATATAACATATATACTATCATAAACTTATTATTCAAGTGTATATGTGTATTGAATAGATGTTTATTTATTCGAAGAATAATTCTTATACAATATTTCCGTATTTATTTTATTAAATGTGATTATTAAGACATTTTAAATAATATCTATACGTATCACAATATGCTATATGTTAAATGTGCAATATACAATATATTAGTATATACTTGTATATATTCGATATATCTGAATACTCATTACATTTATTTACATGTTTTAATATTATAATATTTGAATATTTATAGAAATGTCATTTATATTTGCCAATTAAAATATTTGAATATTTAATTATCTTTGAGAAGTTAGACACGCCCCATAAAATATGAAAATTATTAGGCGGCCAGATTCAAGACCTCCTATAACCCCGAGGTTATAGGAGGTCTTGCCAGATTCAATATCCACCATTTGCTCCATTTATGTGGTTATGGATTCTATCCATTTATGTGGTTATGGGTTTTATTCATTTATGGAGTTATGGGTTTTATACACTTATGTGGTTATGGGTTTTATCCATTTATGTTGTTATGGGTATTATCCATTTAAGTGGTTATGGGTTTGATCATTTATGTGGTTATGGGTTTAGCTGAATTGAATAGGCCACAATTCTGATTCCGGATATAAGAAAAACGATAGTATTATAACAAGAAAACTAACTACAATTAATATAGTATATTTTAACATAATTGATTAGGCCACGAATCTGATTCCGGATATAAGAAAAACAATAGTATTATAACAAGAAAACTAACTACAATTAATATAGTCTCTTTTTACATAATGAAAATAGAAATATTAGAATAAGAACTAATTATACAGTTATAAATTATAATAGATTCTGTATAGTATATTAGAATAAGAACTAATTATACAGTTATAAATTATAATAGATTCTTTATAGTATATAATGGAAATAGAAATATTATAATATATATTAGCTTTCTAGTTTCAAAAGTTACAAAGAATAAATAAAACATGTAGAATAATATTTATAATTTATTATATAATCCTCTTACAGATCTTGGAATATTTCCAAGATGCAATTTAAATATATAATTATTAATAAAAATACAAAAATTGTTAATATTATTTTCAAATCCAATACAGAATAAATGATGATAAGAATACCATGCCATGAAGGACTTTGAGAATGATCTAGAATTAAAAATAACAATATTTTCTACGTAGACCTTGTATTCTCCATTCAAATTAACAATAACTGGATGTGGAGTCTTTATTTCCTAAAATAAATGTATAATGTAAAACGAGAAATTACAGCGTAATATTTTATATATAATGTATTAATATCTATAATATAATATAATTATGTCAACAATTATTCAGAATAATTATTATACTTACAAAGGGATTTTCACTGATCAAATATTCTACATTTTCACCGAAGATTACTACCAGACAACATAATCCGAATTTTAATGCTGCATCTATATTGTTATAGATATATAATATAGAAGTAGCAATAGTATATAGAAGTAGCAATACCACATAGATGTACCAATATAATATAGTGGTATATAAGCAATATCATATAAAGGTAGCAATAGTATATAGAGTTAGAAATAGTATATATAGATGTAATAATAGAGTATAGAAGTAGCAATAGTATATATACGCTAAAATGTAAAAAATGATTCGACATTCCTCTTGTATAATGTAAGATATATATATATATATATATATATTGAACAAATTATCAAATTATAACTAATATTTATAAAGTTATACAACATTATCTAAAAGTGGGCACATTACCCATCTTTCCCCTGCTTATATATACATTATTTGTACATCGATAGAGAATACATACGACAAACTGTGTATTATGGAGTATACTCCATAGTATATATCCATATTATACTCCATACTATAGTAACGAAGAAAGGGGAATGCATATCACTATTTAGCAATATACCGTATACGGTCCAGGAGGAGATCCAGGAATATGCCCAACATACAGCATATATCATCAAGTAATATATATAGTAAACACTAAGTAGATCGTCTAACAAACGCGCATGTTTTAAAATATAGCCCTACACAAAATATAGCCTATATATATATATATATATATATATATATATAAATATATTCTCGTTCTGTGGCTTCGGCTAAATCTATAAGCATATTTATTACAAATATAGATACTCTTAATATTAATGGAAACGTTTATTCTCAACATGCATAAATGTAATGTCGTTATCTTTATAATTTTATTGTTTTTCTAGTTTTCGTTTTCATTTTGTACTTTATTTGGATATTTGATCTTACCAGCTGTATAATCATTTGATATTTTAGGTGTGGAGAGATGTAAACAAACCAATATGCAGGGACCGTCCAACGGCGTCCATCCCTCAGTATTTATGGGCATATAATCCTATATGGGCCTGACCAACCCGGGACCTCTTCCCTAGATATTTGATGATATGTTCAGCACGTTTGATCAACATCCCAAATATTGCTTTATTATTATTTTATTTACTTTCGGTGTGTGTAAATCACAACTTATTTATATTTGCTAACTATTATTTATATATTTATGTCATTATTATTTATTGTTACCCATCGATTTGAATCTATTCAATAAACTATTATCTATCTATATATATATATATATATATATATATATATATATATATATATACGAAATAATATGAAAACCTTAGGCTTATTCTATTTTATTATTATTAATTATATTTATTGTTTACCTACTTTTATTATTTGTATTCTATTATATACAATTTTGAGAAATCATTTATGATTTATTTAAGTGTCTAAATAAACATTCAATCAAATAATCAAAAACCTTAAAAATAAATAAGGAATAATTGGACATGATTATTGTGTAGAAAGATTATTGTCTATTATCAACGTTCGTTTATTATATTATATAATGTAAAATATATTTTGTTATTTAATTAAAGATCAGTATGATAGTAGGGAAAGTAACCTAATACGAAAAATATACAAATAAAGGTTTTAAAATTTTAGGACTCAATATTTTTATTAAAAAATCACAATATAATTATATTATATGATTATAGATATCATTGTGATTTTGAAATTTAATTTAATATTTTTGTCTTCAATATATAATAGGGTGTCTGTATTTAGTACTCATGCTCGATTTATTTATTAATAATATATTGTTATATTTTATATAAATACATTTATATATGCTTGAGAAAGTTTTTTGAGAAGTTGAAATTTTTTTTCATAAATTTAAAAACGTAATAAAAAAATCAGTTTATTGGATATACCAGACTTATATTAAATAGTAAAAAATACATATTTACACTAAATATATAATTAGAAATATGCTATATGCTAATATGCTAATATGCTGATTTTTTTTGTACATATTTAAATATAGGTGGCGATATATGTCTACCCTTACGACAAACTAAAAAACACGGAATTGATGTGAACACTTAAAAATCTGTTACTTCAAATTTGCTGTGAATGAATCATTTGAAGTTGCAGTTACACGTACGTTTTTTAAAACGGAATTGATGTGAACACCCTAATACATGTGATAATGTTTAGAACTTGTCTTAATAGTAGATGATATATATTCTCTGTATATAATTGGTGGAAAAAGATATCAATTATTAGATACGATACATTAATTCATAGAAGGGGTGATAATTTGTAAATCGATTATGTTATCGATTATTTTACCTACCCACAATTTATTTCGATTGTAGATGTATATTTTTATTTAAATATGAATCCAAAAACTTCATTTAATATTATCCTTTACTAAATGACCTTTAGGATATATATATATTATATAAATATAGCTTTACGAGCCTAATAATGTTAATATCATTTCTCAGGTATAATATGTATATTATGTGATATAATAAAGCACAATTCTAATTCATCCATAGAAAGTTTTTATTTATCAAGTTATAATTGGAAAAGTATAAATTTTATAGGTAACAAAATAATCATTGATGGTAAAACATCCATTTATGTACACCTAATATTATAAAATTATGTTGAGAGTTAGTGAGTAATCTATAATAATATAATCTTTAAAATACACAAATATACTCTTTTCTTATGAAAATAGTTACTACTTAATATCATTATTAGAGTCTATTTCGTATTATATAAACATAAAAGTGAATGTTTTTGCATTCATTACACTATTATATATATATTTATATATATATATATAAAGAATAAATAATGGAAATAAAATTAATAATTTATAAAAACGTAATAATCTAAAAATAGAATTTCCGATAACAATCAATCTGAAACACGTCCTATCGCGGAACTATGACGTGTAACAATGGATGGACATAGATACATGTGATATAATGATATACTACGAGCGTTATCATCGTAGCGGTTATGGGCAATACGTATAAGGGGCGGCTCCAGTAGGTCATCAAGGTCACGTCCTCGGCAATACACAACTATACGCGTTCGTATAGTAATATCATTAAATATGAAATATCAGATATTGCATTTTAACAATGCTTCTTTTGACTGAACTGGGTAGGAGTAGGGGTGGTTGCCCCCTATCACCCCCTCCCCGGAGCCGCCCCTACGACGTGTTACGTAATACTGTGACGTAATCACACACGTGTGGACATCCGTAGTGGACTGCTGAGTCTGAACAATCGGTCCGTTGTTGTGTGTAGATGTTTGATCGTGTCGGGACCCGTGTTCTGTGTTGTATACTGCGGAGGAGGAGGAGGAAGTAAACAGTGACTAATTATAGAGTGACTCATCGTGTGATTCATTAGGTGAATCATTAGGTGAATGTTAATTAATTATTAAATAAATCACTTATTAATGTTACTATATCAAGTTATATCATTCGCGTATTATACACATTATAAATATATACGTACTTATTTTAATTAATATTTAAACTATACTAGCACTAACAGTATACTGTTAGTATACTGTTAGTATACTGCCACTATCTCACCCCATCACCACTAACACTACTACCATCCCATCAAGACTACCACTACTACTATTACAACCACAACATCCGCCCTAACCATCACCACTATAGAGGTTGTAGGTTATTATAGTATGTATATATATACTACCACTACCACTAATACAACCTCCACTACCCCATCATCACAATCACCACTACCAGTGGTAGTATACCACCACTACTAACGATAGTAATGTAGTTTAAATGCGAGACTACTTTTCTTAGCGAAGTTCCAGCAGGAGTCCTTAGTATACGAGCACAGAGTTAGAGAGGAAGCTTTCCTCTCTCTAACTCTGTGTATACAAGTAACGATTGTTGACCACTGACCAACCGGCTATTGTCCACAGTATGTCCACTTGTCCACTATTCTCCTTGACCAGTGTTCTGGATACCTGGTTAAAGTATATATATGCGTGTATATATATATATATATATATATATATACACGTACAATGTACGTAGTACATATCAATCGTAAATATAAACTAACATTTGAATATTTATTAATGGGATATTTCATGCTTAAATATTTTTTTTTTATATTTTATGATTTATTTTTGTATAGCATATTTAGGTTTATTGATATGTTATTTGTATTGTAGAAAAATTTCAAAAAAAAATATGCATTATAAATTCTATAAAATAGTGTTTTTTGTGGGTATATAAAATTATGCATTATCAATATTATTTATTGTTTATTATTAGTTATTATTGTATCTACTTACACATATCCATATACATGTATATCAAGATGTTTCTAACGGACGTGTTTCTATTGATTTTCAACGTCTATTATTTAACTTAAATTATTGATAAACTTTAGATGTGATTTTCTCAGAATAATTATTTTCATATACATAATTTTATAAAAATTATAATATTTTATCAATCGTATTAATTTTTGTTCTTTTACTAGATATTATGTATACATATAAACTATATTACCAGTATTATATATAAAACCTACTTAATTGTTATATATATGACTGTATACTTTTTTTATAGAATTTTCATAAAAAAAAAATAACTTTTATTTCAATCATAAATTTCGTATGCATATATAATAAATATCAATAAACCTAAAAATATGATATTATTAAATATATCTCTTGTATATAATTATGACATTATTTTTGCAATATTCCAAATATCATAGAAGATATTATACGATATTTACTGCTACCTATATTCAACAGGGCAAGCCCCCCGATGATCTCAAGGCCCCCCCTAATAATTTACAACCCCCATATGATTTTTTTTAAATAATTGTTTTAGATATTTATTGCCATTTAGGTGATAATAAAAATGAAGGATTTAAAGAAAATATATTTAAGATATTATCTTAATGATAATCTTATAATATATACTGAGTTTTCACAAAGAGCCAAAATGATAACTTAAAATTCTAAATACACATCACCGAAAATAAAAATTAAATAATAAATATAATACAATACATACTAAATAAAAATATTATTAAAGATATCAATACATTACATTATTCTATCGTAACATATGATAAAACCATGTGATAAATCACATGATGAACTGATATCTATTTTAATCATGTATTTAGATAAACACTGTGATATAAAAGAAGTATAGGATAGATACAGATATATAACATAATACTTTACTTCTCGATTTATCTATTAGATTTGAATATGATGACAAGTTATGCAATATAATTCAATTTCTCTCTATATAGCTCTATGATCATGAATACATTATCAATAATTAGTGAAAATCTGTTAATATAAACTTCAATTCTAGAAAATACATAGTACTTAAAATATATTGGGGCCTTGCCCCCCTTAACGAAAATTCCTGGCTACGGGCATGACCCTGTGTCCCTGATAATTCTATTAAAGAACAACAATTTAATCCAGACATAATGTCTGGATCATAATGTATGATGATTTATACATTAGAATATATATATATATATATATATATATATATATATACATTGACCCATGGGTATATATATATATACATGTTCCCCACCACAACTATAGGTTATAATAATTAAACATTTGTCAATAACATCCCAACACATTAATAATGATGACAACTCGGAGAAAGATACACAGAAAACAATACCGGATGTATGTTATACCATCATATCTATAATAAAAATCATTATTTTTCTATATTAATATATAAATAAATATAATTATTTATTTATATATATATATATATATATATAGTATACTTGCGGTGGATATTTTTTTTACAATTATATATCCATATATATATATTATATAATTTATAAATATAAATATGAAATAGAAACAGCAGTGAAGGTATATATACAGGTAGGTATACCACCACTACTGTTTCGGAGTCTGTATACAAGCAAGCATGTACTAGCGATGTTGCAACTTTAGCTGAGGACTTGGCAATGAGCATAACGGAATCGGAGAGTAGTGACGATTTCGAAAATGTCAGTGAAGATGAAGTTGTGGGTGATCTTAATATACACAACTATAAAGCGGGAATATAATACTAATATCCATTGTTTAGGACAATACACATATTTAACAACGTTTATAAATATATTTATTGGCCTAAATAATGGATATTAGTGTTATTTTTATTTTTATTTATTTAATTTGAATCAGACATGCATAACAGAGGTCCATAGAATATACAATAATTAAAACTAACAACAATTAAACGAAAACGAAATCTAAAATATTATCTAAATACAGATTTATACCATAAGGTAAATAGTTGCGAAGGGCACAAGATATTATAATAATAAAGTTGAATAATTAACGAATTACGAGAATTTCGTATACGTTGATAAAGTGAATTATATGATTTACGTAGTTTAATTGTTAAATTATTAACATTATCATATAAAAACATCAATGACGCGCTATTTCGACGCTTATATTTCATCACTATACGATATGCGTTATTATATGCTACCTTAATTTTTTGCATGTTGGCCCTATTCGGTAACCATATACTACTAAGGTAGATATTTGAAACAAACGATTTAAATAGAATAATCTTAGTAGCTTTAGAGCAATGGCTAAAATTATTCGCTATCATATAGCTTTGTTTATATAGCTGTTTGATATTATTATATATATCAATATCATCAGACAAGTCTTCTGATATCCAATGTCCAAGATATTTATACGCTTTAACAACATTCAAAAGTGTATTACCTATGTATAACTTTACTGGATTATGTATAGATGAACCATAATAGATAGGCAAAATGACAGATTTATCTATATTATATGTTATGAAGTTATGGCCAGCGAACTCTTCACAACAATTTATCAATAATTGCAGACCCCTCAGTGATGGTGAGAATAGAGCTGTATCGTCAGCATAGCATAAATTATTAATTATCTTCCCATTTAAACAATATCCTGATTTTATTTGATTTAATTTCACAATCATAGGATTGGTATAAATATTGAATAGTAAAGGTGAAAGAATTCCTCCTTGACGGACACCATTCGAAACTGGGAAGCTATTTGATGTATTATCACCCCACTTAATATAGATTCTCTGATTTCTGTACCAATAATTTAAAAAATTTATTATATAAGATGGAACATTATTATCTTTTAATCTATGAAATAAAATATTGTGATTAATTTTGTCAAAAGCTTTAGATGCATCTAGAAAAGCTACAAATATATTGGTATTGTTATTATAGTAATCTTTTAAGTATTGCTTAAGTGCAAAAACACACATTTCGGTTCCAAGGTTTTTTTTAAATCCAAATTGATTATCAAGAGTAACCAATAAAGAAGATATTCTATTATATATCACCTTTTCAATTAGCTTACAAATAATATTGGATATACATATAGGACGATAGTTAGAAGAGTCATTCGATCTTTTATTTTTGTTTTTAATTATTGGTAGAATATAGGATAATATTAACTTTTTTGGAAAATAGGAGTGATGTAACATGTTATTAATGAGTAATACTATGACTTGGATAATAAGACTATTTGAATTAGAAATATGTTCTATGGAAATTCCATCAGGACCTACAGATTTACCACCTTTAATGGAATCTATAATAGATGAAATCTCAACCGTATTTGTATAAACAATTTCATTAACATTAATTTTATTATATGGGTACGGAATAGAATTAGTACTGTTAAAAATATCATTAAAATTATCAAACCAGAATTTAGTAACATCAGCTATACCATGTGCATTCTCAATGTTATTAGGAATAGAAGATTTTTTTTTCAAATTATTTGAAATTAATTTCCAAAAATTATTTCGATCACTGATTATATTTAAGGCAATATTATCAGCTTCTATTTGTTTACATAACAATTTACTATGGCGTAATTCATATTTAAAATGTTTTCTTGCATTAACCATATTGTCATAACATATTCCAGCTAGAGGTTTTTTATTTTGTATCCAAGTTAAATAATATGATCGGGCAATACAATGTTTTTCCTTAACAATACTATTCCATTCCGAACGAGCGTATTTACTATTATTAGATTCAAAACATATATCTTTAGAACATTTTAATAGTATATTTATTAACGAATTATATAAATATTCAGAGTAATTATGATTAATATCAAAGGAGTATATATGATTTATTAATATACATAATTCTACTTTAGTGTCAATATTGTATTTTAAAATTTGATTCCTATTCAGTCTATTCCATTTAATTATTTTATGAGTTACACATTTGTTAAATAATGATCTAGGGACATTATTCTGTCTAATCACAATAACTAGAGGATGATGATCAGAAATTATAAAATCGTAATCAATTTTAATATCAATTATAGATGTATGCATATTATGCGTAGATAAAATATGGTCTAACCAAGAACAAGATTTCCACGCGGAACTAACGCACGTATAGCTATCAGAGTTTAGAATAATTTTATCAGACATGACAATATTTGTATCTGTGCAATATTTAAGTAAAATATTACTAAATTTTGAATTATGGTTAGAGATATTAGAGTTAAAATCTCCAATTATACAAAAATTTGATGTATTTAATAATTCACAATATAAAAATAGTTTAACAAGACGATCTTCAAATAAATCAATATTATTTGGACTCTCATAAGGTAAATATATATTAATAATATAGAAATCAAATAGTCTAATACATATAAGCCAATCATAAGTAGAGTTCACTATTGTAACATGTTTATCTAGGACTTTCTTCCACATAAAACCAACACCACCAAAGGGTCTGCCAATTCTCAACTTAGTATTATCAAAAGAAGCATTGCCATAACCACAATATTGTGGATTGTTAGTATTAAATATAGAACATTCCTCAGAGGGAAGCCAATGTTCCTGAAAACAAAATAAATCAATAGTAGGATAACTATTTAAAATAAAATTAACCTTGTTTTTAAAACCATTACAGTTTAAGGAAACTAAGTTTAATTTGTCACTACTATTCATTATCAATTAGTTGGATTAACATTAACATTAATATTATTGTCAATATTCGTTTTATTTATTTTATTATAAAATCGTTTTATCAATATACCACTAGGCCACCTATTACAGTTGTACATATCTTGAACATTATCAATCATCAGACTTACCTTAAATGAAGATACAAAGTGACGCGAAGTAATTATTTTCTCGACCGAGCATTCATCTGAAGTAATCTCAAATTCTTTGCATATATATGATTTAATTGACTCTATAGTCACATCAATATTTATACGAGATAAGAATAAGTGATATCGTCTAGCTGGTGGTTTCCCGAATGCTTCAGAAGAACCTTTTCCAATTGTAATTACATTGCGGCGCGTGGTCTTGACTTTATTGACGTTCTTGACGTTCTTTACGTTATTGTTGACTAGTGTGAAGTTGTCATCGGCTGTCGGTTTTCGTACTTTTGAAGCGTACGTTTCATGATTATTCACAATAGCGTCAGGTAGCGAGTGATCTATAGAAATATCAGCAGATGTATGTTCGCATATATTTGGTATATCATTATCTTTATTAATATTGACTTCATTAGCACTAATTAATAAAGGAGTAATTGCTTCATTAATTAAATTGACATTATTTCGCAGCAATATTATAGCAGAATGAATAGAAGCCATATTTGTATTTTGATCTCCAAGTGGAGGTATTCTACGAATATTAGAAGCAACATATAATGGCATTGATTCTAGTTATATTCCTTAATTTATACACATTAGTTTATTTTACTTTTTAATACATCCATATAAGAATCTAATTATTCATATATGAGTTTATATATATAAGTATATACTTGTGCATGTAATTTACATCATGTTAAATATATAAAATTAACGTGTTGATAAATATACTTAATTTATCTTAATTAATGAATATTTATTAATTTAAAAATGATAAATTATAATATAATATGTTAAATATAGTATCATTAACTATACTGAAATATTAGTTAACATAGATATATTGATAAAGAACACGATATATGTGTTAAAGATTCATACATACACGTTTGTGTGCAATATCAACACACCTATATGTATATACAGATGAAAACACCCTTTAGTTATTAATATATAACTAATAAGATTAATATATATAAGGAATTTATATGTATATTATAATATCTGATATTATAATTGTTATCTTTATAGTATGACATCAATATAATTAATATAATTATATTTGCAATGACTGAATGAATAAATATCAGTGTTTCTATAGAGATATTTTTAGATTTGTAAATCTTTTAAACTAATATTAATATTGTTTATAACAACATTCCTAATATACCAAATTTTCATATATAAATAGTAAATCTTTACAAAATCAAATATATATACCTATATATATACCAGGTATACCTATATCTCCATTTAAAGAGGTTATTCGTGATATGTTATTATATAATATATTTCCACGAGAAAAAATAAGAGTTAGTGTAGTTAACATAAAGATATAGTTTAACGTAATTTCTAGTTTATTAAAATAAAATAAATAATCATTATTTATTATTTAAATATATTTAGTTAGGTAAATTTATATTTTATATAGCGTATTTGCTAATATAATTATATAGTATATATAATATTATATGATAATATTCTAATATATTTATTAAATGTAGTAATAAAATGGGAGTACCTAGTAGCAGAAGTACATATCATTCAACTTACAAGTTCAAAACTTAATTTTGGCTTAAATTAAAAACTTAAGTTGAACTTAAATTTATAAGGTCATAAATATATATTTACCATTTCTATTATATTTATTATTAGCAATGTATTAACTCATATTACAATATACTATATAATTTTATTTATTATATTTATAACTTAAATTCAAATATAATTACATTTTTATATTGAATACAATATTTAATAAAAATTGTTAAAATAAATATTGTTACATATTCAATATTAAGCATGTAGTTCAAAAAAAATGTATAATGTATCAATATACTTACGATTAAAATTAAAATTGCAGTATAATGATCATATATCATTTTAATAATATTATGATCATTTTGAAAAATATATAGGATTACTTATAAATAATTATAGCTTTTACATTAATTTACTTATTTATTAAATTCAGCATAACTTAAATATCAAATAAAATAATAAATATAATTTGCGTCAATAATAATATAATAAATCTATTAAAAAAATAATTTATAATATGATACATTTTATTAAAAAAAATATGTAAAAATATAAAATAATGTAGAATTTTTTTAAAAATCTCAAAAATGAGGGAAATATTTCAAAAAATATATTTAAATCTATTGTTCTAAAAATATTAAAAACAAATAATATTATACATAATATTATAATAATATTTAAAAAATATAAAAAAATATTTTAAAAAAGATAAAAAATATAAAAAATATTAAAAAATATATTTTTTTAAATTGTCGAAAAATATTTTTTTAAATCTAAAAATTATTTCAAAATATTACAAAATGTATTTTAAAAAAATATTAAAAAATATATTTTTTTAAATGTTGAAAATACGAAATTAAAAAAATTCAGAACAAGATCTTGGTCGACCATTCAGGTTAACATTTATTATTATTTATTATTTATGAGTACAAATAACTATGAAGTTTCAATAAAAAATTGTATTTATAAATAATAGATAATATTTATTAGATATGCATATATATAATATGTACGATTGACTTAAAATAGACAGAAATTACATTAATTATATTATTATATGAACATATTATTATATATAAAAGTGTGCCAGGTATCAAATATATAAATAAACAAATCATTTAATTAATTATTATTGTTTTTTTAAAACGAAAGTTTATTCATTTATTAAATTAATTTGACATATCTACATATCTACATTAATAGCGTTTTCATATCTATTATTAGCGTTTACATTAATCATTGTATCACGTCAGATGCATACTGGAGCGCCAGTATCCAGAGCGTAGTCATCAGCTGACCATAGCTCCGATAGATGACAATGACGACAGAGGAACTGCCACGAAGAGAATCGACTTCGTGCGATAGTTTCAAGAAGCCCTCAAAAGGATAAACGATTTTAACAAACGTAAAGCAAAGGTTTCGGTTACACGCCGTATTCATCCGGTACTAATTACGCCCATTTCCAGTAACATTCGTATCACGATGATTATTCTATGATTAACCACACGTCTCATAAATAATTGACCTAGTATATATATATATATATATATATATATATATATATACTATATATATATATATATATATATATATATATATATATATATATATATTCCTCCTATATGTGTATGATGAGATTACGTTTTAATATTATAATAGTATACTATTATAATAATAAAACGTAATCTCATCATACACATATAGGAGGAAGGCTTCAGTTTACTCGCCAAAAGGATATTCTTGATATGTGTACTGGCTACTTTGATGTTACTTGCGGTGTGTGTCGGAGTTGTGAGGAGACTAACTGATAGGAACAATTACTGAGAGATGCATATCGAAAATGAATGGAGTATGAATGAGTGTATGCAGAGTTATATGTATGTGGAACTTGTCTGACCATACTGTCTGATGTTTTATACATTAGAATATATATATATTAGGGTGGAGTGCATTTTGAAATGGTTATGGTGATATATATTGAAATTATTGAACTGCACATGTATACATAAGAATATATTCTTAAATCACTAACGCGAGACATAACCATTTCAAAATTCACTCTAACCTAATATACATACATTAACGACGATCATTTTAAATGATATATATACTATACTATTGTATATAAAGGTATACTATAGTATATAGCTATATATAGTATATATACTATATATAGTGTATATTGTATATTGTATATATATATATATATATATATATATATATATAAATGTTCCCCACCACACCTATAGGTTAAAATAATTAAACATTTGTCAATAACAACCCAACACATTAATAATGATGACAACTCGGAGAAAGATACACAGAAAACAATACTGGATGTATGTTATACCATCATATCTATAATAAAAGTCGTTACTGTAAATAAATATAATTATTTATTTATATATATATATATATATATATAT
Source organism: Osedax fenrisi (assembly GCA_964019155.1). Lineage (NCBI taxonomy): Eukaryota > Metazoa > Annelida > Polychaeta > Sabellida > Siboglinidae > Osedax > Osedax fenrisi. The sequence goes on along the minus strand of OZ025243.1, from coordinate 70,627,129 downwards.
ATATATATATATATATATATATAGTATACTTGCGGTGGATGTTTTTGTTTACAATTATATATCCATATATATATTATATAATGTATAAATATAAATATGAAATAGAAACAGCAGTGAAGGTATATATACAGGTAGGTATACCACCACTGCTGTTTCGGAGTCTGTATACAAGCATGCTTGTACTAGCGATGTTGCTACTTTAGCTGAGGACTTGACAATGAGAATAACGGAATCGGAGATCAGCGACGATTTCGAAAATGTCAGTGAAGATGAAGATGTGGGTGATCTTAATATACACAACTATAAAGCGGGAATATAATACTAATATCCATTGTTTAGGACAATAAACATATTTAACAACGTATATAAATATATGTATCGACCTAAATAATGGATATTAGTGCTATATTCCATAATGTATACGCATTAGTTTATTGTTTATTGTTTACTTTTTAATACACCCATATAGGAATCTAATTATTCATATATGAGTTTATATATATAAGTATATACTTGTGCATGTAATTTACATCATGTTAAATATATAACATTAACGTGTTGATAAATATACTTAATTTGACTTACTTAATGAATTATTTATTAATTTAAAAATAATAAATTATAATATAATATGTTGAATATAGTATAATTAACTATACTGAAATATTAGTTAATATAGATATATTGATAAAGAACACGATATATGTGTTAAAGATTCACACATACAAGTTTGTGTGCAATATCAACACACCTATATGTATACACATATGAATACACCCCTAAACTTATTAATATATAACTTGTGCATTCTTTTAATTAGATTAATATATATATGTATATTATAATATCTGATTTTATATTAGAACTTTTATCCTTATATTATGACATAGATATAATTAATATCATTATATTTGCAATGACTGAATAAATAAATATCAGTGTTTCTATAGACATGTTTCTATAGCTTTATACTTGTTCCGTATTTAAAACTTTAAATATTAAAAAAATCATTTATTTATTATATGATATATTTTTAGACTCGTAAATCTTTTAAACTAATATTAATATTGATGATAACAACATTCCTAATATAACACATTTTTTCATATATAAAACGCATACATTTTATGTGTGAAACATTTTCTTCGGAAAACAAAGATTTCCCGATAGAGATTTCCCGATAGGTCTAAAATAGCTCTAAAAGGACAGTTTTACGTAATTATGATCGGTGTAGATGTGGAAATCAAAAAATTCATCCGAATCACAATTCTACTGTCCTAGAGAAGTAGTAGCCATTTAAATTTTGTAAATCCGTCCAGCCGTTTTCTTAAACATAGGACGCACAGGGGAGAGAACGGAGTAGTGGCCGATAATGTATATATACATGCCTCAGCATACTTCTAATATATCGATAAATATTGAATTGTAATATCATATTTTTGTTGAACTACCTATAAAATATATAGGTTTAGAATATTGTGATTTCACTTTTATAAATTACTGAATATTATTAACGATTTGTTAGGCATCATAAAAGGCATACAAAACCATTAAAATAAGGCAAGTCCGGGCTAGTGGCCGATAGTATCAGAATATGCAATAGATGTCTCGTAATGTATTCGATTTATATTTTTAAATTATATAATATTAAATAATTATATTTATGATTCATATGCGTCTTATTTGTTTCAATGATTTAATTATATACACACATACGCACACACATACATAAGTATAAATATATATATAATCATGTTTTTGTTAAAATTTGACAAAAAATTATTATGTAATACATTAGAGTAATTAATTAATTTAAAAAAAAAAAATTACTTTATATTATAGACATTTTGATCATATAAATATTATATATAGAACTTGTTATCATAGTTAGCACCATTTAAGCGTTAATTAAAACGACCACCACTCCGTTCCGTCCCTTATATATAAATAAATAAATAAATATTTAATTAAGTAAACTTACTATTATATATATAGAATTTAAATATATTTAAATTTAATTTATGTCATATAACATAAGTATATTATATACTTAAAATATGTTTACATTTATTGTTCTTATAACTTACGTTTCTACCTTAAGTTAAACTTACGTTATGTAACATAAGTTTATAAAATATAATATTTAATATATAATATAATATTGCATCAAAACTTAATATCAACAACAATTCTACTTAAGTTAATTGTAGTTTATTTAAGTTAATATGATATGCTTACATGCTTATATTAATATAAAAACTTATATCAGAACTTAAGTTCAACCTACATAAGAACTTAAGTTCAAATTAAATCAGAACTTAATTTTTGATTTAAGTTGAATGCTGGGGTATTATATTTAATTTGTATTATACTTAATACTAACACAATTAGTATTTAAATTATCGTACATTTTATCCTATATATACGATATATATATTTTCAATATTATAAACTAATCTGATACGTGTTCCTCTATGAACCGACAACATTAAACAAAGGACATAACACAGATAGCCAAGATGTCCATATATATATGTATATTTATATATATATATGTACATATATATATATATATATATATATATATATATATATATATATATATATATATAAACATATATATTTTAATCTTTAATATTAACTTTAGTATACTATTATAATAATAAAATGTAATCTCGTCATACACATATAGGAGGAAGGCTTCAGTTTACTCGACAAAAGGATATTCTTCGTATGTGTACTGGCTACGTTGATGTTAGTTGCGGTGTGTGTCGGAGTTGTTAGAAGACTGAACAATAGGAACAATTACGGAGAGATGAATATCGAAAATATATGGAATATGAATGAGGGTAAAGAGTTATGTATGTGGAACTTGTCTGACCATACTGTCTGATGTTTTATATATTATAATATATATATATATATTAGGGTGAAGTGAATTTTGAAATGGTTATGGCGAGTTGATTATGCTCGCGTTAGTGATTTAAGTATACATGTGAATTTATTGAAATTATTGAACTCCACATGTATTCTTAAATCACTAACGCGAGAACAGCATTACGCATAGAACAGTTACCGCAGTCTTCAATCGATCAATATTATTTTAAGTGCAATAATGAAACAGATAAACTCACTCTGTTGATGAATATATATGGTACGATCACTACTGGCCAATCAATTATCTTCTGTTACATAAAGTGGGAAGTATTATTTTATTTTTGTTTGTTCGGTATTATATTTTGTTATAAATTTATTTTTGTAATAGAAAATTCGGGTTTTTTATATCTATATTTCAAATATAATTTTAAATAATAATTGTATACTAGTGTATACTATATTATAGTATAAAAAGGTATACTATAGTATATATTGTATATATATATACATGTTCACTACCACACCTATATGTTATAATAATTAAACATTTGTCAATAACAACCCAACACATTAATAATGATGACAACACGGATAAAGATACACAGAACACAATACTGGATGTATGTTATACCATCATATCTATAATAAAGTTGTAACTTTTCTATATTAATATATAAATAAATATAATTATTTATTTATATATATATATATATAGTATACTTGTTGTGGATGTTTTTTTTTTACAATTATATATCCATATATATATATTATATAATTTATAAATATAAATATGAAATAGAAACATCAGTGAAGGTATATATGCAGGTAGGTATACCACCACTACTGTTTCGGAATCTGTATACAAGCATGCTTGTACTAGCGATGTTGCTACTTTAGCTGAGGACTTGGCAATGAGAATAACGGAATCGGAGAATCAGCGAAGAATTTGAAAATGTCAGTGAATATGAAGATGTGGGTGATCTTAATATACACAACTATAGAGGTATATAATACTAATATCCATTGTTTAGGACAATACACATATTTAACAACGTATATAAATATATGTATTGGCCTAAATAATGGATATTAGTGTTATATTCCTTAATTTATACACATTAGTTTATTGTACTTTTTATACATCCATATAGGAATCTAATTATTCATTTATGAGTATATATATATATATATATATATATATATATATATATAAGTATATACTTGTGAATGTAATTTAAATTATGTTAAATATATAATATTAACGTGGTGATAAATATTCTTAATTTGACTTACTTAATGAATATTTATTAATTTAAAAATGATAAATTATAATATAATATATTATAATATTATAACATATATTTTAAATACAGTATCATTAACTATACTGAAATATTAATTAATATAGATATATTGATAAAGAACACGATATATGTGTTAAAGATTCATACATACAAGTTTGTGTGCAATACCAACACACCTATATGTATACACATATGAACACACCCCTTAACTTATTTATTATATAACTTGTGCATTCTTTTAATAAGATTAATATATATATGTTGGGAATTTATATGTATATTATAATATCTGATTTTATATTAGAACTTTTATCCTTATATTATGACATAAATATAATTATATTTGCAATGACTGAATGAATAAATATATGTGCTTCTATAGAGATATTTTATATTTATTCCGTATTTAATACTTTAGATATTAATATTTTTAATTAAAAAAATCATTTATTCATTATCTGATATATTTGTAGACTTGTAAATCTTTTTAAATAATATTAATAGTGTAGATAACAATATTCCTAATATACCAAATGTTCATATATAAATGGTCAATCATCATTACAATATCAAATACAATATCTGATGTTTAAGATTATCGCAAATTCTGATATCATACCTATATCCCCATTTAAAGAGGTTATTCGTGATATGTTATTATATAATATATTTCCACGAGAAAAAGCAATACAAGAGGTAATGTAGTTAATATAAATATCTAGTTTAACATAATTTCTAGTTTATTAAAATAAAATAAATAATAATATTTTATTATTTAAATATATTCTGTTAGGTCAATTTATATTTTATATAGCATATTTTCTACTATAATTATATAGTATATATAATATTATATAATGAGAATATGCTAATATATTTATTAAATTTAGTACTATATATACTATAGTAGCAGTAGTACATATCATTCAACTTACAAGTTCAAAACTTAATTTTAGGTTCAATTAAAAACTTAAGTTGAACTTAAATTTATGAATTCATAAATATATAATTACCATTTCTATTAAATGTATTATCAGCAATGTATTAACTCATGAGTGTGCATATATTACACTATACTATATAATTTTATATGTTATATTTATAACTTAAATTCAAAAATAATAACCTTTTTATATTGAATACAATATTTAATAAGTATGCAATTGTTACATGTATTTGTAGTTACAATATTAAGCAATTAGTTCCAAAAAAAATGTATAATGTATGAATATAATTACGATTAAAATTAAAATTGTATACAATTGTATACTATAGTATAATGTTCATATAACATTTAATATAATATGATCATTTTTGAAAAATATATAGGATTACTTACAAATAATTTTAGCTTTTACATTAATTAATTAATCAAAAAATATATAAAAAATATATTTAAAAAAATTGTTCTAAAAATATTTAAAAGAAATAATATTATACATATTAGTATAACAATATTTAAAAAATATAAAAAATATTTAAAAAAAGACTAAACATACAAAAAATATTACAAAATATATTTTTTAAATTGTCGAAAAATATTTTAAAAAATATAAAAATATTTCAAAATATTAAAAATGTATTTTAAAAAAATTTATTTTGTGTACATCATAACTATATTAAACTTAAATAATTTAACATCAGATACTAATATTTATTTAAATATTCATATCTTTATAATCATGTTATCTTACATCTAAATTAAATTCGACTTACATCAAAACTTAAGTTGAACATAACTTAAGTAATATAATATAAGTTTATTATATATTTAAATATATGTTTAAATTTATTGTTCCTTAATTTTCTACCAGTTAAACTTATGTTATATATGTTATATATGTTATATATGTAACATTAGTTAATACAATATAATATTTAATATATAATATAATATTGAATACAAACTTAATGTCAACTAAAGTTCTACTTAAGTTGATTGTAGTAAGTTAATAATATATGCTTACATGCATATATTAATATAAAAACTTATATCATAACTAAAGTTCAACCTACATCAGAACTTAAGTTCAAATTAAATCAAAACTTAATTTGTTTTTTAATTGTTGATATAAGTTGATTGCTGGGATATTATATTTAATATTTATTACACTTAATACTTGCAACATAATTATTTAAATTATCGTAAAATATAATACGATATAATACGATATAAATATATTCTCGATATATATAATATATATAAATATATATATATATATATAATTATAGATTAGTGATTTAACCCGGACTCGGTTTCGGGTTACAATTACGGGTTCTAACAAAATATAATGAGATCGGGTTTTAAAAAATGGTCCAAGATCGGTTCCGGGTTTAATAAATTTAGGTTTAGTAAATTAATTTCGGGTATTTGTGTAAAATAAAAATAATATTTAAAAATGTATATAAATATAATTAATGGAGAATAAATTACTATAATACCACTTATAATATAAGTAAATTAAATATTACCAAAGCCAAAGATACACGGTCGTCTATTATGCCTATGTAAATTGTAAAATATCACTGTACCAATCAAATAGGAAAATAAGTATTTGTTTATTTCATAAATATTAAAATATATACATTTTTTATCATACATTTTGTTTTAATAAAAATTAACAAAAACTACATCATCAATATGACATATATTATAATATAATTTATTTATAATATATCTTTAATTATAGAATTCAATAATATGTCTAGTGATACTAATAAAAAATATTTTTTTAAATGTTACAAATATTTCAAATATTTAAAGAAAATGTTTACAAATATTAAAAAAAAAATTAAAAAATATTTAAAAATAATATAAAAATAATTTTAAAAAATGTCTAAAAAAATTTCAAAAAAATGTAATAAAAATATTTAAAAAAGGCGTCGCTGAAGATTTAACATGACAAAAAATAATTTTAATGGAAAAAAGTCTTTCGTGTTTAATATATTATAAACTTTCATTATCTCGAAAGTCTCGATAATAATGAAATTTAGGATTTGATTGTCTCGAGATAATGAATTTTAGGATAATATTGTCTCGAAATATTGAAAAATGGGAAAAATTTAAATCACTAATATATATATATATATATATATATATATATATATATATATTAAATGTTCAATATTATAAACTAATCTGATACTTGTTCCTCTATGAACCGGAAACATTACAAACATTACACTTAGGACATCACACATATAGCCAATATGTCCATCACAATTATTGTAGTAATACATCTCAGGCCGATCTTCTTAATACAACGTAGGGTAACGGTAACTACTTTTACTGAGGGTGATAGATGTTGATAATATTACGTTAGGTTATTATTACGTTAGGTTATTATAATAGATTAATAGCACACTATAGTAATATATATGTATACATATAATAGCAATGCACGCAATACTAACATTATATAACGTAATATAATACGTTATTATATGACGTTATATAATGTTATTATAACGTTCATTACTATTATATGTAGTGTAACCTATACAAGCGTACACCTAATATGCATACGAATGTTTACTATGGTAAGTTTACATGATTAATAATTATTTGATTTATTAAATTTCTAATGTAATACTTTAATGTGATATTCTATGTAACTTATATCGTTAGGTTTTCGTATCTTTTGAACATCTGAATCTTCTGTCATATCCGAAATATATCTATAATTAATAAATTATAAATGTTAAAAATAAATCACTTTAAAAATAATTAGTATTATTATAATATTAACTATATTTAAATTGAAATATATATATATATATATATATATATTTATTGTATATTTTATTTAGTTATAATTATTTATTTAGATAAAAATTATAATTAATATTATAATATATGTTATTACTAACTATTTATCCGAGTTAGAAGCGTATATTGGCCTACGTCTGCTAAACATGTATATCTGTATGAGATAAATATGTAGGGTTATAATATATTTATGCTATTAAAATCTTAATAAATATATTTATATATATTTGAAATAATGTTTATTTATATCTATTCGCACACATATTTATATAAGATCAATATTATACGAATTAATAGTATTGTTGTATTATATATTAATATTATTATAATATTAAATAAATATATAAGTAATTATGAAAACCTAAATACAATTAAAATTACCTTTTTATAAATTCGTCGGAGAAATATAACTTATAATAAAATAAAAGAACACATACATAGGGACGCTATAATTGTTTATAAATATTAAATATATATTTCATCCAATTAAAATTAAACTATATTATAGAGAAAATTGGAAATTAAAATAATTTTATTTAAATAATAATTAACAAAGATTATGTATTTCAAAATCTTTGTAAATAATAACACACAATCCCACATAAAATTAAATACATAAACACGCACACACATATACATACACACACACACACATATATATATAACTGCTACGGACCCAGTATAATACAAATGAAATAAATCAAACACATTTTCTTGTTTTTAATTCTTATTTTATACGTTCCTGCTAAAAACACATTAACAGCAATAACTAATTGGTCATCTAGAACGGACAATGTACATGTATTAACGGTTCCACTAGCGTATGTACTACATATATGTATATTAGTTACTACATAGTATGTAGTATATATAGTACAGTACACAATGTACTGTGTAGTACCTAATATATAGCGTAACCCTTTAAACTACATATACCAGATAACAATATATATATATATATAGATGGTTTATTTAGACACAAATATAACTAAATAGGATTGTAAAAGTAGTAAACGTGAACAAAATATAATAAAAATAAACGAATATTAAACATAATAACATCGTTTATAAACTATAGTGTACTCCTGAAACGTTCTACGGATGTCACTAGTATTACGTATAGATATATATATCATTACATAATGCAGCTGCCGAATTCTGAAACGATATTTTGCCATAGCTTTCCAGACTGAACTTTTGATAACGAAGTATATTAATGGAAGATGATATAGAATTTCTCGACTAATTTCAAAAAAAATCTTTTAAATATTAGTTTATTCTACTTTTTTATACATCCATATACGAATCTAATTATTCATATATGAGTATATATATAAGTATATACTTCTGCATGCAATTTTAGTTTTATTATATAATATAATTCCATGAGAAAAAGCAATACAAGAGGTAATGTAGTTAACATAAATATCTAGTTTAACGTAATTTCTAGTTTATTAAAATAAAATAAATAATAATATTTTATTATTTAAATATATTCTGTTAGGTCAATTTATATTTTATATAGAGTATTTTCTAATATAATTATATAGTATATACTATATAAATTATATTATTATATAACTATATAAATTATATATATATATATATATATATAATATTATATGATAATATTCTAATATATTTATTAAATGTAGTAATAAAATGGGAGTACCTAGTAGCAGAATTACATATCATTCAACTTACAAGTTCAAAACTTAATTTTGGCTTAAATTAAAAACTTAAGTTGAACTTAAATTTATAAGGTCATAAATATATATTTACCATTTCTATTATATTTATTATTAGCAATGTATTAACTCATATTACAATATACTATATAATTTAATTATTATATTTATAACTTAAATTCAAATATAATTACATTTTTATATTGAATACAATATTTAATAAAAATTGTTAAAATAAATATTGTTACATATTCAATATTAAGCATGTAGTTCAAAAAAAATGTATAATGTATCAATATACTTACGATTAAAATTAAAATTGCAGTATAATGATCATATATCATTTTAATAATATTATGATCATTTTGAAAAATATATAGGATTACTTATAAATAATTATAGCTTTTACATTAATTTACTTATTTATTAAATTCAGCATAACTTAAATATCAAATAAAATAATAAATATAATTTGCGTCAATAATATTATAATAAATCTATTAAAAAAATAATTTATAATATGATACATTTTATTAAAAAAAATATGTAAAAATATAAAATATAAAAACAAATGTAGAATTTTTTTAAAAATCTCAAAAATGAGGGGTAAAATATTTCTAAAAATATATTTAAATCTATTGTTCTAAAAATATTAAAAACAAATAATATTATACATAATATTATAATAATATTTAAAAAATATAAAAAAATATTTTAAAAAAGATAAAAAATATACAAAATATTAAAAAATATATTTTTTTAAATTGTCGAAAAATATTTTTTAAATCTAAAAATTATTTCAAAATATTACAAAATGTATTTTAAAAAAATATTAAAAAATATATTTTTTTAAATGTTGAAAATACGAAATTAAAAAAATTCAGAACAAGATCTTGGTCGACCATTCAGGTTAACATTTATTATTATTTATTATTTATGAGTACAAATAACTATGAAGTTTCAATACAAAATTGTATTTATAAATAATAGATAATATTTATTAGATATGCATATATATAATATGTACGATTGACTTAAAATAGACAGAAATTACATTAATAGAACATATTATTATATATAAAAGTGTGCCAGGTATCAAATATATAAATAAACAAATAATTTAATTAATTATTATTGTTTTTTTAAAACGAAAGTTTATTCATTTATTAAATTAATTTGACATATCTACATATCTACATTAATAGCGTTTTCATATCTATTATTAGCGTTTACATTAATCATTGTATCACGTCAGATGCATACTGGAGCGCCAGTATCCAGAGCGTAGTCATCAGCTGACCATAGCTCCTATAGATGACAATGACGACAGAGGAACTGCCACGAAGAGAATCGACTTCGTGCGATAGTTTCAAGAAGCCCTCAAAAGGATAAACGATTTTAACAAACGTAAAGCAAAGGTTTCGGTTACACGCCGTATTCATCCGGTACTAATTACGCCCATTTCCAGTAACATTCGTATCACGATGATTATTCTATGATTAACCACACGTCTCATAAATAATTGACCTAGTATATATATATATATATATATATATATACTATATATATATATATATATATATATATATATATATATATATATATATATATATATTCCTCCTATATGTGTATGATGAGATTACGTTTTAATATTATAATAGTATACTATTATAATAATAAAACGTAATCTCATCATACACATATAGGAGGAAGGCTTCAGTTTACTCGCCAAAAGGATATTCTTGATATGTGTACTGGCTACTTTGATGTTACTTGCGGTGTGTGTCGGAGTTGTGAGGAGACTAACTGATAGGAACAATTACTGAGAGATGCATATCGAAAATGAATGGAGTATGAATGAGTGTATGCAGAGTTATATGTATGTGGAACTTGTCTGACCATACTGTCTGATGTTTTATACATTAGAATATATATATATTAGGGTGGAGTGAATTTTGAAATGGTTATGGTGATATATATTGAAATTATTGAACTGCACATGTATACATAAGAATATATTCTTAAATCACTAACGCAAGACATAACCATTTCAAAATTCACTCTAACCTAATATACATACATTAACCCACGATCATTTTAAATGATATATATATATATATATACTATACTATTGTATATAAAGGTATACTATAGTATATAGCTATATATAGTATATATACTATATATAGTGTATATTGTATATATATATATATATATATATATAAATGTACCCCACCACACCTATATGTTATAATAATTAAACATTTGTCAATAACAACCCAACACATTACTAATGATGACAACTCGGAGAAAGATACACAGAAAACAATACTGGATGTATGTTATACCATCATATCTATAATAAAAGTTGTTACTTTTCTATATTAATATATAAATAAATATAATTATTTATATATATATATATATATATATATATATATATATATAGTATACTTGCGGTGGATGTTTTTGTTTACAATTATATATCCATATATATATATTTAATATAATTTATAAATATAAATATGAAATAGAAACAGCAGTGAAGGTATATATATACAGGTAGGTATACCTTCACCGCTGTTTCGGAGTCTGTATACAAGCATGCTTGTACTAGCGATGTTGCTACTTTAGCTGAGGACTTGGCAATGAGAATAACGGAATCGGAGATCAGCGAAGAATTTGAAAATGTCAGTGAAGATGAAGATGTGGGTGATCTTAATATACACAATTATAAAGCGGGAATATAATACTAATATCCATTGTTTAGGACAATACACATATTTAACAACGTATATAAATATATGTATCGACCTAAATAATGGATATTAGTGCTATATTCCATAATTTATACGCATTAGTTTATTGTACTTTTTAATACACCCATATAGGAATCTAATTATTCATATATGAGTTTATATATATAAGTATATACTTGTGCATGTAATTTACATCATGTTAAATATATAACATTAACGTGTTGATAAATATACTTAATTTGACTTACTTAATGAATTATTTATTAATTTAAAAATAATAAATTATAATATAATATGTTGAATATAGTATAATTAACTATACTGAAATATTAGTTAATATAGATATATTGATAAAGAACACGATATATGTGTTAAAGATTCACACATACAAGTTTGTGTGCAATATCAACACACCTATATGTATACACATATGAATACACCCCTAAACTTATTAATATATAACTTGTGCATTCTTTTAATAAGATTAATATATATATGTTGGGAATTTATATGCATATTATAATATCTGATTTTATATTAGAACTTTTATCCTTATATTATGACATAAATATAATTAATATCATTATATTTGCAATGACTGAATAAATAAATATCAGTGTTTCTATAGACATGTTTCTATAGCTTTATACTTGTTCCGTATTTAAAACTTTAAATATTAAAAAAATCATTTATTTATTATATGATATATTTTTAGACTCGTAAATCTTTTAAACTAATATTAATATTGATGATAACAACATTCCTAATATAACACATTTTTTCATATATAAAACGCATACATTTTATGTGTGAAACATTTTCTTCGGAAAACAAAGATTTCCCGATAGAGATTTCCCGATAGGTCTAAAATAGCTCTAAAAGGACAGTTTTACGTAATTATGATCGGTGTAGATGTGGAAATCAAAAAATTCATCCGAATCACAATTCTACTGTCCTAGAGAAGTAGTAGCCATTTAAATTTTGTAAATCCGTCCAGCCGTTTTCTTAAACATAGGACGCACAGGGGAGAGAACGGAGTAGTGGCCGATAATATATATATATACATGCCTCAGCATACTTCTAATATATCGATAAATATTGAATTGTAATATCATATTTTTGTTGAACTACCTATCAAATATATAGGTTTAGAATATTTTGATTTCACTTTTATAAATTACTGAATATTATTAACGATTTGTTAGGCATCATAAAAGGCATACAAAACCATTAAAATAAAGCAAGTCCGGGCTAGTGGCCGATAGTATCAGAATATGCAATAGATGTCTCGTAATGTATTCGATTTATATTTTTAAATTATATAATATTAAATAATTATATTTATGATTCATATGCACCTTATTTGTTTCAATGATTTAATTATATACACACATACGCACACACATACATAAGTATAAATATATATAATCATGTTTTTGTTAAAATTTGACAAAAAATTATTATGTAATACATTAGAGTAATTAATTAATTATTTAAAAAAAAATTACTTTATATTATAGACATTTTGATCATATAAATATTATATATAGAACTTGTTATCATAGTTAGCACCATTTAAGCGTTAATTAAAACTACCACTACTCCGTTCCGTCCCTTATATATAAATAAATAAATATTTAATTAAGTAAACTTACTATTATATATATAGAATTTAAATATATTTAAATTTAATTTATGTCATATAACATAAGTTTATTATATACTTAAAATATGTTTACATTTATTGTTCTTATAACTTACGTTTCTACCTTAAGTTAAACTTACGTTATGTAACATAAGTTTATAAAATATAATATTTAATATATAATATAATATTGCATCAAAACTTAATATCAACAACAATTCTACTTAAGTTAATTGTAGTTTATTTAAGTTAATATGATATGCTTACATGCTTATATTAATATAAAAACTTATATCAGAACTTAAGTTCAACCTACCATAGAACTTAAGTTCAAATTAAACAGAACTTAATTTTTGATTTAAGTTGAATGCTGGGGTATTATATTTAATTTGTATTATACTTAATACTAACACAATTAGTATTTAAATTATCGTACATTTTATCCTATATATACGATATATATATTTTCAATATTATATACTAATCTGATACGTGTTCCTCTATGAACCGAAAACATTAAACAAAGGACATAACACAGATAGCCAAGATGTCCATATATATGTATATATATATATATTTATATATATATATATATGTATATATATATATATATATATATATATATATATAAACATATATATTTTAATCTTTAATATTAACTTTAGTATACTATTATAATAATAAAATGTAATCTCGTCATACACATATAGGAGGAAGGCTTCAGTTTACTCGACAAAAGGATATTCTTCGTATGTGTACTGGCTACGTTGATGTTAGTTGCGGTGTGTGTCGGAGTTGTTAGAAGACTGAACAATAGGAACAATTACGGAGAGATGAATATCGAAAATATATGGAATATGAATGAGGGTAAAGAGTTATGTATGTGGAACTTGTCTGACCATACTGTCTGATGTTTTATATATTATAATATATATATATATATATTAGGGTGAAGTGAATTTTGAAATGGTTATGGCGAGTTGATTATGCTCGCGTTAGTGATTTAAGTATACATGTGAATTTATTGAAATTATTGAACTCCACATGTATTCTTAAATCACTAACGCGAGAACAGCATTACGCATAGAACAGTTACCGCAGTCTTCAATCGATCAATATTATTTTAAGTGCAATAATGAAACAGATAAACTCACTCTGTTGATGAATATATATGGTACGATCACTACCGGCCAATCAATTATCTTCTGTTACATAAAGTGGGAAGTATTATTTTATTTTTGTTTGTTCTGTATTATATTTTGTTATAAATTTATTTTTGTAATAGAAAATTCGGGTTTTTTATATCTATATTTCAAATATAATTTTAAATAATAATTGTATACTAGTGTATACTATATTATAGTATAAAAAGGTATACTATAGTATATATTGTATATATATATATATATATAAATGTTCCCCACCACACCTATATGTTATAATAATTAAACATTTGTCAATAACAACCCAACACATTACTAATGATGACAACTCGGAGAAAGATACACAGAAAACAATACTGGATGTATGTTATACCATCATATCTATAATAAAAGTTGTTACTTTTCTATATTAATATATAAATAAATATAATTATTTATATATATATATATATATATATATATATATATATATATATATAGTATACTTGCGGTGGATGTTTTTGTTTACAATTATATATCCATATATATATATTTAATATAATTTATAAATATGAAATAGAAACAGCAGTGAAGGTATATATACAGGTAGGTATACCACCACTACTGTTTCGGAGTCTGTATACAAGCATGCTTGTACTAGCGATGTTGCTACTTTAGCTGAGGACTTGGCAATGAGAATAACGGAATCGGAGATCAGCGAAGAATTTGAAAATGTCAGTGAAGATGAAGATGTGGGTGATCTTAATATACACAATTATAAAGCGGGAATATAATACTAATATCCATTGTTTAGGACAATACACATATTTAACAACGTATATAAATATATGTATCGACCTAAATAATGGATATTAGTGCTATATTCCATAATTTATACGCATTAGTTTATTGTACTTTTTAATACACCCATATTGGAATCTAATTATTCATTTATGAGTATATATATATATATATATATATATAAGTATATACTTGTGAATGTAATTTAAATTATGTTAAATATATAATATTAACGTGGTGATAAATATTCTTAATTTGACTTACTTAATGAATATTTATTAATTTAAAAATGATAAATTATAATATAATATATTATAATATTATAACATATATTTTAAATACAGTATCATTAACTATATGAAATATTAGTTAATATTGATATATTGATAAAGAACACGATATATGTGTTAAAGATTCATACATACAAGTTTGTGTGCAATATCAACACACCTATATGTACACACAGATGAACACGCCCCTTAACTTATTTATTATATAACTTGTGCATTCTTTTAATAAGATTAATATATATATGTTGGGAATTTATATGTATATTATAATATCTGATTTTATATTAGAACTTTTATCCTTATATTATGACATAAATATAATTATATTTGCAATGACTGAATGAATAAATATATGTGCTTCTATAGAGATATTTTATATTTATATCGTATTTAATACTTTAGATATTAATATTTTTAATTAAAAAAATCATTTATTCATTATCTGATATATTTTTAGACTTGTAAATCTTTTTAAATAATATTAATAGTGTAGATAACAACATTCCTAATATACCAAATGTTCATATATAAATGGTCAATCATCATTACAATATCAAATACAATATCTGATGTTTAAGATTATCGCAAATTCTGATATCATACCTATATCCCCATTTAAAGAGGTTATTCGTGATATGTTATTATATAATATATTTCCACGAGAAAAAGCAATACAAGAGGTAATGTAGTTAATATAAATATCTAGTTTAACATAATTTCTAGTTTATTAAAATAAAATAAATAATAATATTTTATTATTTAAATATATTCTGTTAGGTCAATTTATATTTTATATAGCATATTTTCTACTATAATTATATAGTATATATAATATTATATAATGAGAATATGCTAATATGTTTATTAAATTTAGTACTATATATACTATAGTAGCAGTAGTACATATCATTCAACTTACAAGTTCAAAACTTAATTTTAGGTTCAATTAAAAACTTAAGTTGAACTTAAATTTATGAATTCATAAATATATAATTACCATTTCTATTAAATTTATTATCAGCAATGTATTAACTCATGAGTGTGCATATATTACACTATACTATATAATTTTATATGTTATATTTATAACTTAAATTCAAAAATAATAACCTTTTTATATTGAATACAATATTTAATAAGTATGCAATTGTTACATGTATTTGTAGTTACAATATTAAGCAATTAGTTCCAAAAAAAATGTATAATGTATGAATATAATTACGATTAAAATTAAAATTGTATACAATTGTATACTATAGTATAATGTTCATATAACATTTAATATAATATGATCATTTTTGAAAAATATATAGGATTACTTACAAATAATTTTAGCTTTTACATTAATTAATTAATCAAAAAATATATAAAAAATATATTTAAAAAAATTGTTCTAAAAATATTTAAAAGAAATAATATTATACATATTAGTATAACAATATTTAAAAAATATAAAAAATATTTAAAAAAAGACTAAACATACAAAAAATATTACAAAATATATTTTTTAAATTGTCGAAAAATATTTTAAAAAATATAAAAATATTTCAAAATATTAAAAATGTATTTTAAAAAAATTTCGAAAAATATTTTTTTAAATGGTGAAAATACGAAATTAAAAAATTTTCAGAACAAGACCATTCAGGTGAACATTTATTAACAAAGATCGGATTAACAGATATAGTAGCCTTGTCCCCAGTTATCGAATTAGAGCTACACATACACATATACATTTCAATAGACTTTCTTTTATGTAGTATACTATATCTATAGACTAGCTTGCTACGGCCCGGCGTTGCCCGGGTATTATACTTGTAGTATGATAGGAATACATTTAAATTTTGTAAATCCGTCCAGCCGTTTTCTTAAAAATAGAACGCATATATATTCGTTATATATATAAATAAATAAATGTTAATTAAATTAACTTCTTTTATATATATATATAATTTAAATATGTTTAAATTTATTTTTTGTACATCATAACTATATTAAACTTAAATAATTTAACATCAGATACTAATATTTATTTAAATATTCATATCTTTATAATCATGTTATCTTACATCTAAATTAAATTCGACTTACATCAAAACTTAAGTTGAACATAACTTAAGTAATATAATATAAGTTTATTATATATTTAAATATATGTTTAAATTTATTGTTCCTTACTTTTCTACCAGTTAAACTTATGTTATATATGTTATATATGTTATATATGTAACATTAGTTAATACAATATAATATTTAATATATAATATAATATTGAATACAAACTTAATGTCAACTAAAGTTCTACTTAAGTTGATTGTAGTAAGTTAATAATATATGCTTACATGCATATATTAATATAAAAACTTATATCATAACTAAAGTTCAACCTACATCAGAACTTAAGTTCAAATTAAATCAAAACTTAATTTGTTTTTTAATTGTTGATATAAGTTGATTGCTGGGATATTATATTTAATATTTATTACACTTAATACTTGCAACATAATTATTTAAATTATCGTAAAATATAATACGATATAATACGATATAAATATATTCTCGATATATATAATATATATATATATATAATTATAGATTAGTGATTTAACCCGGACTCGGTTTCGGGTTACAATTACGGGTTCTAACAAAATATAATGAGATCGGGTTTTAAAAAATGGTCCAAGATCGGTTCCGGGTTTAATAAATTTAGGTTTAGTAAATTAATTTCGGGTATTTGTGTAAAATAAAAATAATATTTAAAAATGTATATAAATATAATTAATGGAGAATAAATTACTATAATACCACTTATAATATAAGTAAATTAAATATTACCAAAGCCAAAGATACACGGTCGTCTATTATGCCTATGTAAATTGTAAAATATCACTGTACCAATCAAATAGGAAAATAAGTATTTGTTTATTTCATAAATATTAAAATATATACATTTTTTATCATACATTTTGTTTTAATAAAAATTAACAAAAACTACATCATCAATATGACATATATTATAATATAATTTATTTATAATATATCTTTAATTATAGAATTCAATAATATGTCTAGTGATACTAATAAAAAATATTTTTTTAAATGTTACAAATATTTCAAATATTTAAAGAAAATGTTTACAAATATTAAAAAAAAAATTAAAAAATATTTAAAAATAATATAAAAATAATTTTAAAAAATGTCTAAAAAAAATTCAAAAAAATGTAATAAAAATATTTAAAAAAGGCGTCGCTGAAGATTTAACATGACAACAAATAATTTTAATGGAAAAAAGTCTTTCGTGTTTAATATATTATAAACTTTCATTATCTCGAAAGTCTCGATAATAATGAAATTTAGGATTTGATTGTCTCGAGATAATGAATTTTAGGATAATATTGTCTCGAAATATTGAAAAATGGGAAAAATTTAAATCACTAATATATATATATATATATATATATATATATATATATATATATATATTAAATGTTCAATATTATAAACTAATCTGATACTTGTTCCTCTATGAACCGGAAACATTACAAACATTACACTTAGGACATCACACATATAGCCAATATGTCCATCACAATTATTGTAGTAATACATCTCAGGCCGATCTTCTTAATACAACGTAGGGTAACGGTGACTACTTTTACTGAGGGTGATAGATGTTGATAATATTACGTTAGGTTATTATTACGTTAGGTTATTATAATAGATTAATAGCACACTATAGTAATATATATGTATACATATAATAGCAATGCACGCAATACTAACATTATATAACGTAATATAATACGTTATTATATGACGTTATATAATGTTATTATAACGTTCATTACTATTATATGTAGTGTAACCTATACAAGCGTACACCTAATATGCATACGAATGTTTACTATGGTAAGTTTACATGATTAATAATTATTTGATTTGTTAAATTTCTAATGTAATACTTTAATGTGATATTCTATGTAACTTATATCGTTAGGTTTTCGTATCTTTTGAACATCTGAATCTTCTGTCATATCCGAAATATATCTATAATTAATAAATTATAAATGTTAAAAATAAATCACTTTAAAAATAATTAGTATTATTATAATATTAACTATATTTAAATTGAAATATATATATATATATATATATATATATTTATTGTATATTTTATTTAGTTATAATTATTTATTTAGATAAAAATTATAATTAATATTATAATATATGTTATTACTAACTATTTATCCGAGTTAGAAGCGTACATTGGCCTACGTCTGCTAAACATGTATATCTGTATGAGATAAATATGTAGGGTTATAATATATTTATGCTATTAAAATCTTAATAAATATATTTATATATATTTGAAATAATGTTTATTTATATCTATTCGCACACATATTTATATAAGATCAATATTATACGAATTAATAGTATTGTTGTATTATATATTAATATTATTATAATATTAAATAAATATATAAGTAATTATGAAAACCTAAATACAATTAAAATTACCTTTTTATAAATTCGTCGGAGAAATATAACTTATAATAAAATAAAAGAACACATACATAGGGACGCTATAATTGTTTATAAATATTAAATATATATTTCATCCAATTAAAATTAAACTATATTATAGAGAAAATTGGAAATTAAAATAATTTTATTTAAATAATAAATAACAAAGATTATGTATTTCAAAATCTTTGTAAATAATAACACACAATCCCACATAAAATTAAATACATAAACACGCACACACATATACATACACACACACATATATATATATAACTGCTACGGACCCAGTATAATACAAATGAAATAAATCAAACACATTTTCTTGTTTTTAATTCTTATTTTATACGTTCCTGCTAAAAACACATTAACAGCAATAACTAATTGGTCATCTAGAACGGACAATGTACACGTATTAACGGTTCCACTAGCGTATGTACTACATATATGTATATTAGTTACTACATAGTATGTAGTATATATAGTACAGTACATAATGTACTGTGTAGTACCTAATATATAGCGTAACCCTTTAAACTACATATACCAGATAACAATATATATATAGATGGTTTATTTAGACACAAATATAACAAAATAGGATTGTAAAAGTAGTAAACGTGAACAAAATATAATAAAAATAAACGAATATTAAACATAATAACATCGTTTATAAACTATAGTGTACTCCTGAAACGTTCTACGGATGTCACTAGTATTACGTATAGATATATATCATTACATAATGCTGCTGCCGAATTCCGAAACGATATTTTGCCATAGCTTTCCAGACTGAACTTTTGATAACGAAGAATATTAATGGAAGATGATATAGAATTTCTCGACTAATTTCGAAAAAAATCTTTTAAATATTTGGTGATATGAGATACCCAGCAAACAGTAATAGCAGCATATCAGCATATGTTATAGCCTCAAATGTTTACATTTTCCTATTATGCTGCCATTATGCTGCTATTAAATGTCTATTAAGCTGCTATAATTGGTCATGCTATTATGCTGCCATTATGCTAATATTATGCTGCTATTAATTTTAAAAGTATATTATACTGCTATTATGCTGCTATTATTAAAATAATACTAAAATAATACTAATACCAAAGATTTTGCGAAGCAAAGATATAACACTCCCTATGCATGCAACGTAATTTAGTTATAGCCCCAACCGCTGCTAGCAGTAGTATCGAAATCACTGAAATAGATTTAGGTTCGGCTCTGTTTGCATACAACAATGTTTTCATTGCTCTATTAAATTACATGCAATATAAATTAGCTTTTACTCACTAAATATATACTTATAGCATTTAAAACATACATATCATATTTGTTTGTTATATATTAGTAATGAACACTTAGTTTTCATCATATAAATATTAATTTAAAGCATATTATTTAACATTTCAAAAGTGTATAGTTAAATACGAATTTACATTATAAACAACGCATATTTCCTAAAAGTAACCCGCTATAGGTGGCACCAGGGTATTTTGTATACAAATTCGAATTACACGATTTCGCGTAAGTGTTATATCTTTCCTTCGAAAAATCTTTGCTAATACTATATAGTATATATATACTATAGACTATAGTCAATATTTTGTTTTATTTATGTATATGTAATTATTTATAATACAATTAATTACGTAATACATGTATAACTTGTGTTATAATAGTTGTAGAAGTAGATATTTAAAAATAGAATCGCGTAAGATCTTTACATAACGAAAGACGTGGTTCTAAATAGATCACTACATTTCGTATACATGTTATATGTTCATAAATATTAATCCTAATTTATTATTTTACATATATTATATGATATAATTATTATAATAATATAATATATTTAATAGTAGATATATATATATTCTAGTAATTTGTTTATTGTATTGTATTAATACATGAATTCATTATAGTATACGTATGATTAGTATAATGAGTATACTATATTTATAAATATATATATATACATATTTTACTATCAAAGTTACTTTGAAAGTATAATCATTATGAACATATAAAATGTGTACCAAATTTCGCGATCTATTTAAAACCGTAACTTTTATTAATTAGAACGGTTACGCGATTCGATTTTTAATATTTACGACTATAACTATAGTTAATCCTATAGGATGCTATTTATAATTGATTAGTTTTTTTAATATTAATATTAATTAATCTATATTATATCCTATATAACATGTAATGTAACCAGTGATCTCGCTTGGAGTGTTTTAATTTGGTTTGATGATTTTGTGTTCAATATAAAATTTACTATTTATAAATAATTATTTAAATTAACATTGCGCAAGATCACCAATATTGACGATATTATGATCACTTCGTACGAGATCATTGGTATCCATATGTAATAAACAGTGATTATATAATATAGTATTATATAACTATAGTAAATAGATATGTTGTATTATCTAATATATAGTATCAAATAGACTATCTATAGATATACATATATATTTTATAATTTATTGATAATTTGAAGTACAAATATTAAATATGTTTATATATTTTAGCATACATATTTGTGCTAAAATCCTATTTTTATTCTTCTATATTATATAGGTATAATTACTTTTATGATATATTCATATGACGTAGTATTTAAATTTACATTACCAAATATATATTTATGTTTTACAGTCAGTAAATAAACATCCATCTAGATTACTACAGAAGTCCTTGGTTATCTTTGACACGAAACCTTCAAGATGAACAAGAGCAGTCCATATACTTGCCTTCGAGATTACAAATACATTAGCAAATATTACAACTTTATACTTATGACTATTTCTACTATATATTTCGACTATATATTTGCTTTACAAAATAATTCATTCAACAGCAGTCCATGATATTCAGTGATGCAACCCCTTCGATATTAACACAGAAGGCCGGGTCCGCCTTCTATGCTACAAGCTTAGAGATGACAATATCTTTCCGTAACCTTTCTACTTAAGTAGTGTACTTATTTTCAGCCTCATAATATATACATATAATATCCTCATAACTGCCTCATATAACAGCCTAATTACAGCCTCGTAACATAATAATATAACACCATAATACGAACACTTTAACAATAAATCGTCTTAACATTTTATGACTCATCATTTTTATTAAAAATTACAAAATTTTAATATTATATGATTATAGATATTATTGTGATTTTAAAATTTTATTTAATCTTTTAATTCCATAGCTAATAGGGTTGTCCGACGGACACTGTCCGTATTCGATACCCATGTCCGAATATGGACACCCTGTATTATAATACGGACACCCTATATACCACAATATAAACTATATATTATTGATGAATCAATCAGACAAATTACAATTACAATATTTATAATTAATTTTATGAATAATTTATTCTAATTTAATTAGTTAATAATTTACTTATTTTTATTATTTTTTAATTAATAATACAATCTAATTAATAAAATTTTAGATTTAGCTTTATTGGTGGTATTAATATTATAACGCACGCGATATTTATGAAAATCAGAATAATTAATACGCTGCGCGCTGATTGGTTATAGGGTTTCCGCATAAGGAACTTATATGACCTCTATATATATGCTTGTAACTTAATGAATATTTGATACAAATATATAAATTATTTTTAATATAATTTTTAGAATGCTTTATTTTTTAATAATATAGTGTTACATTTTATATCGATATATTTGTATAATATTGAGAATGTTTTAAGTTGAAATTTTTTTTCATAAATTTAAAAACGCAATAACAAATAATTGTATTGGATATATCAGCAATATTTTGAATGATTAATATATGATAATGATTAAATAACAAAAAATACCTTTAAACTATTTATATAATTATGAATATTTTATTCATTAATATTTTTTTGTAGGATTTATGGTTTCTGAGATACATAGAGTGTCCGTATTCGGTTAATTTCCACTATATCATTGTAAAGTTGTATAGATTTCTTATGTTTTTTGTTTTATATTTTATTTTTGTTAGAGGCTATATATTTTTTATATTGTTTATATATATATATATATATATATATATATATATATATATGTATGTATAATTTGATTTGTATATTAAAGTAGATAGCGGCATGTGTGTGTTGGATGCTTGGTGATAGATCTCCGGGAGTAGGGAGCTGTGACAGCAGCCTATCTTGTAGCGGAAGATAGGCACCCAAGACTAACTTTCTATATAGTACATATTAATAAAGATTAACAATCTATACATATATTTTAGAGGTAATACTTTTATTACAATATACAGAGAAATAATTGATATAATAAATAAATGATTCATAGAATTGCCGAAATTAAGTTATATAATATAATTTAAAAAATAATATTATATAATAATATATAATTTAATAATTAAAATATAACTATATTTATATCAGAAATTTGTGTTACTATAGTATCTATCAGATACTTTATATTGTATAGATCTATGAATTATTATAAAGAAAACAATTTTTACAATAATTATATATATAATTATATATATATATATAATTATTTAATAAACTAT
>OZ025243.1:70514261-70596761 GCA_964019155.1 Osedax fenrisi | reverse complement strand
TTATATACATAATTGCTATATTTGTAATCAGATATTATTTAAGTTATAATCATATATATAGAGGTCATATCAATCCCTAATAAGGACAACCTATAAACGTTCTGCGCGCAGCGTTTAAACCATTATTATTTTCTTAAAAATCGCGTGCGTTATAATATTAATACCACAAATGAATTTAATTCTAAAAATGTTATTATTTAGATATTTAACTTAAGTTAAATACAATTGTATTAATTAAAAAAAATAAATGATTAACTATTATTAACTAATTAAATTAGATTACCTCCGTTATTTATTGAATTAAAAATATTAATAAAATTTTAAAATCACAATAATATCTATAATCATACATTATTAATATATTGTAATTTTTGAATAACAATATTAAGTCACCACATTTTACGAAAATGTATTGTTAAAGTATCCGTATTAGGTTACTTTCCCCTACCTACTATTCATTATTATAGTAATTTATAAATTTAAACTAAAAACCATTAATGTATCACAATTGTATGTGTTATTTAAGATTATACTTGATGTGATATCATTGGACTAAAATTGATATAAAGTAACGCCATCTAGTGTATTTATGCCTCGACATATTACCAAGGACAGTTGTCCTTGATATTACCCGCAAAAGTGGTCCCCAGCAAACAGTAAGAGCAGCATAATAGCAGCATAACAGCATATGCTAGAGCCTCAAATGTTTACATTGTGCTCTTATGCTGCTATTAAATGTCTATTATGCTGCTATTAATTTGTCATGATATTATGCTGCTATTATGCTGCTATTATGCTAATATTATGCTGCTATTAATTTTAAAAGTATATTATGCTGCTATTATGCTGCTATTATAATAATAGCAGCATAATATCAGCATAATAGCAGCATAACAGTAGCATAATATCATGACAAATTAATAGCAGCATAATAGCAGCATAATAGACATTTAATAGCAGTATAATAGCACAATGTAAACATTTGAGGCTCTAGAATATGCTGTTATGCTGCTATTATGCTGATATTACTGTTTGCTGGGTCACTTTAATAATTTCAATTATATACACTGTAAAAAATAAACCCTATCCTAAGATACCAAAAACCCATACCAAACGTTTCAATTTAGTTATGGGTTTGAAGCCATTACTAGAAATTTAACAGCTAGTTATGGGTTTTCTACTTTTCTTATAGTTATGGCTTTTGGTAAAGTTGATTGTTATGGGTTTTATCCATTTATGTGGTTATGGGTTTTATCCATTTATGTGGTTATGGGTTTTATCCATTTATATAGTTATGGGTTTTATCCATTTATGTGGTTATGGGTTTGCTCGGTTACACTTAAATCTGGCCGCCTAATAATTTTCATATTTTATGGGGCATGTCTAACTTCTCAAAGATAATTAAATATTCAAATATTTAAATATAAATGACATTTCTGTAAATATTCAAATATTATAATATTAAAACATGTAAATAAATGTAATGAGTATTCAGATATATAGAATATATTCTATATATATATATACAAGTATATACTAATATATTTTATATTGCACATTTAACATATAGCATATTGTGATACGTATAGATATTATTTAAAATGTCTAAATAATCACATTTAATAAAATAAATACGGAAATATCGTATAAGAATTATTCTTCGAATACATAAACATCTATTCAATACGCATATACACTTGAATAATAAGTTTATGATAGTATATATGTTATATATAATTATATATGATTCATTTAACTTATATTTTACGATGATGCGTATTGATATTATTTAAATGGCAAAATATTCACATTTAATCAATATAAATAAGTAGGGGAAAGTAATCGAATACGGACAATGCCCGAATACGGACACTCTGGCTATCTCAGAAACCATAAATCCTACAAAAAATATGCATAATTTATTAAATAATTAATAAAACCAATTAAATAGTCTAAAAAAGTATTTTTTATTTTTTTATTATTCAAAATATTGCTGATATATCCAATAAACTGATTTTTTTATTACGATTTTAAATTTATCAAAAAAAAATTCAACTTAAAACCTTCTCAAGTATATATAAATGTATTAATATAAAAAATAACAATATATTATTAAAAACTAAAGCATTCTAAAAATTGTATTTTTAATTTCTATATTTTTTATAAAATATTCATTAAGTTATAAGCATATATCTAGATGTCATATAAGTTACTAATACGGACACTCTAAATGTCTTAATACGGACACCATATAACCAATCAACGCACAGCTTATGAACTATTCTGATTTTTATAAAAATCGCGTGCGTTATAATATTAATACTACCAATAAAGCTAATTCTAAAAAAAATATTATTTAGACACTTAAATTGTATTATTAATTAAAAAATAATAAAAATAAATAAAATATTAACTAATTAAATTACAATATATTTTTCATAAAATTAATTATAAATAACGTAATTGTAATTTGTCTGATTGATTCATCAATAATATATAGTTTATCTAGTGGTATATAGGGTGTCAGTATTATAACATAGGGTGTCCGTATTAAGACATGGGTACCGAATACGGACACCCCAGTTATCTATGGAATTAAAAGATTAAATAAAATTTTAAAATTACAATAATATCTATAATCATATAATATGAATATATTGTAATTTTTGAATAAAAATAATGAGTCATAAAAAGTTAAGACCATTTATTATTAAAGTGTCCGTATTAGGTTACTTTCCCCTATATATCATATAAGAATAAATAAACAACTATTCAATACGTATATAAACTTGAATATTCAATATATTACTATGAATTATATTTATAATACTTATATAGTAGATTATTTATTAAACTTGCCTGACAATGTATTCATTTAAATTTACTAAATATAAAGTTTACAATAATAATTACACATTTGGAAATATTGTTGTGAATTAGAGGCGCCATATTTATATGACTAATAGTTTATTTATAGGTGATGACGCGCTATCATATTAGAATAAATAAATGTAATTCTATTAAATAAAATATAATTAGGTATATGTTTTAATTTTATGTTTATATTTGTAATACATAACTATATAGAATGTGTATAGGCATATATAATATATGATATTACATTAAAAAGATGGTTAACATATGTATTTTAATAACTTACTACATTTATCTTTATTTATCACATATATATATATGGTTTTATATACATTATATATATAATTTACCTACGAATTTATTATAAATATACTAAAACAAACATAATGTATATGTTGTCAGCTTCATTATTCGGTACATTTTCTACAAAATATATATTAATAGAAATTTCTATAACTTAAATTCTATACTATATCTATATAAAAGTTCTATATTTGTTCTATAAATTATAATTTACATACAATTAATATATACATATGTAGATCTAATATAAGTTATTTGTTCTATAGATAGTTGTCTTGATAATGTATATGTTGTTTTCTTTATTAATCTGAACTTATTAAATTATAACTTATATATATATATATATATATATATATATATATAAATGGTATACTATAATCAACGACGAACATTGTACGTACAATGTACGTGATAATAATATAATTATAAAATTAAATATTCACCTATTATATATGTAATATATTACTTTATTTAATTTAATATATATATATAAATGTGTGTGTATTTAATATTTATTTGTTTTATATATATTCAACTTTATAATTAATAAACTTATTTTTATTAATGAATTTTAATTCTTCTTATAAATGCTTAGGTAGGTATGCTTACCTACAGTATATAGTTAGGAATGAATAAATAAATATTATTTATATGTGATAAATAAAGATAAATGTAGTAAGTTATTAAAATAAATATGTTAATGTAATATCATATATTATATATGCCTATACAAATTCTATATAGTTATGTATTACAAATATAAACATAAAATAAAATTATTAAAACATATAATTATATTTTATTTAATAGAATTACATTTATTTATTCTAATATGATAGCGCGTCATCACCTATAAATAAACTATTAGTCATATATATATATGGCGCCTAATTCACAACAATATTTCCATATGTGTAATTATGATTGTAAACTTTATATTTAGTAAATTTAAATGAATACATTGTCAGGCAAGTTTAATAAATAACCTACTATATAAGTATTATAAATATAATTCATAGTAATATATTGAATATTCAAGTTTATATACGTATTGAATAGTTGTTTATTTATTCTTATACGATATATACTTATTTATATTGATTAAATGTGAATATTTTGCCATTTAAATAATATTAATACGCATCATCGTAAAATATAAGTTAAATGAATCATATATAATTATATATAACATATATACTATCATAAACTTATTATTCAAGTGTATATGTGTATTGAATAGATGTTTATTTATTCGAAGAATAATTCTTATACAATATTTCCGTATTTGTTTTATTAAATGTGATTATTTAGACATTTTAAATAATATCTATACGTATCACAATATGCTATATGTTAAATGTGCAATATACAATATATTAGTATATACTTGTATATATTCGATATATCTGAATACTCATTACATTTATTTACATGTTTTAATATTATAATATTTGAATATTTATAGAAATGTCATTTATATTTGCCAATTAAAATATTTGAATATTTAATTATCTTTGAGAAGTTAGACACGCCCCATAAAATATGAAAATTATTAGGCGGCCAGATTCAAGACCTCCTATAACCCCGAGGTTATAGGAGGTCTTGCCAGATTCAATATCCACCATTTGCTCCATTTATGTGGTTATGGATTCTATCCATTTATGTGGTTATGGGTTTTATTCATTTATGGAGTTATGGGTTTTATACATTTATGTGGTTATGGGTTTTATCCATTTATGTTGTAATGGGTATTATCCATTTAAGTGGTTATGGGTTTGATCATTTATGTGGTTATGGGTTTAGCTGAATTGAATAGGCCACAATTCTGATTCCGGATATAAGAAAAACGATAGTATTATAACAAGAAAACTAACTACAATTAATATAGTATATTTTAACATAATTGATTAGGCCACGAATCTGATTCCGGATATAAGAAAAACAATAGTATTATAACAAGAAAACTAACTACAATTAATATAGTCTCTTTTTACATAATGAAAATAGAAATATTAGAATAAGAACTAATTATACAGTTATAAATTATAATAGATTCTTTATAGTATATTAGAATAAGAACTAATTATACAGTTATAAATTATAATAGATTCTTTATAGTATATAATGGACATATAAATATTATAATATATATTAGCTTTCTAGTTTCAAAAGTTACAAAGAATAAATAAAACATGTAGAATAATATTTATAATTTATTATATAATCCTCTTACAGATCTTGGAATATTTCCAAGATGCAATTTAAATATATAATTATTAATAAAAATACAAAAATTGTTTATATTATTTTCAAATCCAATACAGAATAAATGATGATAAGAATACCATGCCATGAAGGACTTTGAGAATGATCTAGAATTAAAAATAACAATATTTTCTATGTAGACCTTGTATTCTCCATTCAAATTAACAATAACTGGATGTGGAGTCTTTATTTCCTAAAATAAATGTATAATGTAAAACGAGAAATTACAGCATAATATTTTATATATAATGTATTAATATCTATAATATAATATAATTATGTCAACAATTATTCAGAATAATTATTATACTTACAAAGGGATTTTCACTGATCAAATATTCTACATTTTCACCGAAGATTACTACCAGACAACATAATCCGAATTTTAATGCTGCATCTATATTGTTATAGATATATAATATAGAAGTAGCAATAGTATATAGAAGTAGCAATACCACATAGATGTACCAATATAATATAGTGGTATATAAGCAATATCATATAAAGGTAGCAATAGTATATAGAGTTAGAAATAGTATATATAGATGTAATAATAGAGTATAGAAGTAGCAATAGTATATATACGCTAAAATGTAAAAAATGATTCGACATTCCTCTTGTATAATGTAAGATATATATATATATATATATTGAACAAATTATCAAATTATAACTAATATTTATAAAGTTATACAACATTATCTAAAAGTGGGCACATTACCCATCTTTCCCCTGCTTATATATACATTATTTGTACATCGATAGAGAATACATACGACAAACTGTGTATTATGGAGTATACTCCATAGTATATATCCATATTATACTCCATACTATAGTAACGAAGAAAGGGGAATGCATATCACTATTTAGCAATATACCGTATACGGTCCAGGAGGAGATCCAGGAATATGCCCAACATACAGCATATATCATCAAGTAATATATATAGTAAACACTAAGTAGATCGTCTAACAAACGCGCATGTTTTAAAATATAGCCCTACACAAAATATAGCCTATATATATATATATATATATATATATATATATAAATATATTCTCGTTCTGTGGCTTCGTCTAAATCTATAAGCATATTTATTACAAATATAGATACTCTTAATATTAATGGAAACGTTTATTCTCAACATGCATAAATGTAATGTCGTTATCTTTATAATTTTATTGTTTTTCTAGTTTTCGTTTTCATTTTGTACTTTATTTGGATATTTGATCTTACCAGCTGTATAATCATTTGATATTTTAGGTGTGGAGAGATGTAAACAAACCAATATGCAGGGACCGTCCAACGGCGTCCATCCCTCAGTATTTATGGGCATATAATCCTATATGGGCCTGACCAACCCGGGACCTCTTCCCTAGATATTTGATGATATGTTCAGCACGTTTGATCAACATCCCAAATATTGCTTTATTATTATTTTATTTACTTTCGGTGTGTGTAAATCACAACTTATTTATATTTGCTAACTATTATTTATATATTTATGTCATTATTATTTATTGTTACCCATCGTTTTGAATCTATTCAATAAACTATTATCTATCTATATATAGATATCTATAGATCTATCTATCTATCTATATATATATATATATATATATATATATATATATATATATATATATATACGAAATAATATGAAAACCTTAGGCTTATTCTATTTTATTATTATTAATGATATTTATTGTTTACTTACTTTTATTATTTGTATTCTATTATATACAATTTTGAGAAATCATTTATGATTTATTTAAGTGTCTAAATAAACATTCAATCAAATAATCAAAAACCTTAAAAATAAATAAGGAATAATTGGACATGATTATTGTGTAGAAAGATTATTGTCTATTATCAACGTTCGTTTATTATATTATATAATGTAAAATATATTTTGTTATTTAATTAAAGATCAGTATGATAGTAGGGAAAGTAACCTAATACGAAAAATATACAAATAAAGGTTTTAAAATTTTAGGACTCAATATTTTTATTAAAAAATCACAATATAATTATATTATATGATTATAGATATCATTGTGATTTTGAAATTTAATTTAATATTTTTGTCTTCAATATATAATAGGGTATCTGTATTTAGTACTCATGCTCGATTTATTTATTAATAATATATTGTTATATTTTATATAAATACATTTATATATGCTTGAGAAAGTTTTTTGAGAAGTTGAAATTTTTTTTCATAAATTTAAAAACGTAATAAAAAAATCAGTTTATTGGATATACCAGACTTATATTAAATAGTAAAAAATACATATTTACACTAAATATATAATTAGAAATATGCTATTCATTAATAATTTGTTGTGGGATTGATAGTATCTGATATACCGAGACTATCCGCATTAAAGCACTGTCCGTATCAGGATAGTTTCCCCTGCGTGTCATATCATTTATTACATTTAGTTATAATTATTATATAAGAAGGATTATCTATACATAATTATATTTGAAATTGTGTTCTCTAATCAGATATAGGATTAAAATGAATACGTATTTAATACTCACAATCTGTTACCATTTGTTACTGAATAAATAGATTTATTTCTAATTATAATTACAGTTCGTTGTTGCATAAACCCCCCTGGTGGTGAAATAATGCCTAGGTAGTATGCACGTATATCTACTAAGAAGAAAGGTACGAAGCCCGTCACACTGTTACGCCTCTACATTATACACTTACGTCGCGGTATCCGAGGGAACGTTGATGAAGATATCGCAAGACTTAACATATACAGGGAACTAATCGATATTCTGCTCAGTTTCCATTTATATGACAATAGTGATTATAAACCATTGCATGATATACATCACTACTCGTTAATAGTATACTATCTATATAGATTATAACTAATACGTATGTTATGTTTACGAGTATTACCATAGTATATTATACCTTATATGGTATTGTATTCGTTAATTGTAATAAAGAATATTGAATAATTAATTAACTAACAAATTTATTTTTATTGTATATTAACATTTTAATATATTTTGATTTTAATATATATATCGATATACAGAATTATTAATGATGGTTAGCCATACTGCATATCGTCTCTTATAAGCATGTAATATATAATTTGATACTATCATGAACATTTGTAATATACGAGTATTTTTAAATTGTAATTTATATGTTAAAAGAATAATAGTTTCGTGATATGACAATAAATACGATGTCTTTAAAAATAAACAACAATTAATTATTGATATTAATATTCTTTAAGGATCATAAAGAAGTTTAAAGAAAAAACTTAGGAATTAATTATGATCCGGAAGTTGATATAAAAAATAAACAGAGATAAACAATATAAACGATATAGGAAAAATATAAAAATAAGAAAAATAATCTGTTATTTTAATAATCAATTAATTCAATAATCAATACTTTTTTATTGGATTAAATACATTAGATTATAAAATAAAGCTGTATTATTTGAAGTTGTGACTGCTAGTACGATACTGCTGATAACAACTTCCGTGTGTGACTTATAATATTGACGAATTCAATGAAATCTTTAACTAAAGTGCAGAAATAATATATATATATATATATATATATATATGTGTGTGTCTTAATATGAGGAAATATACTATTTTAATTTTATTTACAAATGGAGATAATGTAGAGCGTATACGATATATATATATATATATATAATTACTAAAGGAATGTTATTAATCATATTGATCATTAGTCATCAATAAATCTGTAAATATGAAATAATATATATTAACATTATAAATATTAGATAACTGACTTTTTATTTTCATAAAATAGGTTGTTCACATCAATTCCGTTTTAAAAAACGTACGTGTGCAACTGCAACTTCAAATGATTCATTCACAGCAAATTTGAAGTTATGAGTCACATTCCTATTTATTTGAAGTTGAACTACACGTTTTCTGAACGTTTTCTGAAATAGGATTAATCCTATTTTCTGTACGTAACAACACACAGAATTAGAAAGAACAGCTAGAATGAACACACAGAATTAGAGAGAACAGCTAGAATTCCACTTGATTCCAATTGATATATATATAAAGTATATTATTACATATAACTTATCGAATAAGTATTTATTAAATATATATATATATATATATAAATATACTATTTATTAAATATATATATATAAAATATATATATATATATATATATAAATATACTATTTATTAAATATATATATATATAATATATATATATATATATATATATATATATTTAATAAATAGTATATTTAATATATATATATATATATATATATATATTTAATAAATAGTTATTCGATAAGTTATATGTAATAATATACTTTATATATATATATATAAAGTATATTGACAAATGTTTATTATTACATATAACTTATCGAATAACTATTTATTAAATATATATATATATATATATATATATATATATATTATAAAAAGGTTATATAAGATGTTATACAACTATATATATATTTTAATAATATATATCAACTATACAATAGTAATATATAATATATATTTCAATAATTTATTAAATATTTATTT
The DNA here is from genome assembly GCA_964019155.1 of Osedax fenrisi. Taxonomy (NCBI): domain Eukaryota; kingdom Metazoa; phylum Annelida; class Polychaeta; order Sabellida; family Siboglinidae; genus Osedax; species Osedax fenrisi. The sequence continues at coordinate 70,586,738 of OZ025243.1, read as the reverse complement.
AAATTATATATATTTCATAAGTTTAGATATAATTATAAGGATTTATATATTATATAATAATATAGTATTTGTTATATTAGTTAAAAATATTAAATTAATAAATATAATGTATGTAGTATTTATGTATTTGTGTATTTCAAGAAATATATAATACTACTATTTATACATTGAATTTAGCTATATCCCACAATTAGATTTGTTACAATTGATTTTTTTTGTACATATTTAAATATAGGTGGCGATATATGTCTACATTTACGACAAACTAAAAAACACGGAATTGATGTGAACACTTAAAAATCTGTTACTTCAAATTTGCTGTGAATGAATCATTTGAAGTTGCAGTTACACGTACGTTTTTTAAAACGGAATTGATGTGAACACCCTAATACATGTGATAATGTTTAGAACTTGTCTTAATAGTAGATGATATATATTCTCTGTATATAATTGGTGGAAAAAGATATCAATTATTAGATACGATACATTAATTCATATAAGTGATAATTTGTAAATCGATTATGTTATCGATTATTTTACCTACCCACAATTTATTTCGATTGTAGATGTATATTTTTATTTAAATATGAATCCAAAAACTTCATTTAATATTATCCTTTACTAAAGGACCTTTAGGATATATATATATTATATAAATATAGCTTTACGAGCCTAATAATGTTAATATCATTTCTCAGGTATAATATGTATATTATGTGATATAATAAAGCACAATTCTAATTCATCCATAGAAAGTTTTTATTTATCAAGTTATAATTGGAAAAGTATAAATTTTATAGGTAACAAAATAATCATTGATGGTATTTTTATGTACACCTAATATTATAAAATTATGTTGAGAGTTAGTGAGTAATCTATAATAATATAATCTTTAAAATACACAAATATACTCTTTTCTTATGAAAATAGTTACTACTTAATATCATTATTAGAGTCTATTTCGTATTATATAAACATAAAAGTGAATGTTTTTGCATTCATTACACTATTATATATATATTTATATATATATAAAGGATAAATAATGGAAATAAAATTAATAATTTATAAAAACGTAATAATCTAAAAATAGAATTTCCGATAACAATCAATCTGAATCACGTCCTATCGCGGAACTATAACGTGTAACAATGGATGGACATAGTGATCTGATATAATGATATACTACGAGCGTTATCATCGTAGCGGTGATGGGCAATACGTATCAGGGGCGGCTCCAGTAGGTCATCAAGGTCACGTCCTCGGCAATACACAACTATACGCGTTCGTATAGTAATATCATTAAATATGAAATATCAGATATTGCATTATAACAATGCTTCTTTTGACTGAACTGGGTAGGAGTAGGGGTGGTTGCCCCCTATCACCCCCTCCCCGGAGCCGCCCCTACGACGTGTTACGTAATACTGTGACGTAATCACACACGTGTGGACATCCGTAGTGGACTGCTGAGTCTGAACAATCGGTCCGTTGTTGTGTGTAGATGTTTGATCGTGTCGGGACCCGTGTTCTGTGTTGTATACTGCGGAGGAGGAGGAGGAAGTAAACAGTGACTAATTATAGAGTGACTCATCGTGTGATTCATTAGGTGAATCATTAGGTGAATGTTAATTAATTATTAAATATATCACTTATTAATGTTACTATATCAAGTTATATCATTCGCGTATTATACACATTATAAATATATACGTACTTATTTTAATTAATATTTAAACTATACTAGCACTAACAGTATACTGTTAGTATACTGTTAGTATATTGCCACTATCTCACCCCTAACACTACTACCACCCCATCAAGACTACCACTACTACTATTACAACCACAACATCCGCCCTAACCTTCACCACTATAGAGGTGGTAGGTTATTATAGTATGTATATATATACTACCACTACCACTAATACAACCTCCACTACCCCATCATCACAATCACCACTACCAGTGGTAGTCTACCACCACTACTAACGATAGTAATGTAGTTTAAATGCGAGACTACTTTTCTTAGCGAAGTTCCAGCAGGAGTCCTTAGTATACGAGCACAGAGTTAGAGAGGAAGCTTTCCTCTCTCTAACTCTGTGTATACAAGTAACGATTGTTGACCACTGACCAACCGGCTATTGTCCACAGTATGTCCACTTGTCCACTATTCTCCTTGACCAGTGTTCTGGATACCTGTTTAAAGTATATATATGCGTGTATATATATATATATATATATATATATATATATATATATACACGTACAATGTACGTAGTACATATCAATCGTAAATATAAACTAACATTTGAATATTTATTAATGGGATATTTCATGCTTAAATATTTTTTTTTTATATTTTATGATTTATTTTTGTATAGCATATTTAGGTTTATTGATATGTTATTTGTATTGTAGAAAAATTTCAAAACAAAATATGCATTATAAATTCTATAAAATAGTGTTTTTTGTGGGTATATAAAATTATGCATTATCAATATTATTTATTGTTTATTATTAGTTATTATTGTATCTACTTACACATATCCATATACATGTATATCAATATGTTTCTAACGGACGTGTTTCTATTGATTTTCAACGTCTATTATTTAACTTAAATTATTGATAAACTTTAGATGTGATTTTCTCAGAATAATTATTTTCATATACATAATTTTATAAAAATTATAATATTTTATCAATCGTATTAATTTTTGTTCTTTTACTAGATATTATGTATACATATAAACTATATTACCAGTATTATATATAAAACCTACTTAATTGTTATATATATGACTGTATACTTTTTTTATAGAATTTTCATAAAAAAAAAATATCTTTTATTTCAATCATAAATTTCGTATGCATATATAATAAATATCAATAAACCTAAAAATATGATATTATTAAATATATCCAACAGGGCAAGCCCCCCCCCGATGATCGCAAGGCCCCCCCTAATAATTTACAACCCCCATATGATTTTTTTTAAATAATTGTTTTAGATATTTATTGCCATTTAGGTGATAATAAAAATGAAGGATTTAAAGAAAATATATTTAAGATATTATCTTAATGATAATCTTATAATATATACTGAGTTCTCACAAAGAGCCAAAATGATAACTTAAAATTCTAAATACACATCACCGAAAATAAAAATTAAATAATAAATATAATACAATACATACTAAATAAAAATATTATTAAAGATATCAATACATTACATTATTCTATCGTAACATATGATAAAACCATGTGATAAATCACATGATGAACTGATATCTATTTTAATCATGTATTTAGATAAACACTGTGATATAAAAGAAGTATAGGATAGATACAGATATATAACATAATACTTTACTTCTCGATTTATCTATTAGATTTGAATATGATGACAAGTTATGCAATATAATTCAATTTCTCTCTATATAGCTCTATGATCATGAATACATTATCAATAATTAGTGAAAATCTGTTAATATAAACTTCAATTCTAGAAAATACATAGTACTTAAAATATATTGGGGCCTTGCCCCCATAACGAAAATTCCTGGCTACGGGCATGACCCTGTGTCCCTGATAATTCTATTAAAGAACAACAATTTAATCCAGACATAATGTCTGGATCATAATGTATGATGATTTATACATTAGAATAGATATATATATATATATATATATATATATATATATATATACATTGACCCATGGGTATATATATATACATGTTCCCCACCACAACTATAGGTTATAATAATTAAACATTTGTCAATAACATCCCAACACATTAATAATGATGACAACTCGGAGAAAGATACACAGAAAACAATACTGGATGTATGTTATACCATCATATCTATAATAAAAATCATTATTTTTCTATATTAATATATAAATAAATATAATTATTTATTTATATATATATATATATATATAGTATACTTGCGGTGGATATTTTTTTTACAATTATATATCCATATATATATATTATATAATTTATAAATATAAATATGAAATAGAAACAGCAGTGAAGGTATATATGCAGGTAGGTATACCACCACTACTGTTTCGGAGTCTGTATACAAGCAAGCATGTACTAGCGATGTTGCAACTTTAGCTGAGGACTTGGCAATGAGAATAACGGAATCGGAGAGTAGTGACGATTTCGAAAATGTCTGTGAAGATGAAGTTGTGGGTGATCTTAATATACACAACTATAAAGCGGGAATATAATACTAATATCCATTGTTTAGGACAATACACATATTTAACAACGTATATAAATATATTTATTGGCCTAAATAATGGATATTAGTGTTATATTCCTTAATTTATACACATTAGTTTATTTTACTTTTTAATACATCCATATAAGAATCTAATTATTCATATATGAGTTTATATATATAAGTATATACTTGTGCATGTAATTTACATCATGTTAAATATATAAAATTAACATGTTGATAAATATACTTAATTTGACTTAATTAATGAATATTTATTAATTTAAAAATGATAAATTATAATATAATATGTTAAATATAGTATCATTAACTATACTGAAATATTAGTTAACATAGATATATTGATAAATAACACGATATATGTGTTAAAGATTCATACATACACGTTTGTGTGCAATATCAACACACCTATATGTATACACATATTAATACACCCCTAAACTTATTAATATATAACTTGTGCATTCTTTTAATAAGATTAATATATATATGTTGGGAATTTATATGTATATTATAATATCTGATTTTATATTAGAACTTTTATCCTTATATTATGACATAAATATAATTAATATCATTATATTTGCAATGACTGAATAAATAAATATCAGTGTTTCTATAGACATGTTTCTATAGCTTTATACTTGTTCCGTATTTAAAACTTTAAATATTAAAAAAATCATTTATTTATTATATGATATATTTTTAGACTAGTAAATCTTTTAAACTAATATTAATATTGATGATAACAACATTCCTAATATAACACATTTTTTCATATATAAAACGCATAAATTTTATGTGTGAAACATTTTCTTCGGAAAACAAATATTTCCCGATAGAGATTTCCCGATAGGTCTAAAATAGCTCTAAAAGGACAGTTTTACGTAATTATGATCGGTGTAGATGTGGAAATCAAAAAATTCACCCGAATCACAATTCTACTGTCCTAGAGAAGTAGTAGCCATTTAAATTTTGTAAACCCGTCCAGCCGTTTTCTTAAACATAGGACGCACAGGGGAGATAACGGAGTAGTGGCCGATAATGTATATATACATGCCTCAGCATACTTCTAATATATCGATAAATATTGAATTGTAATATCATATTTTTGTTGAACTACCTATAAAATATATAGGTTTAGAATATTGTGATTTCACTTTTATAAATTACTGAATATTATTAACGATTTGTTAGGCATCATAAAAGGCATACAAAACCATTAAAATAAGGCAAGTCCGGGCTAGTGGCCGATAGTATCAGAATATGCAATAGATGTCTCGTAATGTATTCGATTTATATTTTTAAATTATATAATATTAAATAATTATATTTATGATTCATATGCACCTTATTTTTTTCAATGATTTAATTATATACACACATACGCACACACATACATAAGTATAAATATATATAATCATGTTTTTGTTAAAATTTGACAAAAAATTATTATGTAATACATTAGAGTAATTAATTAATTTAAAAAAAAAAATTACTTTATATTATAGACATTTTGATCATATAAATATTATATATAGAACTTGTTATCATAGTTAGCACCATTTAAGCGTTAATTAAAACGACCACTACTCCGTTCCGTCCCTTATATATAAATAAATAAATAAATATTTAATTAAGTAAACTTACTATTATATATATAGAATTTAAATATATTTAAATTTAATTTATGTCATATAACATAAGTTTATTATATACTTAAAATATGTTTACATTTATTGTTCTTATAACTTACGTTTCTACCTTAAGTTAAACTTACGTTATGTAACATAAGTTTATAAAATATAATATTTAATATATAATATAATATTGCATCAAAACTTAATATCAACAACAATTCTACTTAAGTTAATTGTAGTTTATTTAAGTTAATATGATATGCTTACATGCTTATATTAATATAAAAACTTATATCAGAACTTAAGTTCAACCTACATCAGAACTTAAGTTCAAATTAAATCAGAACTTAATTTTTGATTTAAGTTGAATGCTGGGGTATTATATTTAATTTGTATTATACTTAATACTAACACAATTAGTATTTAAATTATCGTACATTTTATCCTATATATACGATATATATATTTTCAATATTATAAACTAATCTGATACGTGTTCCTCTATGAACCGAAAACATTAAACAAAGGACATAACACAGATAGCCAAGATGTCCATATATATGTATATATATATATATATATTTATATATATATATATGTACATATATATATATATATATATATATATATATATATATATTTATATATATATATGTACATATATATATATATATATATATATATATATATATATATATATATATATATATATATATATATATATATATATATATATATATATATAAACATATATATTTTAATCTTTAATATTAACTTTAGTATACTATTATAATAATAAAATGTAATCTCGTCATACACATATAGGAGGAAGGCTTCAGTTTACTCGACAAAAGGATATTCTTCGTATGTGTACTGGCTACGTTGATGTCAGTTGCGATGTGTGTCGGAGTTGTTAGAAGACTGAACAATAGGAACAATTACGGAGAGATGAATATCGAAAATATATGGAATATGAATGAGGGTAAAGAGTTATGTATGTGGAACTTGTCTGACCATACTGTCTGATGTTTTATATATTATAATATATATATATATATATTAGGGTGAAGTGAATTTTGAAATGGTTATGGCGAGTTGATTATGCTCGCGTTAGTGATTTAAGTATACATGTGAATTTATTGAAATTATTGAACTCCACATGTATTCTTAAATCACTAACGCGAGAACAGCATTACGCATAGAACAGTTACCGCAGTCTTCAATCGATCAATATTATTTTAAGTGCAATAATGAAACAGATAAACTCACTCTGTTGATGAATATATATGGTACGATCACTACTGGCCAATCAATTATCTTCTGTTACATAAAGTGGGAAGTATTATTTTATTTTTGTTTGTTCTGTATTATATTTTGTTATAAATTTATTTTTGTAATAGAACATTCGGGTTTTTTATATCTATATTTCAAATATAATTTTAAATAATAATTGTATACTAGTGTATACTATATTATAGTATAAAAAGGTATACTATAGTATATATTGTATATATATATATATATATATATACATACATGTTCCCCACCACACCTATAGGTTATACTAATTAAACATATGTCAATAACAACACAACACATTAATAATGATGACAACTCGGAGAAAGATACACAGAACACAATACTGGATGTATGTTATACCATCATATCTATAATAAAAGTCGTTACTTTTCTATATTAATATATAAATAAATATAATTATTTATTTATATATATATATATATATATATATATATAGTATATACCATCATATCTATAATAAAATTCGTTACTTTTTCTATATTAATATATAAATAAAAGTAATTATTTATTTATATATATACTTGTGGTGGATGTGTTTTTTTTACACTTATATATCCATATATATATATTATATAATTTATAAATATGAAATAGAAACAGCAGTGAAGGTATATATACAGGTAGGTATACCTTCACTGCTGTTTCTGAGTCTGTATACAAGCATATTCTTGTACTAGCGATGTTGCTACTTTAGCTGAGGACTTGGCAATTAGAATAACGGAATCGGAGATCAGCGACGATTTCGAAAATTCAGTGAAGATGAAGATGTGGGTGATCTTAATATACACAATTATAAAGCGGGAATATAATACTAATATCCATTGTTTAGGACAATACACATATTTAACAACGTATATAAATATATGTATCGGCCTAAATAATGGATATTAGTGTTATATTCCTTAATTTATACACATTAGTTTATTGTACTTTTTAATACATCCATATAGGAATCTAATTATTCATATATGAGTTTATATATATATATATATATATATATATAAGTATATACTTGTGCATGTAATTTACATCATGTTAAATATATTATAACGTGTTGATAAATATACTTAATTTGACTTACTTAAGTGATATTTATTAATTTAAAAATGATAAATTATAATATAATATTTTAAATACAGTATAATTAACTATACTGACATATTAGTGAATATAGATATATATATATATATATATATATATATATATATATATAAAGAACACGATATATGTGTTAAAGATTCATACATACAAGTTTGTGTGCAATATCAACACACCTATATGTATACACAGATGAACACACCCTTAACTTATTAATTATATAACTTGTGCATTATTTTAATAAGATTAATATATATATTGGGAATATATATGTATATTATAATATCTGATTTTATATTAGAAATTTTATCTTTATAATATGACATCAATATAATTAATATAATTATATTTGCAATGACTGAATGAGTATCAGTGTTTCTATAGAGATATTTTTATATTTCTTCCGTATACGCAATAAAATATATTAAATATATTTAAAACTTTAAGTATTAAAAAAATCATTTATTCATTATCTGATATATTTTTAGACTTGTAAATATGTTAAACTAATATTAATATTGTTGATAACAACATTCCTAATATACCAAATTTGTTCATATATAAACCCATACATTTTATGCGTGAAACATTTTCTTCTAAGGTCCAAAATTTTCCCGATAGAGGAAAATAGGTCGAAAATAGCTCTAAAAGGACAGATTTACGTAATTATGATCGGTGTAGAGGTGTAAATCAAAAAATTCATCCGAATGACAATTCTACTGTCCTAGAGAATTAGTAGCCATTTAAATTTTGTAAATCCGTCCAGCCTTTTTCTTAAACATATAACGCATAGGAGATAGAACGGAGTAGTGTCCCATAATGTATATGCCTCAGCATACTTTTAATATATCGATACATATTGAATTTTAAGATCCTATTTGTTTTGAACTACCTATAAATCATATAGGTTTAGAATACTGTGATTTCACTTTTATAAATTACTGAATATTATTAACGATTTATTTGGCATTAAAAAAGGCATACAAAAGTATTACAATAAGGCAAGTCCGGGATAGTGGCCAATAGTATCAGAATATTCAATAGATGTCTCGTAATATATTCGATTTATATTTTTAAATTATAAAATATTAAATAATTATATTAATATAATCATAAATTTATGATTCATACGCACCTTATTTATTTCAATGATTTACACACATACTCACACACTTAAATAAGTATAAATATATATAATAATGTTTTTGTTAAAATTTGACAACAAATGATTATGTAATAAATTAGAGTAATTAATTTATTATTTAAAAAAAAGTTTCTTTATATTATAGACATTTTGATCATCTAAATATTATGTATAGAACTTGTTATCCTAGTTAGCACCATTTAAGCGTCAATTAAAACGACTACTACTCCGTTCCGTCCCCTATATATAAATAAATAAATATTTAATTAAATTAACTTTCTATTATATATATAGAATTTAAATATATTTAAATTTAATTTATGTCATATAACATAAGTTCATTATATACTTAAAATATGTTTACATTTATTGTTCTTACAACTTAAGTTTCTACCATAAGTTAAACTTACGTTATGTAATATAAGTTTATATAATATAATATTTAATATATAATATAATATTGCAACAAAACTTAATGTCAACAAAATTTCTACTTAAGTTGATTGTAGTTTATTTAAGTTAATATGATATGCTTACATGCTTATATTAATATAAAAACTTTTATCAGAACTTAAGTTCAACCTTGATCAGAACTTAATTTTTAATTTAAGTTGAATGCTGGGGTATTATATTTAATATGTATTATACCTAATACTCACAAAATTAGTATTTAAATTATCGTAAATTTCATTCTATATATACGATATATATATATCACCTACAACTATGTATTTTAATCATTAATGTTAACTTACATCTAAACTTAATTCGACATATATCTAAACTTAAGTTGAACTTAAGCTGAACATAACTTAAGTCATATAACATAAGTTTATTATATAATTAAATATATTTTTTAATTTATTATTCTTACAACTTAAGTTTCTACTTACATTATGTAACATAAGTTTATAAAATATAATATAATATTACATCAACACTTAATGTCAACAAAAAGTCTACTTATACATAGGTTTATATATATATATATATATATATAAATATTTAATTAAGTAAACTTACTATTATATATATATAATTTAAATATATTTAAATTTAATTTATGTCATATAACATAAGTTTATTATATACTTAAAATATGTTTACATTTATTGTTCTTATAACTTACGTTTCTACCTTAAGTTAAACTTACGTTATGTAACATAAGTTTATAAAATATAATATTTAATATATAATATAATATTGCATCAAAACTTAATATCAACAACAATTCTACTTAAGTTAATTGTAGTTTATTTAAGTTAATATGATATGCTTACATGCTTATATTAATATAAAAACTTATATCAGAACTTAAGTCCAACCTACATCAGAACTTAAGTTCAAATTAAATCAGAACTTAATTTTTGATTTAAGTTGAATGCTGGGGTATTATATTTAATTTGTATTATACTTAATACTAACAAAATTAGTATTTAAATTATCGTACATTTTATCCTATATATACGATATATATATTTTCAATATTATAAACTAATCTGATACGTGTTCCTCTATGAACCGAAAACATTAAACAAAGGACATAACACAGATAGCCAATATGTCCATATATATGTATATATATTTATATATATATATGTATATATATATATATATATATATATATATATATATATATATATATATATATATATATATATATATAAACATATATATTTTAATCTTTAATATTAACTTTAGTATACTATTATAATAATAAAATGTAATCTCGTCATACACATATAGGAGGAAGGCTTCAGTTTACTCGACAAAAGGATATTCTTCGTATGTGTACTGGCTACGTTGATGTTACTTGCGGTGTGTGTCGGATTTGTTAGGAGACTGAAAAATAGGAATAATTACGGAGAGATGCATATCGAAAATGTATGGAGTATGAATGAGGATAAAGAGTTATACAGGGGCGGATACAGGAATTTTTCAAGGGGGGGGGGCTGACATTCAAATAAAAGTATATTTTTAAAATAAGACATATTTACTATGATAATATTCAATTGATATATAAATTAAATACTATATTAAATTAAATAGAATAATATTTTATATTTTATTGAATAAAAACTATTAATCCAATATATTAATCAATTGCATTATTCTTGGATTACGTATTTCAAATTTGGAAATAATATAATCAAAATCGATCTCTATGTCTTTATGTATATATAAAGAAATTCTTTTTAGTTGATCTTCACTCATAATCGAAGGTAAATATGTATTTATTATTCTTAATCGGTTAAATGAACGTTCACATTCACACAAGGTAACTGGAGTAGTAGCCATCAATAAAAGCATTTCATAGATATTAGAAAAAATGTATAGGTATACCTATATACCTATAATAATATATATAAATTATAAATTATTTAATAATTTCAATTTACCTTGCCATGTTATCGAGTACTTGAGTACTGGTCGTAACAATTTGTATTGTATTAGGTATACCTATATCTATAGATATTTATTTTCTGTCCATTTAACTTCCCAACAAATCAATTCGGTTTGTATTAAATGTATCTTTGGTAAATCATCTTTTACTAATTCATAAAACTTTAATATATTTTCTTTTCATGAATCCTTGTTTTCATTCATTACTTTTGGAATTAATAATGCTCCAAGAGATATATACAATATGTATATATTGGATCCTTCTTTCATCTCCATTATCAAATGATCCAAGAATGGAATATATATTACTTTTTTTTAAATACTCTTCAGATGATGAAGCAGGTGTCTTTATTTAACCTTGGTAAAGAAATTCCTTCATTTGAATATGATAATAAATGTGACGCTTCTTCATTCCATTCTAATTGTACTTCATCAATATTATCTCTACAAACTTGTATCCCTTTAATTACACTTTGAATATCATGATTTGCCTTATATGCGTCTATTGACCTACCCTGGAGAGCATTTGTTAAATTTTCTATGAAATTAATTGAATTATTACATACAATTAATGACATACTAAATTGAGTATTAATCATAGAATTGTAAAGACCGTTAGCTTTTGTTATACTTTCTGAATTCCATATTTTATCTTCATATATTTCTAACATTTTTCAAGTATTGCTTGATACAGTTTGATAAATACTCGCAAAGCATCATGTCTGGCAACCGATCTCGTTTTACTTTAACTAATTTCTTTTTAGAAGATTCAACACAAATTTGTGTAAAATTTTCTTCTAATAAATCTTGCCTCTTTTCAGAATATTTAAAAAATATGCAGATTTCTAACAATATGCTTACCATATTTTGAATTAACGACATTTTGCATTCATATACTATTGATATATTTAATACATGTGATCTATAGTATACATGTGTAGAGTTAGTGTTCTTATTCAGAATTATAGTTGACGCTCATTTTATTTTGCCAGATATATTTCCTGCTCCATAGTATCCTTACCCTCTTAAATGTTCAATATTTAATTCAGATTTAATTAGTGTATCCATAATCAAGTTAGCTTTACTTTCTCCACTAAGATGTTCACATCCTAATATTTTAACTTTAAAAACATTTTCTATCAAGTTAACTACAATTTTAGTGGGAAACCACTTTACTTTCCGGCAACTTGCCTGAAATATAATAACTTTATAGGAGTATTCCATTACAACTTGATATAATAATTTTTTAAAGTTACAATATTTCAAGTAAGTTGCCGGAAAATCTTATATATAAGTATAGTGGGATACCCCTTTAATATTGATTTAAATTTTTCTCTGTTGCATTAAATTTACTTAGATATGTTATTGTTGACTTGCATTATAGCTGATTGCAGCATGCTTCTTATTTTCTATCACTGCAATAAAACGAGAATTTTCTTCCAAAGAGTTATTGTGGTAAATATATCAACTATAATTGATTCAAATTTTCTTAAATCTGCAATCGAATCTTTAAACTTAATCATGGACGAAGTGACACATTTTCCAACTTGATTGTGATTAATTTTTAAATGAAAAATATATGGTATATACAATCGGCCATTTAAAGATTCACCCTACCTATAATTGATATTGAATGTTTTGCTGATTTAACCATATTATCTATTTTTAAATCATATATTTTACAATCATGAGGGGGGGGGGCTAGAGCCCCCCTAGCCCCCCCTGTATCCACCCCTGGTTATATGTATGTGGAACTTGTCTGACCATACTGTCTGATGTTTTATACATTAGCATATATATATATTATGGTGGAGTCAATTTTGAAATGGGTATGGCGACATATATTGCAATTATTGAACTGCACATGTATTCTTAAATCACTGACGCGAGACATAAACATTTCATAATTCACTCTAACCTAATATATATATATATATACATTAACCCACGATCATTTTAAATGATATATACTATACTATAGTATATAAAGGTATACTATAGTGTATATTGTATATATATATATATATATATATATATATATATATAGTATACTTGTTGTTGATGTTTTTTTTACATTTATATATCCATATATATATATATTATATATTTTATAAATATGAAATAGAAACAGCAGTGAAGGTATATATATACAGGTAGGTATACCACCACTGCTGTTTCGGAGTCTGTATACAAGCATGCTTGTACTAGCGATGTTGCTACTTTAGCTGAGGACTTGGCAATCAGAATAACGGAATCGGAGATCAGCGACGATTTCGAAAATGTCAGTGAAGATGAAGATGTGGATGATCTTAATATACACAACTATAAAGCGGGAATATAATACTAATATCCATTGTTTAGGACAATACACATATTTAACAACGTATATAAATATATGTATCGACCTAAATAATGGATATTAGTGCTATATTCCATAATTTATACGCATTAGTTTATTGTACTTTTTAATACATCCATATAGGAATCTAATTATTCATTTATGAGTATATATATATATATAAGTATATACTTGTGAATGTAATTTAAATTATGTTAAATATATAATATTAACGTGGTGATAAATATTCTTAATTTGACTTACTTAATGAATATTTATTAATTTAAAAATAATAAATTATAATATAATATGTTGAATATAGTATAATTAACTATACTGAAATATTAGTTAATATAGATATATTGATAAAGAACACGATATATGTGTTAAAGATTCACACATACAAGTTTGTGTGCAATATCAACACACCTATATGTATACACAGATGAACACGCCCCTTAACTTATTAATTATATAACTTGTGCATTCTTTTAATAAGATTAATATATATATATGTTGGGAATTTATATGTATATTATAATATCTGATTTTATATTAAAACTTTTATCCTATATTATGACATAAATATAATTATATTTGCAATGACTGAATGAATAAATATATGTGCTTCTATAGAGATATTTTATATTTATTCCGTATTTAAAACTTTTGATATTAAAAAATCATTTATTCATTATCTGATATATTTTTAGACTTGTAAATCTTTTTAAATAATATTAATAGTGTAGATAACAACATTCCTAATATACCAATTGTTCATATATAAATGGTAAATTATTATAAATTTGCAATGACAGAATGAATAAATATCAATGTTTCTATAGAGATATTTGTATATTTCTTCCGTATACGGAATAAAATATATTAAATATATTTAAAACTTTAAATATTAAAAAAATCATTTATTCATTATATGATATATTTTTAGAATTGTACATTTTTTAAACTTATATTAATATTGTTGATAACAACATTCCTAATATACCAAATTTGTTCATATATAAAACGCATACATTTTATGTATTAAACATTTTCTTCTATAATCAAAATATTTCCCGATAGAGGGAAATAGGTCGAACATAGTCTAAAATGACAGTTTAACGTAATTATGATCGGTGTAGAGGTGGAAATCAAAAAATTCACCCGAATGACAATTCTACTATCCTAGAGAATTAGTAGCCATTTACATTTTGTAAATCCGTATAGCCGTTTTCTTAAACATAGGACGCATAGGGGAGAGAACGGAGTAGTGGCCGATAATGTATATATCTCAGCATACTTCTAATATATCAATACATATTGAATTTTAAGATCTTATTTTTTTTAACTACCTATAAATCATATAGGTTTAGAATACCGTGATTTCACTTTTATAAATTACTGAATATTATTAACGATTTCTTAGGCATTACAAAAGGCATATATGCCATTGTATACAGAAGCATTAAATAAAGCAAGTACGGGGTAGTGGCCGATAGTATCATAATATGCAATAGGTGTCTCGTAATGTATTCGATTTATATTTTTAAATTATATAATATTAAATATATTATATAAAATTATATTTATGATTCATTCGCACCTTATTTGTTTCAATGATTTAAATATTTACACACACACACACTCACACACATAAATAAGTTTAATAAATATAATCATGTTTTTGCTCAAATTTGACAACAATTGACTATGTAATAAATTAGAGTAATTAATTAATTATTTAAAACAAAATTTACTTTATATTATAGAAATTGTGATCATCTAAATATTATATATAGAACTTGTTATCCTATTTAGCAATATTTAAGCGTTACTTAAAATGACCACTACTCCGTTCCGTCCCCTATATATAAATAAATAGATAAATATTTAATTAAATTAACTTTCTATTATATATATATAATTTAAATATATTTAAATTTATTTTATTACACCATAACTATTTTAAACTTACATCATTTAACATCAGATACTAATATTTATTTAAATATGTTATCTTACATCTAAACTTAATTCGACTTACATCTAAAATTAAGTTGAACATAACTTAAGTTTATTATATAATTAAATATATGTTTAAATTTATTGTTTTTACAACTTAAGTTTCTACCATAATTTAAACTTACGTTATGTAATATAAGTTTATATAATATAATATTTAATATATAATATAATATTGCATAAAAACTTAATGTCAACAAAAGTTCTACTTAAGTTAATTGTAGTTTATTTAAGTTAATATTATATGTTTACATGCTTATATTAATATAAAAACTTATATCAGAACTTAAGTTCAACCTACATCAGAACTTAAGTTCAAATTAAATCAGAACTTAATTTTTGATTTAAGTTGAATGCTGGGGTATTATATTTAATATCTATTATACTTAATACTCATAAAATTAGTATTTAAATTATCGTACATTTTATTCTATATATACGATATATATATATATATATATATATATATACAACTATGTATTTTAATCATTAATGTTAACTTTAGTTATAATAAAACGTAATCTCGTCATACACATATAGGAGGAAATCTTCACTTTACTCGCCAAAAGAATCTTCTTCATGTGCGTACTGGCTACGTTAATGTTACTTGCGGTGTGTGTCGGATTTGTTAGGAGACTGAGAAATAGGAATAATTACGGAGAGATGAATATCGAAAATATATGGAATATGAATGAGGGTAAAGAGTTATATGTATGTGGAACTTGTCTGACCATACTGTCTGATGTTTTATACATTAGAATATATATATATATATATATATATTAGGGTGGAGTGAATTTTGAAATGGATATGGCGACATATATTGACATTATTGAACTGCACATTTATTCTTAAATCACTGACGTGAGACATAAACATTTCATAATTCACTCTAACCTAATATATATATACATTAACCCACGATCTTTTTAAATGATATATATACTATACTATTGTATATAAAGGTATACTATAGTGTATATTGTATATATATATATATATATATATATATAAATGTTCCCCACCACACCTATATGTTATAATAATTAAATATATGTCAATAACAACCCAACACATTAATGATGATGACAACTCGGAGAAAGATACACAGAAAACAATACTGGATGTATGTTATACCATCATATCTATAATAAAAGTCGTTACTTTTCTATATTAATATATAAATAAATATAATTATTTATATATATATATATATATATATATATATATATATATATATAGTATACTTGCGGTGGATGTTTTTTTTACAATTATATATCCATATCCATATATATATTATATAATTTATAAATATAAATATGAAATAGAAACAGCAGTGAAGGTATATATACAGGTAGGTATACCACCACTACTGTTTCGGAGTCTGTATACAAGCATACTAGTACTAGCGATGTTGCTACTTTAGCTGAGGACTTGGCAATGAGAATAACGGAATCGGAGATCAGCGAAGAATTTGAAAATGTCAGTGAAGATGAAGATGTGGGTGATCTTAATATACACAACTATAAAGGTATATAATACTAATATCCATTGTTTAGGACAATACACATATTTAACAACGTATATAAATATATGTATTGGCCTAAATAATGGATATTAGTGTTATATTCCTTAATTTATACGCATTAGTTTATTGTACTTTTTAATACACCCATATAGGAATCTAATTATTCATATATGAGTTTATATATATATAAGTATATACTTGTGCATGTTATTTACATCATGTTAAATATATAACATTAACGTACGTTAATAAATAACACGTGTTGATAAATATACTTAATTTGACTTAATGAATATTTATTAATTTAAAAATGATAAATTATAATATAATATTTTAAATATAATATCATTAACTATACTGACATATTAGTTAATATAGATATATTGATAAAGAATACGATATATGTGTTAAAGATTTATACATACAAGTTTGTGTGCAATATCAACACATCTATATGTATACACAGATGAACACACTCTTAACGTATTAATATATAACTTGTGCATTTTTATTAATAAGATTAATATATATATATATATATATATTGGGAATTTATATATATATATTAAAATATATGATTTTATATTAGAATTTATCTTTATATTATGACATACATATAATTATATTTGCAATGGCTGAATGAATAAATATTAGTGCTTCTATATATAGAGATATTTTATATTTATTCCGTATTTAAAACTTTTGATATTAAAAAAAATCATTTATTCATTATCTGATATATTTTTAGACTTGTAAATCTTTTTAAATAATATTAATAGGTTGACCTATTAACCTATTGTTGATAACAACATTCTAATATACCAAATGTTCATATATAAATGGCCAATCATCATTACAATATCAAATACAATATCTGATGTTTAAGATTATTGCAAATTCTGATATCATACCTATATCCCTATTTAAAGAGATTATTCGTGATATGTTATTATATAATATATTTCCATAAGAAAAAGCAATACAAGAGGTAAATGTAGTTAACATAAGTATCTAGTTTAACGTCATTTCTAGTTTATTAAAATAAAATAAATAAACATTATTTATTATTTAAATATATTCTGTTAAGTCAATTTATATTTTATATAGCGTATTTGCTAATATAATTATATAGTATATATACTATTATATAATGAGAATATTCTAACATATTTGTTAAATGTAGTACTGTAGTAGGAGTACCTATTAGTAGTATACATATAATTCAACTTAAAAGTTCAAAACTTAAGTTTAACTTCAATTAAAAACTTAAGTTGAACTTAAATGTATATGTATAAGGTCATAGGTAAAATTCTAAATATATATTTACCATTTATATTATATTTATTATCAGCAATGTATTAACTCATATATTACAATATACTATATAATTTTATTTGTTATATTTATAACTTAAATTCAAAAATAATAACATTTTTATATTGAATACAATATTTAATAAATATTCAATTGTTATATATTCAATATTAAGAAATTAGTTCAAAAAATATACAATTAAATTGACTTACTTTTATATAGTTAACTAGCTGTCTACGGCGTTGCCCGGGTATTATACTTGTAGCGGGATCGTTAGCAATGTAGATGTAAACAAAGATTTAATTATTGGAAACAATTTATTTATTTTATATATATATAAGTATACTTATATGCACTAAATATTAAGTATTTATAAATGTTTAAATTACTTCGTTAAATATAGCGAAAACGTAAACGTTATCACCGTTTATTTCTATTTACGAATGCATTAAAGTAAAGTTTATATAACTACATGTTTACTATAGGCCTCACATTCGTATACATTTTATGTATGAAACATTTTTTCTAAAATCAAAAAATTTCCCGATATAGGGAAATAGGTCGAACATAGTCTAAAAGGACAGTTTTACGTAATTATGATCGGTGGAAATTAAAAAATTCATCCGAATGACAATTCTACTGACCTAGAGAATTAGTAGCAATTTAAATTTTGTAAATCCATCCAGTCGTTTTCTTAAACATAGAACGCATAAGTGAGAGAATGGAATAGTAGCCGATAATATATATGCAGCATACTTCTAATATATCGATAAATATTGAATTTTAATATCATATTTTTGTTGAACTACCTATAAAATATATAGGTTTAGAATATTGTGATTTCACTTTTATAAATTACTGAATATTATTAACGATTTGTTAGGCATCATAAAAGGAATACAAAATCATTAAAATAAGGCAAGTCCGGGGTAGTGGCCGCTAGTATCAGAATATGCAATAGATGTCTCGTAATGTATTCGATTTATATTTTTAAATTATATAATATTAAATAATTATATTTATGATTCATACGCACCTTATTTGTTTCAATGATTTAATTATATACACACACACTCACACACATAAATAAGTATACATATATATAATCATGTTTTTGTTAAAATTTGACAAAAAATGATTATGTAATAAATTAGAGTAATTAATTAATTATTAAAAAAATGTACTTTATATTATAGACATTTTTATCATCTAAATATTATATATAGAACTTTTTATCCTATTTAGAACCATGTAAGCGTTAATTAAAAAGACCACTACTCCGTTCCGTCCCCTATATATAAATAAATAAATAAATATTTAATTAAATTAACTTTCTTATATATATAGAATTTAAATATATTTAAATTTATTATATTACACCATAACTATATTAAACTTACATCATTTAACATCAGATATTAATATTTATTTAAATATGTTATCTTACATCTAAACTTAATTCGACATACATCTAAACTTAAGTTGAACTTAAGCTGAACATAACTTAAGTCATATATATGACATAAGTTTATTATATAATTAAATATATGTTTAAATTTATGTTTTTCTTATGACTTAAGTTTCTACCTTAAGTTAAACTTACGTTATGTAACATAAGTTTATAAAATATAATATTTAATATATAATATAATATTGCATAAAAACTTAATGTCAACACAAATTCTACTTAAGTTAATTGTAGTAAGTTAATAATATATGCTTACATGCTTATATTAATATAAAACTTATATCAGAACTTAAGTTCAACCTACATCAGAAATTAAGTTCAAATTAAGTCATAATTAATTAAGTAAACCAAACTGTTAATATAATATGCTGAACATGTGTAATATTTATCAGTTCAACAGTTCTTAGTTTTTAATTGTAATATATTCAAAATGGCGTATAAATTTATAAATATTAATATATATATCTTATCACATTATTCTCTCATTGTATATTTAATTACTATAATATAAAAAAAATGTATATTTTTTTTTATTCAAATCTGTTAATCTCATAAAATTTACATATCTGTTGAACTCTATACAAATGTAATATGTTGAACATGTTCAATTTAAACATCTGTTGAACTCTATACAAATGTAATATGTTGAACATATTCAATTTACACATCTGTTGAACTCTATACAAATGTAATATGTTGAACATATTCAATTTACACATATGTTGAACTCTATACAAATGTAATATGTTGAACATATTCAATTTACACATCTGTTGAACTCTATACAAATGTAATATGTTGAACGTATTAATTTAACATTTTTGTAAAATAATTAAATTATATATAATTACATATATGTAAATATTACATAACCATGTATTTTAATATATATGATTAAATATTAGGAAAATAGTGCAAATATAAGGAAACTAATGTTGTCAACATTTAAATATAGTGTGTAAAATTTATATTAATTATTATATTATATAAATAATAAATATAATTAATTAATTAATACTATTAATTTATAATATTATATATATGTATACTTAATAATGATTACTCACTTATAATACTCATCTACATATATTTATATATTAATAAGTACTACTTATACCTACTTATAAATACTATATTATAATTGTTAACATATACAATAATTTTACAAATCCAATACAATATCTGAAGTTGTTTTATGTATGTATACCACATATATGTGCACACTATAGCATGCTATACATATATATATATATATATATTTACATATATATATATATATATATATATATATATATATATATATATATATGTTATAAAGGGAAGTCTGCGGATATATCTATTAATTAATGTAATATACACGTATGTCGGATTGAATTAAATTCAATTCGGTCATTACGTAATAACAATATATCTGCATGTATAAATTGCTTTAGTCTTCACGCTCGGTTGATTGCATAACATGTGTACATTTCTATTTTGTAATTAAATGTTTTATTATTTGTATTAATTTGTATTCGTTTTGTCATTTATATTTGTTATGGTGTATGTATATGTCGTGTCATTCGTTTTATATAAAAGGAACGCGCTCGTTGAGATTGATACAATTTTGATTCTGTACCTCACCAGGTTGGTACTTATTATCATTGTCGTTACAATATTTTTTACTATATTATTATTATTATTATTATTATTATTTATGTTATCATACAGGTATTTGTGGAAATAAAGTTATATAATAACTTCACTTTGTTACATATATATATTCTTTAATATTATGTTTTAACATCCCTATATTTAGGTTGAAGCTTTATCAAGATTAGGTGAATGCAACATTGGGGAAATAATTTTGTCTATGTTTAAATAGATTGCATCTAAACAAGTATGGTGCCATTATTCTCAGTGCTGTCAACGAGGATAAATTTATTTTGCCCAAACAAAATGATACAAATGTATAACTGGTTAGTTTATATTATGTTAACATTAATTTACTATAAATACACTTAGGTTATTATGTCCTATTATAAGATAAATATAAGTTAAATATTCATATTCATATTTATTAAAGTTTAAATGTATACCCTATTTTATATATTAATTATATATTAATTAATATTTATATTAATAATTATATATATCATAGAGGCTACATTAAGAATTCATGAACATGCAGTAATAAAAGATATAGAAAAATGTATCGACACCCAACTTACAAATTGTAAACGAAAAAAGAAGGAGATGCAAGAAAATTATAATTAATAAAATTGTAATTTAATTAAATGATTTAATTTAATATATAGGACATCTGCTAAACTTGATACATTTTACATATGCTCAACATAATCAAAATGCAACATGTTCAACTCAATACAATTTACATATGCTCAACATAATCAAAATACAACATGTTCAACTGAATACATTTTAAATATGCTCAACATAATCAAAATGCAACATGTTCAACCACACCAAAAAATGTAGCAAAATGAATATGTTCAACATGTTAACAATTACATATGTTCAGCATATTATATTAACAGTTTGGTTTACTGGTATATAGGAGGAAAGCTTCAGTTAACTCGCCAAAAGGATATTCTTCATATGTGTACTGGCTACGTTGATGTTAGTTGCGGTGTGTGTCGGAGTTGTTAGAAGACTGAACAATAGGAACAATTACGGAGAGATGAATATCGAAAATATATGGAATATGAATGAGGGTAAAGAGTTATGTATGTGGAACTTGTCTGACCATACTGTCTGATGTTTTATATATTATAATATATATATATATATTAGGGTGAAGTGAATTTTGAAATGGTTATGGCGAGTTGATTATGCTCGCGTTAGTGATTTAAGTATACATGTGAATTTATTGAAATTATTGAACTCCACATGTATTCTTAAATCACTAACGCGAGAACAGCATTACGCATAGAACAGTTACCGCAGTCTTCAATCGGTCAATATTATTTTAAGTGCAATAATGAAACAGATAAACTCACTCTGTTGATGAATATATATGGTACGATCACTACTGGCCAATCAATTATCTTCTGTTACATAAAGTGGGAAGTATTATTTTATTTTTGTTTGTTCTGTATTATATTTTGTTATAAATTTATTTTTGTAATAGAAAATTCGGGTTTTTTATATCTATATTTCAAATATAATTTTAAATAATAATTGTATACTAGTGTATACTATATTATAGTATAAAAAGGTATACTATAGTATATATTGTATATATATATATATATATACATGTTCCCCACCACACCTATAGGTTATACTAATTAAACATATGTCAATAACATCCCAACACATTAATAATGATGACAACTCGGAGAAAGATACACAGAACACAATACTGGATGTATGTTATACCATCATATCTATAATAAAAGTCGTTACTTTTCTATATTAATATATAAATAAATATAATTATTTATTTATATATATATATATATATATATATATATATATATATATATAGTATATACCATCATATCTATAATAAAATCGTTACTTTTTCTATATTAATATATAAATAAAAGTAATTATTTATTTATATATATACTTGTGGTGGATGTGTTTTTTTTACAATTATATATCCATATATATATTATATAATTTATAAATATGAAATAGAAACAGCAGTGAAGGTATATATGCAGGTAGGTATACCACCACTGCTGTTTCGGAGTCTGTATACAAGCATGCTTGTACTAGCGATGTTGCTACTTTAGCTGAGGACTTGGCAATGAGAATAACGGAATCGGAGATCAGCGACGATTTAGAAAATTCAGTGAAGATGAAGATGTGGGTGATCTTAATATACACAATTATAAAGCGGGAATATAATACTAATATCCATTGTTTAGGACAATACACATATTTAACAACGTATATAAATATATGTATCGGCCTAAATAATGGATATTAGTGTTATATTCCTTAATTTATACACATTAGTTTATTGTACTTTTTAATACATCCATATAGGAATCTAATTATTCATATATGAGTTTATATATATATATATATATATATATATATATATAAGTATATACTTGTGCATGTAATTTACATCATGTTAAATATATTATAACGTGTTGATAAATATACATAATTTGACTTACTTAAGTGATATTTATTAATTTAAAAATGATAAATTATAATATAATATTTTAAATACAGTATAATTAACTATACTGACATATTAGTGAATATAGATATATATATATATATATATAAAGAACACGATATATGTGTTAAAGATTCATACATACAAGTTTGTGTGCAATATCAACACACCTATATGTATACACAGATGAACACACCCTTAACTTATTAATTATATAACTTTTGCATTATTTTAATAAGATTAATATATATATTGGGAATATATATGTATATTATAATATCTGATTTTATATTAGAAATTTTATCTTTATAGTATGACATCAATATAATTAATATAATTATATTTGCAATGACTGAATGAGTATCAGTGTTTCTATAGAGATATTTTTATATTTCTTCCGTATACGCAATAAAATATATTAAATATATTTAAAACTTTAAGTATTAAAAAAATCATTTATTCATTATCTGATATATTTTTAGACTTGTAAATATGTTAAACTAATATTAATATTGTTGATAACAACATTCCTAATATACCAAATTTGTTCATATATAAACCCATACATTTTATGCGTGAAACATTTTCTTCTAAGGTCCAAAATTTTCCCGATAGAGGAAAATAGGTCGAAAATAGCTCTAAAAGGACAGATTTACGTAATTATGATCGGTGTAGAGGTGTAAATCAAAAAATTCATCCGAATGACAATTCTACTGTCCTAGAGAATTAGTAGCCATTTAAATTTTGTAAATCCGTCCAGTCTTTTTCTTAAACATATAACGCATAGGAGATAGAACGGAGTAGTGTCCCATAATGTATATGCCTCAGCATACTTTTAATATATCGATACATATTGAATTTTAAGATCCTATTTTTTTTGAACTACCTATAAATCATATAGGTTTAGAATACTGTGATTTCACTTTTATAAATTACTGAATATTATTAACGATTTATTTGGCATTAAAAAAGGCATACAAAAGTATTACAATAAGGCAAGTCCGGGATAGTGGCCAATAGTATCAGAATATTCAATAGATGTCTCGTAATATATTCGATTTATATTTTTAAATTATAAAATATTAAATAATTATATTAATATAATCATAAATTTATGATTCATACGCACCTTATTTATTTCAATGATTTACACACATACTCACACACTTAAATAAGTATAAATATATATAATAATGTTTTTGTTAAAATTTGACAACAAATGATTATGTAATAAATTAGAGTAATTAATTTATTATTTAAAAAAAAGTTTCTTTATATTATAGACATTTTGATCATCTAAATATTATGTATAGAACTTGTTATCCTAGTTAGCACCATTTAAGCTTCAATTAAAACGACTACTACTCCGTTCCGTCCCCTATATATAAATAAATAAATATTTAATTAAATTAACTTTCTATTATATATATAGAATTTAAGTATAATTAAATTTATTTTATTACACCATAACTATATTAAACTTACATCATTTAACATCAGATACTAATATTTATTTAAATATGTTATCTTACATCTAAACTTAACTCGACTTACATCAAAACTTAAGTTGAACATAACTTAAGTCATATAACATAAGTTTATTATATAATTAAATATATGTTTAAATTTATTGTTCTTACAACTTAAGTTTCTACCATAAGTTAAACTTACGTTATGTAATATAAGTTTATATAATATAATATTTAATATATAATATAATATTGCAACAAAACTTAATGTCAACAAAAGTTCTACTTAAGTTGATTGTAGTTTATTTAAGTTAATATGATATGCTTACATGCTTATATTAATATAAAAACTTTTATCAGAACTTAAGTCCAACCTACATCAGAACTTAAGTTCAAATTAAATCAGAACTTAATTTTTGATTTAAGTTGAATGCTGGGGTATTATATTTAATATGTATTATACCTAATACTCACAAAATTAGTATTTAAATTATCGTAAATTTCATTCTATATATACGATATATATATCACCTACAACTATGTATTTTAATCATTAATGTTAACTTACATCTAAACTTAATTCGACATATATCTAAACTTAAGTTGAACTTAAGCTGAACATAACTTAAGTCATATAACATAAGTATATTATATAATTAAATATATTTTTTAATTTATTATTCTTACAACTTAAGTTTCTACTTACATTATGTAACATAAGTTTATAAAATATAATATAATATTGCATCAACACTTAATGTCAACAAAAAGTCTACTTATACATAGGTTTATATATATATATATATATATATATATATATATAAACCTATGTATTTTAATCATTAATGTTAACTTTAGTTATAATCAAACGTAATCTCGTCATACATATATAGGAGTAAGGCTTCACTTTACTCGCCAAAAGGATATTATAAATATGTGTACTGGCTACGTTGATGTTACTTGCGGTGTGTGTCGGATTTGTTAGGAGACTGAGAAATAGGAACAATTACGGAGATGTGCATATCGAAAATGTATGGAGTATGAATGAGGATAAAGTTATATGTATGTGGAACTTGTCTGACCATACTGTCTGATGTTTTATACAATAGAATATACATATATATATATATGTATATTAGGGTGGAGTGAATTTTGAAATGGGTATGGCGACATTAATTGAAATTATTGAACTGCACATGTATTCTTAAATCACTGACGCAAGACATAAACATTTCATAATTCACTCTAAACTAATATATATATATATATATATATATATATATATATATATATATACATTAACCCACGATCATTTTAAATGATATATACTATATTATAGTATAAAAAGGTATACTACAGTGTATATTGTATATATATATATATATACATGTTCACTACCACACCTATATGTTATAATAATTAAACATTTTCAATAACAACCCAACACATTAATAATGATGACAACACGGATAAAGATACACAGAACACAATACTGGATGTATGTTATACCATCATATATATAATAAAGTCGTAACTTTTCTATATTAATATATAAATAAATATAATTATTTATTTATATATATATATATAGTATACTTGTTGTGGATGTTTTTTTTTTACAATTATATATCCATATATATATATATTATATAATTTATAAATATAAATATGAAATAGAAACAGCAGTGAAGGTATATATACAGGTAGGTATACCACCACTGCTGTTTCGGAGTCTGTATACAAGCATGCTTGTACTAGCGATGTTGCTACTTTAGCTGAGGACTTGGCAATGAGAATAACGGAATCGGAGATCAGCGAAGAATTTGAAAATGTCAGTGAAGATGAAGATGTGGGTGATCTTAATATACACAACTATAAAGGTATAT
This sequence comes from Osedax fenrisi, assembly GCA_964019155.1. Lineage (NCBI taxonomy): Eukaryota > Metazoa > Annelida > Polychaeta > Sabellida > Siboglinidae > Osedax > Osedax fenrisi. Next base: position 70,558,705 of record OZ025243.1, on the reverse strand, counting down.
AATACTAATATCCATTGTTTAGGACAATACACATATTTAACAACGTATATAAATATATGTATTGGTCTAAATAATGGATATTAGTGTTATATTCCTTACTTTATACACATTAGTTTATTGTACTTTTTATACATCCATATAGGAATCTAATTATTCATTTATGAGTATATATATATATATATATAAGTATATACTTGTGAATGTAATTTAAATTATGTTAAATATATAATATTAACGTGGTGATAAATATTCTTAATTTGACTTACTTAATGAATATTTATTAATTTAAAAATGATAAATTATAATATAATATATTATAATATTATAACATATATTTTAAATACAGTATCATTAACTATACTGAAATATTAATTAATATATACATATTTATAAAGAACACGATATATGTGTTAAAGATTCATACATACAAGTGTGTGTGTGCAATATCAACACACCTATATGTACACACAGATGAACACGCCCTTAACTTATTTATTATATAACTTGTCCATTCTTTTAATAAGATTAATATATATATATGTTGGGAATTTATATGTATATTATAATATCTGATTTTATATTAGAACTTTTATCCTTATATTATGACATAAATATAATTATATTTGCAATGACTGAATGAATAAATATATGTGCTTCTATAGAGATATTTTATATTTATATCGTATTTAAAACTTTTTATATTAAAAAAATCATTTATTCATTATCTGATATATTTTTAGACTTGTAAATCTTTTTAAATAATATTAATATTGTTGATAACAACATTCTAATATACCAAATATTCATATATAAATGGCCAATCATCATTACAATATCAAATACAATATCTGATGTTTAAGATTATCGCAAATTCTGATATCATACCTATATCCCTATTTAGAGGTTATTCGTGATATGTTATTATATAATATATTTCCATGAGAAAAAGCAATACAAGAGGTAATGTAGTTAATATAAATATCTAGTTTAACGTAATTTCTAGTTTATTAAAATAAAATAAATAATAATATTTTATTATTTAAATATATTCTGTTAGGTCAATTTATATTTTATATAACGTATTTTCTAATATAATTATATAGTATATATAATATTATATGAGAATATTCTAATATATTTATTAAATGTAGTACTAAAATGGGAGTACCTAGTAGCAGAAGTACATATCATTCAACTTACAAGTTCAAAACTTAATTTTGGCCTCAATTAAAAACTCAATTGAGTTAGAAATTTTTACTTAAGTTGAACTTAAATTTATAAGGTCATAAATATATATATTTACCATTTCTATTATATTTATTATTAGCAATGTATTAACTCATATTACAATATATTATATAATTTTATTTATTATATTTCTAACTTAAATTCAAATATAATTACATTTTTATATTGAATACAATATTTATTAAAAATCGTTAAAATAAAAATTGTTACATATTCATATTCAATATTAAGTATGTAGTTCAAAAAAAATGTATAATGTATCAATATAATTACGATTACAATTAAAATTGAGGTATAATGATCATATATCATTTTAATAATATTATGATCACTTTGAAAAATATATAGGATTACTTACAAATAATGTTAGCTATTACATTAATTTACTTATTTATTAAATTCAGCATAACTTAAATATCAAATAAAATAATAAATATAATTTGCGTCAATAATAATATAATAAATCTATTAAAAAAATAATTTATAATATGATACATTTTATTAAAAAAAATATGTAAAAATATAAAATAATGTAGAATTTTTTTAAAAATCTCAAAAATGAGGGAAATATTTCAAAAAATATATTTAAATCTATTGTTCTAAAAATATTAAAAACAAATAATATTATACATAATATTATAATAATATTTAAAAAATATAAAAAAATATTTTAAAAAAAATAAAAAATATACAAAATATTAAAAAATATATTTTTTTAAATTGTCGAAAAATATTTTTTTAAATCTAAAAATTATTTCAAAATATTACAAAATGTATTTTAAAAAAATATTAAAAAATATATTTTTTTAAATGTTGAAAATACGAAATTAAAAAAATTCAGAACAAGATCTTGGTCGACCATTCAGGTTAACATTTATTATTATTTATTATTTATGAGTACAAATAACTATGAAGTTTCAATAAAAAATTGTATTTATAAATAATAGATAATATTTATTAGATATGCATATATATAATATGTACGATTGACTTAAAATAGACAGAAATTACATTAATAGAACATATTATTATATATAAAAGTGTGCCAGGTATCAAATATATAAATAAACAAATAATTTAATTAATTATTATTGTTTTTTTAAAACGAAAGTTTATTCATTTATTAAATTAATTTGACATATCTACATATCTACATTAATAGCGTTTTCATATCTATTATTAGCGTTTACATTAATCATTGTATCACGTCAGATGCATACTGGAGCGCCAGTATCCAGAGCGTAGTCATCAGCTGACCATAGCTCCGATAGATGACAATGACGACAGAGGAACTGCCACGAAGAGAATCGACTTCGTGCGATAGTTTCAAGAAGCCCTCAAAAGGATAAACGATTTTAACAAACGTAAAGCAAAGGTTTCGGTTACACGCCGTATTCATCCGGTACTAATTACGCCCATTTCCAGTAACATTCGTATCACGATGATTATTCTATGATTAACCACACGTCTCATAAATAATTGACCTAGTATATATATATATATATATATATATTCCTCCTATATGTGTATGATGAGATTACGTTTTAATATTATAATAGTATACTATTATAATAATAAAACGTAATCTCATCATACACATATAGGAGGAAGGCTTCAGTTTACTCGCCAAAAGGATATTCTTGATATGTGTACTGGCTACTTTGATGTTACTTGCGGTGTGTGTCGGAGTTGTGAGGAGACTAACTGATAGGAACAATTACTGAGAGATGCATATCGAAAATGAATGGAGTATGAATGAGTGTATGAAGAGTTATATGTATGTGGAACTTGTCTGACCATACTGTATGATGTTTTATACATTAGAATATATATATATAAGGGTGGAGTGAATTTTGAAAAATGGTTATGGTGATATATATTGAAATTATTGAACTGCACATGTATACATAAGAATATATTCTTAAATCACTAACGCGAGACATAACCATTTCAAAATTCACTCTAACCTAATATACATACATTAACCCACGATCATTTTAAATGATATATATATATATATATATACTATACTATTGTATATAAAGGTATACTATAGTATATAGCTATATATAGTATATATACTATATATAGTGTATATTGTATATATATATATATATATATATAAATGTTCCCCACCACACCTATATGTTATAATAATTAAACATTTGTCAATAACAACCCAACACATTACTAATGATGACAACTCGGAGAAAGATACACAGAAAACAATACTGGATGTATGTTATACCATCATATCTATAATAAAAGTCGTTACTTTTCTATATTAATATATAAATAAATATAATTATTTATATATATATATATATATATATATATATATATATATATATATATAGTATACTTGCGGTGGATGTTTTTGTTTACAATTATATATCCATATATATATATTTAATATAATTTATAAATATAAATATGAAATAGAAACAGCAGTGAAGGTATATATACAGGTAGGTATACCACCACTGCTGTTTCGGAGTCTGTATACAAGCATTCTTGTACTAGCGATGTTGCTACTGTAGCTGAGGACTTGGCAATCAGAATAACGGAATCGGAGATCAGCGACGATTTCGAAAATGTCAGTGAAGATGAAGATGTGGGTGATCTTAATATACACAACTATAAAGCGGGAATATAATACTAATATCCATTGTTTAGGACAATACACATATTTAACAACGTATATAAATATATGTATCGACCTAAATAATGGATATTAGTGCTATATTCCATAATTTATACGCATTAGTTTATTGTACTTTTTAATACACCCATATAGGAATCTAATTATTCATATATGAGTTTATATATATAAGTATATACTTGTGCATGTAATTTACATCATGTTAAATATATAACATTAACGTGTTGATAAATATACTTAATTTGACTTACTTAATGAATTATTTATTAATTTAAAAATAATAAATTATAATATAATATGTTGAATATAGTATAATTAACTATACTGAAATATTAGTTAATATAGATATATTGATAAAGAACACGATATATGTGTTAAAGATTCACACATACAAGTTTGTGTGCAATATCAACACACCTATATGTATACACAGATGAACACGCCCCTTAACTTATTAATATATAACTTGTGCATTCTTTTAATAAGATTAATATATATATGTTGGGAATTTATATGCATATTATAATATCTGATTTTATATTAGAACTTTTATCCTTATATTATGACATAAATATAATTAATATCATTATATTTGCAATGACTGAATAAATAAATATCAGTGTTTCTATAGACATGTTTCTATAGCTTTATACTTGTTCCGTATTTAAAACTTTAAATATTAAAAAAATCATTTATTTATTATATGATATATTTTTAGACTCGTAAATCTTTTAAACTAATATTAATATTGATGATAACAACATTCCTAATATAACACATTTTTTCATATATAAAACGCATACATTTTATGTGTGAAACATTTTCTTCGGAAAACAAAGATTTCCCGATAGAGATTTCCCGATAGGTCTAAAATAGCTCTAAAAGGACAGTTTTACGTAATTATGATCGGTGTAGATGTGGAAATCAAAAAATTCATCCGAATCACAATTCTACTGTCCTAGAGAAGTAGTAGCCATTTAAATTTTGTAAATCCGTCCAGCCGTTTTCTTAAACATAGGACGCACAGGGGAGAGAACGGAGTAGTGGCCGATAATGTATATATACATGCCTCAGCATACTTCTAATATATCGATAAATATTGAATTGTAATATCATATTTTTGTTGAACTACCTATAAAATATGTAGGTTTAGAATATCGTGATTTCACTTTTATAAATTACTGAATATTATTAACGATTTGTTAGGCATCATAAAAGGCATACAAAACCATTAAAATAAGGCAAGTCCGGGCTAGTGGCCGATAGTATCAGAATATGCAATAGATGTCTCGTAATGTATTCGATTTATATTTTTAAATTATATAATATTAAATAATTATATTTATGATTCATATGCACCTTATTTGTTTCAATGATTTAATTATATACACACATACGCACACACATACATAAATATAAATATATATATAATCATGTTTTTGTTAAAATTTGACAAAAAATTATTATGTAATACATTAGAGTAATTAATAAATTTGTTAAAAAAAAATTACTTTATATTATAGACATTTTGATCATATAAATATTATATATAGAACTTGTTATCATAGTTAGCACCATTTAAGCGTTAATTAAAACGACCACCACTCCGTTCCGTCCCTTATATATAAATAAATAAATAAATATTTAATTAAGTAAACTTACTATTATATATATAGAATTTAAATATATTTAAATTTAATTTATGTCATATAACATAAGTTCATTATATACTTAAAATATGTTTACATTTATTGTTCTTATAACTTACGTTTCTACCTTAAGTTAAACTTACGTTATGTAATATAAGTTTATAAAATATAATATTTAATATATAATATAATATTGCATCAAAACTTAATATCAACAACAATTCTACTTAAGTTAATTGTAGTTTATTTAAGTTAATATGATATGCTTACATGCTTATATTAATATAAAAACTTATATCAGAACTTAAGTTCAACCTACATCAGAACTTAAGTTCAAATTAAATCAGAACTTAATTTTTGATTTAAGTTGAATGCTGGGGTATTACATTTAATTTGTATTATACTTAATACTAACACAATTAGTATTTAAATTATCGTACATTTTAACCTATATATACGATATATATATTTTCAATATTATAAACTAATCTGATACGTGTTCCTCTATGAACCGAAAACATTAAACAAAGGACATAACACAGATAGCCAAGATGTCCATATATATGTATATATATATATTTATATATATATATGTACATATATATATATATATATATATATATATATATAAACATATATATATATATAAACATATATATTTTAATCTTTAATATTAACTTTAGTTTACTATTATAATAATAAAATGTAATCTCGTCATACACATATAGGAGGAAGGCTTCAGTTTACTCGCCAAAAGGATATTCTTAGTATGTGTACTGGCTACGTTGATGTTAGTTGCGGTGTGTGTCGGAGTTGTTAGAAGACTGAACAATAGGAACAATTACGGAGATATGAATATCGAAAATATATGGAATATGAATGAGGGTAAAGAGTTATGTATGTGGAACTTGTCTGACCATACTGTCTGATGTTTTATATATTATAATATATATATATATATTAGGGTGAAGTGAATTTTGAAATGGTTATGGCGAGTTGATTATGCTCGCGTTAGTGATTTAAGTATACATGTGAATTTATTGAAATTATTGAACTCCACATGTATTCTTAAATCACTAACGCGAGAATAGCATTACGCATAGAACAGTTACCGCAGTCTTCAATCGGTCAATATTATTTTAAGTGCAATAATGAAACAGATAAACTCACTCTGTTGATGAATATATATGGTACGATCACTACTGGCCAATCAATTATCTTCTGTTACATAAAGTGGGAAGTATTATTTTATTTTTGTTTGTTCTGTATTATATTTTGTTATAAATTTATTTTTGTAATAGAAAATTCGGGTTTTTTATATCTATATTTCAAATATAATTTTAAATAATAATTGTATACTAGTGTATACTATATTATAGTATAAAAAGGTATACTATAGTATATATTGTATATATATATATATATATATATATATATATACATACATGTTCCCCACCACACCTATAGGTTATACTAATTAAACATATGTCAATAACAACACAACACATTAATAATGATGACAACTCGGAGAAAGATACACAGAACACAATACTGGATGTATGTTATACCATCATATCTATAATAAAAGTCGTTACTTTTCTATATTAATATATAAATAAATATAATTATTTATTTATATATATATATATATATATATATATATATATATAGTATATACCATCATATCTATAATAAAAGTCGTTACTTTTTCTATATTAATATATAAATAAAAGTAATTATTTATTTATATATATACTTGTGGTGGATGTGTTTTTTTTACACTTATATATCCATATATATATTATATAATTTATAAATATGAAATAGAAACAGCAGTGAAGGTATATATACAGGTAGGTATACCTTCACTGCTGTTTCTGAGTCTGTATACAAGCATATTCTTGTACTAGCGGTGTTGCTACTTTAGCTGAGGACTTGGCAATTAGAATAACGGAATCGGAGATCAGCGACGATTTCGAAAATTCAGTGAAGATGAAGATGTGGGTTATCTTAATATACACAATTATAAAGCGGGAATATAATACTAATATCCATTGTTTAGGACAATACACATATTTAACAACGTATATAAATATATGTATCGGCCTAAATAATGGATATTAGTGTTATATTCCTTAATTTATACACATTAGTTTATTTTACTTTTTAATACATCCATATAGGAATCTAATTATTCATATATGAGTTTATATATATATATATATATATAAGTATATACTTGTGCATGTAATTTACATCATGTTAAATATATTATAACGTGTTGATAAATATACTTAATTTGACTTACTTAAGTGATATTTATTAATTTAAAAATGATAAATTATAATATAATATTTTAAATACAGTATAATTAACTATACTGACATATTAGTGAATATAGATATATATATATATATAAAGAACACGATATATGTGTTAAAGATTCATACATACAAGTTTGTGTGCAATATCAACACACCTATATGTATACACAGATGAACACACCCTTAACTTATTAATTATATAACTTGTGCATTATTTTAATAAGATTAATATATATATTGGGAATATATATGTATATTATAATATCTGATTTTATATTAGAAATTTTATCTTTATAGTATGACATCAATATAATTAATATAATTATATTTGCAATGACTGAATGAGTATCAGTGTTTCTATAGAGATATTTTTATATTTCTTCCGTATACGCAATAAAATATATTAAATATATTTAAAACTTTAAGTATTAAAAAAATCATTTATTCATTATCTGATATATTTTTAGACTTGTAAATAAGTTAAACTAATATTAATATTGTTGATAACAACATTCCTAATATACCAAATTTGTTCATATATAAACCCATACATTTTATGCGTGAAACATTTTCTTCTAAGGTCCAACATTTTCCCGATAGAGGAAAATAGGTCGAAAATAGCTCTAAAAGGACAGATTTACGTAATTATGATCGGTGTAGAGGTGTAAATCAAAAAATTCATCCGAATGACAATTCTACTGTCCTAGAGAATTAGTAGCCATTTAAATTTTGTAAATCCGTCCAGTCTTTTTCTTAAACATATAACGCATAGGAGATAGAACGGAGTAGTGTCCCATAATGTATATGCCTCAGCATACTTTTAATATATCGATACATATTGAATTTTAAGATCCTATTTTTTTTGAACTACCTATAAATCATATAGGTTTAGAATACTGTGATTTCACTTTTATAAATTACTGAATATTATTAACGATTTATTTAGCATTAAAAAAGCATACAAAAGTATCACAATAAGGCAAGTCCGGGATAGTGGCCAATAGTATCAGAATATTCAATAGATGTCTCGTAATATATTCGATTTATATTTTTAAATTATAAAATATTAAATAATTATATTAATATAATCATAAATTTATGATTCATACGCACCTTATTTATTTCAATGATTTACACACATACTCACACACTTAAATAAGTATAAATATATATAATAATGTTTTTGTTAAAATTTGACAACAAATGATTATGTAATAAATTAGAGTAATTAATTTATTATTTAAAAAAAAGTTTCTTTATATTATAGACATTTTGATCATCTAAATATTATGTATAGAACTTGTTATCCTAGTTAGCACCATTTAAGCGTCAATTAAAACGACTACTACTCCGTTCCGTCCCCTATATATAAATAAATAAATATTTAATTAAATTAACTTTCTATTATATATATAGAATTTAAGTATAATTAAATTTATTTTATTACACCATAACTATATTAAACTTACATCATTTAACATCAGATACTAATATTTATTTAAATATGTTATCTTACATCTAAACTTAACTCGACTTACATCAAAACTTAAGTTGAACATAACTTAAGTCATATAACATAAGTTTATTATATAATTAAATATATGTTTACATTTATTGTTCTTACAACTTAAGTTTCTACCATAAGTTAAACTTACGTTATGTAATATAAGTTTATATAATATAATATTTAATATATAATATAATATTGCAACAAAACTTAATGTCAACAAAAGTTCTACTTAAGTTGATTGTAGTTTATTTAAGTTAATATGATATGCTTACATGCTTATATTAATATAAAAACTTTTATCAGAACTTAAGTTCAACCTACATCAGAACTTAAGTTCAAATTAAATCAGAACTTAATTTTTGATTTAAGTTGAATGCTGAGGTATTATATTTAATGTATTATACTTAATACTCACAAAATTAGTATTTAAATTATCGTAAATTTCATTCTATATATACGATATATATATATCACCTACAACTATGTATTTTAATCATTAATGTTAACTTACATCTAAACTTAATTCGACATATATCTAAACTTAAGTTGAACTTAAGCTGAACATAACTTAAGTCATATAACATAAGTTTATTATATAATTAAATATATTTTTTAATTTATTATTCTTACAACTTAAGTTTCTACTTACATTATGTAACATAAGTTTATAAAATATAATATAATATTACATCAACACTTAATGTCAACAAAAAGTCTACTTATACATAGGTTTATATATATATATATATATATATATATATATATATAACCCTATGTATTTTAATCATTAATGTTAACTTTAGTTATAATCAAACGTAATCTCGTCATACATATATAGGAGGAAGGCTTCACTTTACTCGCCAAAAGGATATTATAAATATGTGTACTGGCTACGTTGATGTTACTTGCGGTGTGTGTCGGATTTGTTAGGAGACTGAGAAATAGGAACAATTACGGAGATGTGCATATCGAAAATGTATGGAGTATGAATGAGGATAAAGTTATATGTATGTGGAACTTGTCTGACCATACTGTCTGATGTTTTATACAATAGAATATACATATATATATATGTATATTAGGGTGGAGTGAATTTTGAAATGGGTATGGCGACATTAATTGAAATTATTGAACTGCACATGTATTCTTAAATCACTGACGCAAGACATAAACATTTCATAATTCACTCTAAACTAATATATATATATATATATATATATATATATATATACATTAACCCACGATCATTTTAAATGATATATACTATACTATAGTATATAAAGGTATACTATAGTGTATATTGTATATATATATATATATATATATATATATATATATATATATACATGTTCACTACCACACCTATATGTTATAATAATTAAACATTTGTCAATAACAACCCAACACATTACTAATGATGACAACACGGATAAAGATACACAGAACACAATACTGGATGTATGTTATACCATCATATCTATAATAAAGTTGTAACTTTTCTATATTAATATATAAATAAATATAATTATTTATTTATATATATATATATATATATAGTATACTTGTTGTGGATGTTTTTTTTTTACAATTATATATCCATATATATATATTATATAATTTATAAATATAAATATGAAATAGAAACAGCAGTGAAGGTATATATGCAGGTAGGTATACCACCACTACTGTTTCGGAATCTGTATACAAGCATGCTTGTACTAGCGATGTTGCTACTTTAGCTGAGGACTTGGCAATGAGAATAACGAAATCGGAGATCAGCGAAGAATTTGAAAATGTCAGTGAAGATGAAGATGTGGGTGATCTTAATATACACAACTATAAAGGTATATAATACTAATATCCATTGTTTAGGACAATACACATATTTAACAACGTATATAAATATATGTATCGGCCTAAATAATGGATATTAGTGTTATATTCCTTAATTTATACATATTAGTTTATTGTACTTTTTATACATCCATATAGGAATCTAATTATTCATTTATGAGTATATATATATATATATAAGTATATACTTGTGAATGTAATTTAAATTATGTTAAATATATAATATTAACGTGGTGATAAATATTCTTAATTTGACTTACTTAATGAATATTTATTAATTTGAAAATGATAAATTATAATATAATATATTATAATATTATAACATATATTTTAAATACAGTATCATTAACTATACTGAAATATTAATTAATATATACATATTTATAAAGAACACGATATATGTGTTAAAGATTCATACATACAAGTGTGTGTGCAATATCAATACACCTATATGTACACACAGATGAACACGCCCTTAACTTATTTATTATATAACTTGTCCATTCTTTTAATAAGATTAATATATATATGTTGGGAATTTATATGTATATTATAATATCTGATTTTATATTAAAACTTTTATCCTTATATTATGACATAAATATAATTATATTTGCAATGACTGAATGAATAAATATATGTGCTTCTATAGAGATATTTTATATTTATTCCGTATTTAATACTTTAGATATTAAAAAAATCATTTATTCATTATCTGATATATTTTTAGACTTGTAAATCTTTTTAAATAATATTAATATTGTTGATAATAACATTCTAATATACCAAATATTCATATATAAATGGCCAATCATCATTACAATATCAAATACAATATCTGATGTTTAAGATTATCGCAAATTCTGATATCATACCTATATCCCTATTTAAAGAGGTTATTCGTGATATGTTATTATATAATATATTTCCATGAGAAAAAGCAATACAAGAGGTAATGTAGTTAATATAAATATCTAGTTTAACGTAATTTCTAGTTTATTAAAATAAAATAAATAATAATATTTTATTATTTAAATATATTCTGTTAGGTCAATTTATATGTTATATAACGTATTTTCTAAAATAATTATATAGTATATATAATATTATATGAGAATATTCTAATATATTTATTAAATGTAGTACTAAAATGGGAGTACCTAGTAGCAGAAGTACATATCATTCAACTTACAAGTTCAAAACTTAATTTTGGCCTCAATTAAAAACTCAATTGAGTTAGAAATTTTTACTTAAGTTGAACTTAAATTTATAAGGTCATACATATATATATTTAACATTTCTATTATATTTATTATTAGCAATGTATTAAGGGGACGAGATACCATTGATTTTTTCGGAAAAAAATTGAATTTCAAATTTTTTTTTAATGTAAAATTATAATATTTCAAATATTATCTTTAAAATGGTGTTTAAATTATGTTCATTACATTATTCATTTTGTTTATATTATATTATTTGTACCTATATAATCATATTGTTTATATTCATATATTATATTTGAAACTTGATTTACTCAGAATAATTATTTTGCATTTTGTATATCTCCAATTAATGTCTCTTCTTATTCAATATTGAATATTTTTTCTTCAAATTTTCACAATATTATATATAATATATAAATGAACAGTATGATTAATTATTCTATATATATAATATATGTAAATTTATATAAGTTGTAAATTTAGTGATAATTTGTGATAAATATCTTAATTAATTATTTTTTTTTATAATTAATCATTTTTATATTATTTATGTTAATAATTATTAAAATATATTCAACCATATGATAAAGCTATATGTTTATAATAAGATTGTTAAAAAATTATTACAAAAACTTTAATATTATAAGAGTTTATACATTTTTAAAACATGCTATTTTCCCTATCTTTTACATGTATACTGTTTATAAGTAGCTGGTCCCCTTAACTCATATTACAATATACTATATAATTTTATTTATTATATTTCTAACTTAAATTCAAATATAATTACATTTTTATATTGAATACAATATTTATTAAAAATCGTTAAAATAAAAATTGTTACATATTCAATATTAAGTATGTAGTTCAAAAAAAATGTATAATGTATCAATATAATTACGATTACAATTAAAATTGAGGTATAATGATCATATATCATTTTAATAATATTATGATCACTTTGAAAAATATATAGGATTACTTACAAATAATTTTAGCTATTACATTAATTTACTTATTTATTAAATTTAGCATAACTTAAATATTAAAAAAAATAATAATTAATTTGCGTCAATAATAATATAATAAATAAGTTATAATAAGATACATTTTATTAAAAAAAATATAAAAAACAAATGTAGAATTTTTTTTTAATTTAAAAAATGAGGGGAAAAATATTTCAAAAAATATATAAAAAATATATTTCAATTTATTGTTCTAAAAATATTAAAAACAAATAATATTATACATAATATTATAACAATATTTAAAAAATATAAAAAATATTTTAAAAAAGACAAAAAATACAACAAATATTACAAAATATATTTTTTTAAATTGTCGAAAAATATTTTTTAAAATCTAAAAAATATTTCAAAATATTACAAATTATGTATTTTAAATAAATGGCGAAAAACATTTTATATATACAGTAAAACCTCTATATAAGAAACCTCTTTATAAGAAAAACCTCTTTATAAGAACATTTATCACACATTTGGTTGGAATTCAACCTTTTCCACATTAAAAAACATCTTTATAAGAAAATCTTATAAGAAAAATATAAGAAAAACCTCTTTATAAGAAACTTATTGTATACAAAATATAAAAAATAATTATATATAAATAGAAGTATTGTATATTGATAATAATTATAGAAATTAATTATTATATAAGATATTTTTTTTTCTTATAAATATCATAAATACATAAATAGCTCGAAATGAATTAAAAATAATTAATAATTGTTATTGTATATCCATAGATTTATTAAAATTAATTAATAAATGTTATTTTAAAATAAATCATATTTATAAACTATTCTATTGATTAATACTAAATAAATATAAATAAATAAATATACTATATATATATATGCGTTATATATGCGTTATATATATATATATATTAATAAATAAATGTTAATTAAATTAACTTCTTTTATATATATAATTTAAATATGTTTATATTTATTTTATTACATCATAACTATATATAAACTTAAATAATTTAACATCATACTTGTTATCTTACATCTAAATTAAAATTCGACTTACATCTATATAGTCATATAACATAAGTTTATTATATAATTAAATATATGTTTATATTTATTGTTCCTTAAACTTAAGTTCCTACCTTAAGTTAAATTTATGTTATATATAATTATATATATTAATATATATATATATATATATATTATATATTAAATATTATATTTTATTAACTCATGTTACATAACATATATAACATAAGTTTAACTTAAGGTATATATATTATAATATTGAATAGCAACTTAATGTCAACTAAAGTTCTACTTATGTTGATTGTAGTAAGTTAATAATATATGCTTACATGCTTTTATATTAATTTTATATAAAAAACTTATATCATAACTTAATTTCAACCTACATCAGAACTTAAGTTCAAATTAAATCAAAACTTAAGTTCAAGTTAATTTTTGATATAAGTTGAATGCTGGGATATTATATTTAATATTTATTATATATATATATATATATATATATATATATATATATATATATATATATATATATATATATATATATTAAGTATACTTAATAATCGAAACATAATTATTTAAATTATCGTAAAGTGTACTCTATATATACGATATAAATATACTCTACGATATATATATATATATATATATATATATATATATATATTAGTGATTTAACCCGGACTCGGTTTCGGGTTCAAATTAGGGTCTTAACAACATTTAATGAGATCGGGTTTTAAAAAAATGGTTTAAGATCGGATCCAGGTTTTAGTAAATGAATTTCGGGTATTTGTGTAAAATAAAAATAATATTTAATTTAAATTTAAATTTATATAAATATAATTAATGGAGAATAAATTACTATATGGATACCACTGATAATATAATTAAATTAAATATTACAAAGACAAAGATATACGGTCGACGACCGTCGGTCGTCTATTAAGCCTATGTAAATTGTAAAATATCATTGTACCAATCAAATAGGAAAATAGGTCTGTTTATTTCATAAATATTAAAATATATATATTGATCATCAATTTTGTTTTAATAAAAATTAACAAAAACTACATCATCAATATGACATATATTATAATATAATTTATTTATAATATTTCTATAATTATAGAATTCAATAAGATTTCTAGTGATACTAATACAAAATATTTTTTTAAATGTTTAAAAATATTTCAAAAAAATGTTAAAAAAATTTCAAAATAATGTTCAAAATATTTCAAGAAAATGTTAAAAAATATATCAAAAAAATGTTTACAAATATTTAAAAAAAAATTAAAAATATTTAAAAATAATTTAAAAATAATTTTAAAAAATGTCAAAAAATTTCAAAAAAATTTCCAAATCTAAAAAAAATGTAAAAAAAAATATTTTAAAAAGGCGTCGCTGAAGATTTAACATGACAAAAAATCATTTTAATGAAAAAAAAATTATATTTTTCGGTTTAATAGAGTATATATTATAAACTCTATCTTCTCAAGAGTCTCGAGATAATGAAATTTAGGATTTTATTGTCTCAAATAATGAAAAATTGGGCAAAATGTAAATCACTAATATATATATATATTTATGTTCAATATTATAACTAATCTGATACGTGTTCCGCTATGAACCGGAAACATTACAAACATTACACTCAGGACATCACACAGATAGCCAATATGTCCATCATAAGTATTGTAGTAATACATCTCAGGCCGATCTTCTTAATACAACGTAGGGTAACGGTGACTAATTTTACTGCGGGTGATAGATGTTGATAATATTACGTTATGTTATTATTATAATAGATTAATAGCACACTACATATAATAACAATGCACGCAATAATAACATTATATAACGTAATATAATACGTTATTATATGACGTTATATAATGTTATTATAACGTTCATTACTATTATATGTAGTGTAACCTATACAAGCGTACACCTAATATGCATACGCATGTTTACTATGGTAAGTTTATATGATTAATAATTATTTGATTTGTTAAATTTCTAATGTAATACTTTAATGTGATATTCTATGTAACTTATATCGTTAGGTTTTCGCATCTTTTGAACATCAGAATCTTCTGTCATATCCGAAATATATCTATAATTAATAAATTATAAATGTTAAAAATAAATCACTTTAAAAATAATTAGTATTATTATAATATTAACTATATTTAAATTGAAATATATATATATATATATATTTATTGTATATTTTATTTAGTTATAATTATTTATTTAGATAAAAATTATAATTAATATTATAATATATATGTTATTACTAACTATTTATCCGAGTTAGAAGCGTAAATTGGCCTACGTCTGCTAAACATGTATATCTGTGTATGAGATAAATGTGTAGGGTTATAATATATTTATGCTATTAAAATCTTAATAAATATATTTATATATATTTGAAATAATGTTTATTTATATCTATTCGCACAAATATTTATATAAGATCAATATTATACGAATTAATAGTATTGTTGTATTATATATTAATAGTATTATAATATTAAATAAATATATAAGTAATTATGAAAACCTAAATACAATTAAAATTACCTTTTTATAAATTCGTCGGAGAAATATAACTTATAATAAAATAAAAGAACACATACATAGGGACGCTATAATTGTTTATAAATATTAAATATATATTTCATCCAATTAAAATTAAACTATATTATAGAGAAAATTGGA
Organism: Osedax fenrisi; assembly: GCA_964019155.1. Classification (NCBI taxonomy): domain Eukaryota; kingdom Metazoa; phylum Annelida; class Polychaeta; order Sabellida; family Siboglinidae; genus Osedax; species Osedax fenrisi. Next base: position 70,541,491 of record OZ025243.1, on the reverse strand, counting down.
AATTAAAATAATTTTATTTAAATAATAAATAACAAAGATTATGTATTTCAAAATCTTTGTAAATAATAACACACAATCCTACATAAAATTAAATACATAAACACGCACACACATATACATATATATATGTGTGTGTGTATACACACACACACATATATATATATATATAACTGCTACGGACCCAGTATAATACAAATGAAATAAATCAAACACATTTTCTTGTTTTTAATTCTTATTTTATACGTTCCTGCTAAAAACACATTAACAGCAATAACTAATTGGTCATCTAGAACGGACAATGTACATGTATTAACGGTTCCACTAGCGTATGTACTACATATATGTATATTAGTTACAACATAGTATGTAGTATATATAGTACAGTACATAATGTACTGTGTAGTACCTAATATGTAGCGTAACCCTTTAAACTACATATACCAGATAACAATATATATATATATAGATGGTTTATTTAGACACAAATATAACAAAATAGGATTGTAAAAGTAGTAAACGTGAACAAAATATAATAAAAATAAACGAATATTAAACATAATAACATCGTTTATAAACTATAGTGTACTCCTGAAACGTTCTACGGATGTCACTAGTATTACGTATAGATATATATCATTACATAATGCAGCTGCCGAATTCCGAAACGATATTTTGCCATAGCTTTCCAGACTGAACTTTTGATAACGAAGTATATTAATGGAAGATGATATAGAATTTCTCGACTAATTTCGAAAAAAATCTTTTAAATATTTGGTGATATGAGATACCCAGCAAACAGTAATAGCAGCATACTATCAGCATATCAGCATATGTTATAGCCTCAAATGTTTACATTTTCCTATTATGCTGCCATTATGCTGCTATTAAATGTCTATTAAGCTGGTATAATTTGTCATGCTATTATGCTGCCATTATGCTAATATTATGCTTCTATTAATTTTAAAAGTATATTATACTGCTATTATGCTGCTATTATTAAAATAATACTAAAATAATACTAATACCAAAGATTTTGCGAAGCAAATATATAACACTCCCTATGCATGCAACGTAATTTAGTTATAGCCCCAACCGCTGCTAGAAGTAGTATCGAAATCACTGAAATAGATTTAGGTTCGGCTCTGTTTGCATACAACAATGTTTTCATTGCTCTATTAAATTACATGCAATATAAATTAGCTTTTACTCACTAAATATATACTTATAGCATTTAAAACATACATATCATATTTGTTTGTTATATATTAGTAATGAACACTTAGTTTTCATCATATAAATATTAATTTAAAGCATATTATTTAACATTTTAAAATTGTATAGTTAAATACGAATTTACATTATAAACAACGCATAGTTCCTAAAAGTAACCCGCTATAGGTGGCACCAGGGTATTTTGTATACAAATTCGAATTACACGATTTCGCGTAAGTGTTATATCTTTCCTTCGGAAAATCTTTGCTAATACTATATAGTATATATACTATAGACTATAGTCAATATTTTGTTTTATTTATGTATATGTAATTATTTATAATACACTTAATTACGTAATACATGTATAACTTGTGTTATCATAGTTGTAGAAGTAGTAATTTAAAAATAGAATCGCGTAAGATCTTTACATAACGAAATACGTGGTTCTAAATAGATCACTACATTTCGTATACATGTTATATGTTCATAAATATTAATCCTAATTTATTATTTTACATATATTATATGATATAATTATTATAATAATATAATATATTTAATAGTAGATATATATATATTCTAGTAATTTGTTTATTGTATTGTATTAATACATGAATTCATTATAGTATACGTATGATTAGTATAATGAGTATACTATATTTATAAATATATATATACATATTTACACTATCAAAGTTACTTTGAAAGTATATTCATTATGAACATATAAAATGTGTACCAAATTTCGCGATCTATTTAAAACCGTAACTTTTATTAATTAGAACGGTTACGCGATTCGATTTTTAATATTTACGACTATAACTATAGTTAATCCGTAGGATCCAATAGGATGCTATTTATAATTGATTAGTTTTGTTAATATTAATATTAATTAATCTATATTATATCCTATATAACATGTAATGTAACCAGTGATCTCGTTTGGAGTGTTTTAATTTGGTTTGATGATTTTGTGTTCAATATAAAATTTACTATTTATAAATAATTATTTAAATTAACATTGCGCAAGATCACCAATAATGACGAGATTATGATCACTTCGTACGAGATCATTGGTATCCATATGTAATAAACAGTGATTATATAATATAGTATTATATAACTATAGTAAATAGATATGTTGTATTATCTAATATATAGTATCAAATAGACTATATATAGATATACATATATATTTTATAATTTATTGATAATTTGAAGTACAAATATTAAATATGTTTATATATTTTAGCATACATATTTGTGCTAAAATCCTATTTTTATTCTTCTATATTATATAGGTATAATTACTTTTATGATATATTCATATGACGTAGTATTTAAATTTACATTACCAAATATATATTTATGTTTTACAGTCAGTAAATAAACATCCATCTAGATTACAACAGAAGTCCTTGGTTATCTTTGACACGAAACCTTCAAGATGAACAAGAGCAGTCCATATACTTTGCCTTCGAGATAACAAATACATTAGAAAATATTACATCTTTATACTTATGACTATTTCTACTATATATTTCGACTATATATTTGCTTTAAAAAATAAATCATTCAACAGCAGTCCATGATATTCAGTGACGTAACACCTTCGATATTAACACAGAAGGCCGGGTCCGCCTTCTATGATACAAGCTTAGAGATGCCAATATCTTTCCGTAACCTTTCTACTTAAGTAGTGTACTTATTTTCAGCCTCATAATATATACATATAATATCCTCATAACTGCCTCATATAACAGCCTAATTACAGCCTCATAACTTCATCATATAATATCCTCATAACTGCCTCATATAACAGCCTAATTACAGCCTCGTAACATAATAATATAACACCATAATACGAACACTTTAACAATAAATCGTCTTAACATTTTATGACTCATCATTTTTATTAAAAATTACAAAATATTAATATTATATGATTATAGATATTATTGTGATTTTAAAATTTTATTTAATCTTTTAATTCCATAGCTAATAGGGGTGTCCGACGGACACTGTCCGTATTCGATACCCATGTCCGAATATGGACACCCTGTATTATAATACGGACACCCTATATACCACTATATAAACTATATATTATTGATGAATCAATCAGACAAATTACAATTACAATATTTATAATTAATTTTATGAATAATTTATTCTAATTTAATTAGTTAATAATTTACTTATTTTTATTATTTTTTAATTAATTAATTATTATTAATAATACAATCTAATTAATAAAATTTTAGATTTAGCTTTATTGGTGGTATTAATATTATAACGCACGCGATATTTATGAAAATCAGAATAGTTCATACGCTGCGCGCTGATTGGTTATAGGGTGTCCGCATAAGGAACTTACATGACCTCTATATATATGCTTGTAACTTAATGAATATTTGATAAAAATATATAAATTATTTTTAATATAATTTTTAGAATGCTTTATTTTTTAAAAATATAGTGTTACATTTTATATCGATATATTTGTATAATATTGAGAATGTTTTAAGTTGAAATTTTTTTTCATAAATTTAAAAACGCAATAACAAATAATTGTATTGGATATATCAGCAATATTTTGAATGATTAATATATGATAATGATTAAATAACAAAAAATACTTTTTAAACTATTTATATAATTATGAATATTTTATTCATTAATATTTTTTTTGTAGGATTTATGGTTTCTGAGATACATAGAGTGTCCGTATTCGGTTAATTTCCACTATATCATTGTAAAGTTGTATAGATTTCTTATGTTTTTTGTTTTATATTTTATTTTTATTAGAGGCTATATATTTTTTATATTGTTTATATATATATTATATATATATATGTATAATTTGATTTGTATATTAAAGTAGATAGCGGCATGTGTGTGTTGGATGCTTGGTGATAGATCTCCGGGAGTAGGGAGCTGTGACAGCAGCCTATCTTGTAGCGGAAGATAGGCACCCAAGACTAACTTTCTATATAGTACATATTATATATTAATAAAGATTAACAATCTATACATATATTTTAGAGGTAATACTTTTATTACAATATACAGAGAAATAATTGATATAATAAATAAATGATTCATAGAATTGCCGAAATTAAGTTATATAATATAATTTAAAAAATAATATTATATAATAATATATAATTTAATAATTAAAATATAACTATATTTATATCAGAAATTTGTGTTACTATAGTATCTATCAGATACTTTATATTGTATAGATCTATTAATTATTATAAAGAAAACAATTTTTACAATAATTATATATATATATATATATATATAATTATTTAATAAACTATATATACACATTGACGATATATAATATAATATTTTATAATTATGATTATAGAAAATTAACAAAATATTCATAATATTTTCGTAATATAGATATAATATATGCATAATTTATATGGATTATATTGATAGTATTTATCAAAATTGCACATGTGATCTATATTAATAAAATTAAGTACACATTGTTTGTGAATAATACATTTATCCATATATTGATAATATTCTATATATATATATATATATATATATATATATATATATATATATATATATAAATAATGAGAAGTATAATGACCTAGTTTCGAAATCTTAACAGAATATAAAATAAATAGCGACGATATATATTAATACCAATACTAGAGTACTACTGTAGTACTCCGATACTATAGTACTATAATAGGTATATCTACTATAGTACTATAGTAGGTAGTGCACTACTAGTGCACAGCACTACGCATCACGTATATACTATATTCCATCTGGTACTGGTTAGCTACATCGGTAGGGTGCTGGTTTAGTACGGAGTCTTGCCACCAGTCCAACTTGTTGACACCAGACTCAGTGTTCGCTGACACGTGACCGCCACGTTTCCCTAGCGTACAACTCGGCAATCTACTGGTTAAGTTCTCCGCCAGGAGGATGAAGAACGATATCAATAAGCCTACCGTTAACAGAACGAAAGAGCCGTATATCTCCTGTTTCGGAATGTATACATTAACTATAGGTGATTTAATTAATATCGTGAATTTGGGACAATATATATATATTTAATATATTCTACTATTAATGGGATGCATAGATGTAGGTAAACCTACAGCTTTATATGTATATTATTATATTAATGTTATATACATGTTTTTAAATATTGAATTCTGAATAAATATAATCGAGACAAAATTGATAAATATATTCAATAATAAATAGCATGAATAATTGATTAAACAAGATTTTCAAGCATTCTTTATTTTTATTGTCTGCGAATATTATATGTTAATATTTAATGTCTTCGTTATTAATAACGTCAGGTAAGACAGAATGGCATTTATGTATATTTTTCACACACAAACATGTATATATATATATATATATATATGTGAGTGTGTAATGAACCGTATACGATATAGTGAGAAGCATCTTTCTATATACACATATCTATGTATAGATATCTATATATATATATATATATGTGTTTACATATATTTATATCATTTATAGAATTGAAATATATTTATGTTATTAATTAATTAAATATATATGGTCATAAATATTTCTCATACCACTAACATACACATATTATATATATATATATATATATATATATATATATTGTAAATTTACAACTGCCTGTGTGGCTAAGTGGCTAAGGCGTCAGACACACAAGCAGTAGGACACGGGTTCGACCCTCGTCCGGACCATTAATTAATTTTATAAAATGGGTCTTAAAATATTATTTAGAAGTGATCTTATATAATGGTGTATAAATAAATGATCGGCTCTCGTTAAAACCATTGGTGCCTTAACATGAGAGAGGCTTCGAAGGGACATTAGAGCCATATATGGTTATAAGTGAAAACTTCATCTAAGTTCCTGGATGGGATGAAAGTAACAATAACAATAACAATATATATATATATATATATATATATATATATATATATATATATATTGTATGTATAGTGTCGTACGGCGTACAGTATACGACGTACACATATCACATAAACATATACGAACACATAATCGACGTGAATGTCATGTCTTATTTATTAAAGAAAGTATTAGGACACATAATATGTGACAATAATAACACAATCATTCCTATTTATAATTTATTTATAGAAATAATGTGTACATCCGGTTAATCAATAATCAAAGACCTATCGTTTCATGTCACCGGCAGATAATGCGATTTTCACAAATCATGTCATATATATATGGATGTGTATTATATAATGGATCCAATTGGGAATTCATGTAAAGAAAATAACACCCATTATTTGTATAATTGACACCATACATTTTCTATAAATGTTATATAAAATATGTTACTATTATAATAGATTTATATTATAATATAATATAATAATAATAATAATAATAATATAATATATATAAACTAAACCGGTATTCTTATTCAACAATATAGTTTATTATATAGAGTATTATATATATATATATATATATATATATATACATTCAACAATTATATTAATTAAACTCAAATAATGTTACTTATGAATACGCTAGTATCGCTCTATTTAACAGATAAACTTCTCATATTCCAATGTACCCAATATATTCAATGATTATCCTTGAATGTATTCGATGTTTACAATACATATCAAGTGATTTAGAAACATCACTTAAAGCAAATATTGTTCGTTGTAATAGTGTAATTTTACTTCGATAATATTGAAAATAAAATATATAACTTAACAAGAATTATTAATTTTTTTTATAACACCTATGGATAAATAAAATTAAAGAACTAAACTTGTACAATAGTAATATCAACTTTTACCTAGAATACTTGTCAACCGACCAATATAATATTAATCTGTATTTTCTTGAATTTAATATATTTTTATTAACAAATATATATATTTTAAATATTTATAGTAGAGTTTAGTATACCAATATATATATATATATATATATATATATATATATATATATATATATATATATGGGTTAACACGTGTACGACGAACAGTGTAAACACTTTTTACACTGTACGTATGTATATATGTATTGGTATGAAACGGGCAAATTCATGAACTTACGAAGGAGACAAATCGCTATGAATGAGACATTATGGTTTTGCAGAAACCAGATGGAAACATTTGGTAAACTACTTAACGATGAAGGTCATACGATAGTTTACGATGGATAGCCATAATAAACAAAATATAAACTTTGAGTTTTGCAGAATCTTTGACCGAACTACTTCCATCTTTGATATTGGCGCATTGATTTATCGGATAGTACTTCTTCTTCCACCTAGTGATCATTCCGTTTTCGACTAATTTCTCAATACTGTTTAGATATTCTATATATTATAAATAATCGTATAAGTACACATATTATAGTAAAATATATATAATCTATATCATAATTATAGTGTACATATAGGTGATCACATACTATATGTGATCATATATGACACTATGTGAATAACTACAAACCAAGGTTATAATATAATAGATATTATACACGCAATACTTAACGTTCAATTAGTGAATAATGAAACGATTGTCATAGATTAGTTTATCTAAATTTTATAATGAAGTTACTGTTAAATTAACAGTGTTAATTACATATTTAATTGTAATTAATGAACTAATACTCGGTCGCGTAAGATAACAACACACAAACACACATACATACCTATATATGATATAATCGATGACGACACATTACGTATTACGTAACATACAAACACGTGGTTTACTGCCGGAATGTAGGCCGACCGTCGCTGGAACGCTAGTCCGAAAGACGAGTGGAAGAAATCCTCAGCCCCTATGACGAAGTCGCAGTTGTGGTAGGTCAACGACGCTAGTGCTGTCTGTTGTTGTTGTTTTTGTTGTTGTTGTTGTTGTTGTTGATTGCGGCAGCGTCACAAGGACCAAAGTCCATGTGCGTACGCTAAGACAGTCTCGGGGTTGGTTACCAGGACTGCTAACGGAGGTGCCGCTCCTCCAAATGCGCGGATACGTTTCGCGACTAATGCCGGACATTCCTGCAGCCAATGTTCGAGCGTTTCAGGTTCGAGTTCGCAGTGGGGACACAAGGGGGATTCATTTGGTGATACCACACTCCTGTAAGCAGCTAACTTGTGGCAGTGACCGCTTCTTAGTTGTGCTATTAGTACTTCGTCCCTTCTTCCCAGCGAACTGTTCGAGCGCTGGCCATCGAAAACTTCCCTTGTCCTTTGATGCAGGATCGGAGGATCTGTGATTAGTCTTCTGATTGTAGCCTTTGTCGAGTTGAAAGATATCACGTCATTGCACTGTACCGCATTTCCCGCTGCTGCTTCTCCTGCTTCCACGTCAGCCCATTCATTTCCTATGAGACCGCAGTGACCGGGGACCCATTGTAGGAGGACTTGCATTTTTAACGCTGATAATCTTCGTCTAACTTCAGATAGCTCCACTCCATCGCTTCTCCCCGAGTTTCTTAGTGCTGATAGAGTTGACTGGCTATCAGAACAAATGATAACGAACTTATATCTCCGGTTATCGTTGTCCTGAAGCCATTTCACTGCCAGATTCAGCGCCGACACTTCAGTTTCGAACGATGAGGTCCACCTTCTTCCTGTCTCGCTGATGGATGAGATGCGCGTAGGATTTGATGCCGGACCTGTCGTGATGATAGCCGCACTGCCTCCATTCGCGATACCACTCTTAGCTGATCCATCGGTGTAAATGATGATGTCTGGGGTCCCAGAACTTGATAAGGTATCGATGGTGTCATGCAAAAGAGTGTCCATATTGCTTGATTTGCCATTGCCACTTTTCAGGACTGTAATAACTTTCCACGTCGGGTCCGCATCCCAAGTCCAGGGTGGAGGTTTTGCAGGAGTGAGTCTCTGGCGTGGTAGGGTATTCATACCTGCCGAATCACATTCTGCTATCGCCATCTGACTGAAGCTACTTCTGTTTTTCCAACGATGAGGCACTGGGTTGTCGAAGAGTGATCGTCTTGGGTTACTTAGGGGTAAACGTGCAGACTTTTCCCATGCAATGATACAGTTTCGTCTTACTGCGACAGCAACTGACATGATCTCCGCCTCTATCCTTAGATATTCCAGTGGTGTATCTGATAGTTGACCGGTTATGACTCGTAATGCGCGGTTTTGTGCCCTTTCAAGTATCTGCAAATTCGACTTGGCCAACCATGGTCAACCATTGCCATCCTGCGCCACAGTAATGTAGTACGCTTTGGATGGTGGCTTTAAAGACTCTTACCAGACTTTTCCGACTCCAACCCCACTGTTTGGTGGCAAGTGATGCTAGTATTCTTGTTCTGCACAGAACACTTGTTTTCACAATTTCTGCATGTGTACGAAAACTCAATGTTCTATCGTACGAGATGCCAAGGAACGAAGGGAACTTGTTAACCGGGATTATTTGATCATTGATTGTTATGCTGGGGATCCATTTAGCTTCGTGCGGGTCTGTGCTGATAAAAGATGCAACACATTTTGCAGGGTTCAATATCAGTTTGTGATTACAGCTCCAACTGGCTATGTTAGACACTGCTAACTGAACAGCCTCTTGAGCTACCTGAATATCCTTGTGTTGTTGTTGTTGTTGTTGTTGTTGTTGTTTGCGGCGTAGCATCACAAGGACCAAAGTACATGTGCGAATGCTAGCACAGCCTCAGGTGATTCCACCAAGACTGATAACGGAGGCGCCGCTCCCCCAAATCCGCGAATGCGCTTTCCCACTGTGGCCGGGCATTCCTGAAGCCAATGCTCCAAGGTCTCCGCTTCTCCTTCGCAGAAAGGACACTGAGGTGAGGAATCACTTATAATACTTCTGTAGGCGGCTAATCTTTTGCAGTGGCCGCTGCGGAGTTGCGCAAGAAGAACAGCTTCCTTTCTCGGAAGCAGGATTCTATCCCGTCTTCCATCGTACACAGCCTTCGTCCTCTCATGGCTTATAGGAGGATCCGTGATTTCCTGGATGATTCGAGACCTAGCAGCTCGGAATGAGATTCCCTGGTACCCGTCAGTCCTTTGGTCCATTGAGTTGGCCGCTTTCCCCGCTTCCTCATCCGCCCAGACATTACCTATGAGTCCGCAGTGACCTGGAACCCATTGCAGAAGGACACTGCATTTAACTCTGGCGAGATTTTTTCTTAACTCGTCCAGGAGCCTTCCGTCCTTCCTACCTGAGCCCTCGATGGCGATTAGCGCCGACTGGCTGTCTGAGCAGATTACGCAGACGGAGAAATCTGCCGCATATCGCAAGATCCACTCCGTTGCCAGTATTAGCGCGGCTACCTCAGTGTCGTATGAGCAAGTCCATCTACAGCCTTTACAGGAGCTAGAGTGAATTCTGCATGGGTTGCTGGCCGCACCAGTAGTGATAACGGCAGCGCTTCCTCCATTCGAAATACCGCCCTGGGCTGACCCGTCCGTGTAGATGGTGTAGTCTGCCTCTCCTGCAGCACCAATAGTGGTGATGGCGTCCGCTAATAGAGCGTTGCTGCCTTGGGTTTTCTTGCAACTGCCGATAAGGGTTGTCCTTATTGACCAAGGCGAGTGAACTATCCATTTCCAACCAGGTAATTGATTTATGGATAGTTCTTCCCTTGGGTACTCGTCCAACCCTAACTTAGTGCATTCATCCTTACTCATGTCACTGAAACAGTTCCTGTTTTTCCATCTGTGCGGAGTAGTGGACGAGACTAGCTTACGTCTGGGGTTTTCCTGTGGCAATCGGGCCGACTTCTCCCATGCTATTAGGCAATTGCGTCGAATTGCGGTTTGGAAGGATGGTAGTTCTGCCTCCAACCTCAAGCATTCCAGTGGAGTATCAGACGTCTGGCCTGTTAATACCCTCAGAGCCCTGTTCTGAACCCGTTCAAGGATAAGGACGTTTGTCTTAGCTAGCCATGGCTGCCATGCCGCACCACAGTAGTTCAGCACACTATTGATCATAGCCAGAAAGATTCTTCGAAGGCTCCCGCGACTCCAACCCCACTCCTTTGACGCTAGAGACGCCAGGATCTTGATGCGCCCCAGTACCTTAGATTTGACATCTTCTACATGTGGGCGAAAGGTCAGAGTACGGTCATATGTGATGCCCAGAAACTTTGGTGTTCTGTTTACCGGTAGAGTTACCCCGTTCAACCGTGCATTTGGGCACCAACCCGCTTCCTTCGGGTCCGTTGAGAAGAAGGATTTCTCGCATTTGTGCGGGTTCAGCGTGAGCTTATGCTCCTCGCTCCAGATCCCGAACTTCTTTATAGCCTCTTGGACCTTACTTAGGGCCGCGATTTTGTCTCTGCTCTGAGCCCATACTGCAATATCATCAGCATACATGCTTACCTTGACACCCTCTGGAGCCACATCCCTGATCCCGTCTATGTAGAACAGGAAGAGCAGCGGAGAGAGGACAGCGCCTTGCGGTACACCTTGATGAAGCTTGAAGTTTCTGCCTAGTGTGTTGACGAGACGGACCCTTGCTTTACGGTCCGATAGGAATCCTTTGATCCATTTGGTCATTAATAGCGGTACCCCTTTGTCCAATAGTATTTCCAGCAGCCTCTCTCTCCATACCGTGTCGTAAGCCTTACTGAAGTCAAGCAGTGCCATTACCGTACGTGAAGCTGGCCGATCTTGAAAGGCGTCGCTGATGGACTGTGACAGACGCAAAACCTGGTCCTCACACGACCTCATACGCCTGAAACCCGCCTGATCCTCGCTCCACCAACCATTACTTTCAGCCAGATAGGACAAGCGACTGGCTACCATACGCTCCATAGTTTTCGCAATGCACGAGGTGAGAGAGACTGGCCTAAACGAGTCCACTTTGCTGGCCGGTTTACCCTTCTTTAGCAGAGGGACAATTACAGCCTCTCTCCATGACGCCGGGCACATACCGTAACTCCACGACTCATTGATAATACCAAGGAGGTACCTAAATGCTATGGGTCCTAAAGCCTTCAAGAATCTAGGGGATATGTTATCGCTACCAGGGGCCCCTTTGGCCTTCATGCTATCTATGGCCGCCTTCAGCTCCGACAAGTTGAAATCTTTACAGCTCTCTTCTGCAACGCTATCAGCACCTAGTGCTTTACGGATCACTTTTTTCCGGCGATCCACTTTTGCTATCTGTAGCCGGCTAATCTCAGCGTAGCTAGCCATGAAAACATCTGCTTTAGCGCGGCTTGATGAGTAATGTTTCCCATTGTGTATGAGGACTTCGTTCTTGATGCAACCGGAATTCCTGCCGCTGAGCAATTTTATAGTATCCCATATCTTGCTAGGGTCAGAGCTCATTTCCGCGTCTGACAGGAATTCCTTCCAACGCTCCTCCTTACCCAACCGAATCAACAAGTGGACCTCCCTACAAGCTTCGACCCACTCAACCCTCTTGTCTGCAATGTAGCGCCTTAGCCTATTTCGTTTCTTTATCGCATCCCGAATCTCCCTCGTTAGCCATTGTTTACTGTTAGAGGAGGCCTTTACTTTGCCAATGGATGATGCCGCCGACTCTAATATGATCCTATTTAAGTGGGACGCTCTAACCTCTAGCGAGCTCTTTGTGTGGTTTTCATTCAGGGAGCGAAGAGTATCATCCACCTTCGTGGCGAATCCTACCATATCCGCTCTCTTCCAATTCCACCTGAGCTCCATAACTGGTTTAACCTTAAGCGCCTCAATTTGGCAGTCTATCGTGACCAGGATAGGAAGGTGGTCTGAACCCATGCATTCTGTAGGACTCCACTCCACCTTTTCCAGCCAGCTGCTGTGGACCAAAGTTATATCCGGTGCACTTTTACCTCCCGTTCCGACATTAACGCGCGTAGCGGAGCCATCATTGACTACGCTAAAGTTGTTATTTAGGAGCCAATCCTCTATCTTGCCGCCCATCTCGTCTTCTGGCTGCCACTGGTCCCATGTGTTAGAGTGCGCATTGAGGTCACCCCCTATCAGTGTGTTCTCCGCACTGGGAAGTTCTGAAGTCTGAAATTCATGACCTTGTAGTGCACCCCTAGTGGGTGGGCAGTAAACGTTTGCGCAGGTGATCTTGTGGAGAGATGCATCGCAGATCTCTACTTGTAGCATCTCGAGCAGTGACTCCCGTTGAGAAAGTTGGTTACACTTGACTGTGAAAGGTATATCTTCCTTTATGAAAGTAATCAGCCCTCCTCCTCTCCCAGATTCTCTATCCTTACGGATTGTGGAGTAACCTGATAGAGACGGATTCCTGTCCCTACTGCATAGCTTTGACTCTTGGATCATGATCAGGTCGATATCCATCTTCCGGGTCCTGTCCTCCAGTTCTACCATTTTGGATTTAAGCCCATTGGCATTCCAATATAGAACCTTAAGACTACACCGCGACCTGACCTCCGCTCGTCTAACAGCATTATCCTGTGGCTGTCCGGTATTCAGCAAGCCATTATTGATCTGGGCGTTATTGCATAGATCGCATTTCCATGCCCCAGTCGCTAAATACATGACCTGTTCAGCTCGGGATAACTTAGAGCAACTTTTGTGGCAGTCCCTTTGGCAACCTGCGCAGATTAGCGGATGAGTAGTAGCTCTGACCACTCTGGTACACACCAAGCATCTTATCATTGAAACTGCCGGCCCCGCATTGTTTTGGGCCCCGACAATTTGACCCACCAGTATGATGTTATTAGTGGTGGGCTGCCTGTTGATGCTCCTTGGAGACACACACTCGCAGCATCTCCATGAGAAGCTAGCCAAGGCAGCTCTCTTCACCCCACTACAGCTTTCTTGCTTGTGAGACGCAGCACCACACCCTGTGCACGTTAGGTGAACTTGGTTCCCCCGAATGTTTCTTCCACAGGGCTTGCATTTGACTCTCTCCGACGGTCCAGGGTTGGACTCGACATCTCCGGCACGAATTAGCAGATTCCGGATCAACAGGGCCGAGGGCAGCTGACCGGGCGGGAAAAACACATCCGCGAATTGTGGGGGCAGCGCTCCGTCCAGGTCTTTGTGGCCTGAGACTGAACTTGCCGTGTGATATGACCTTTTTGCCATCGAAGATGGACGAAGAGCGCCGCGAGAAGGCAGGTCGATAGCTCTCCTGTTGTTGTTGTTGTTGTTATTGTTGTTATTGTTTGCGAATGGTTATGCATATGGTGGTCTGCTCTTGATACCACTACATATACATATATGTTGGTATATTGTATAGTATTACATTGCAGATTTTATAGTGTAAAGATTAAAAAATATATTTAAAAATAGTTTATATTTATTTAAAAAATAGTTTATACCGATTATCTAAGTAAATATGGTCTTCCTTCAGAAACAGTAAATGCAATAATGATTCTATACAAAAACACTCGGTCCATGGTTAGATCACCAGATGGTGACACACCTTTCTTTGAAATCACAACCGATGTACTACAAAGTGATATACTTGCTCCTTTCTTATTCATAATATGCCTTGACTATGTTCTAAAGAATTCCCTGGATTGAAATAATGAACTAGGTGAACACCGTGCGAAAGAACACCGTGCGCCGCCTCCTGAATGCCCCATCCGTCGCTGAAGAGAGCTGCAAGAAGTTTACACTAACAGAGCTCAAGTCTGCTATCGGAAGCATGAAGCCCAAAGGAGCCCCCGGTCGAGACAGAATCGCTCCACGATTCATCCGTGCTCTCGGTCCTGAGGCGCTTGACTTCCTGTTGTCCATCTACAATGACTCTTGGAGCCTCGGCGTTAGCCCTTCACACTGGAGAGAGGCCCTCATTGTCCCCCTTCTGAAGAAAGGAAAGCCGGCGAGCCAGATAGACTCTTTCCGCCCCGTCTCACTCACGTCGTGTATCGCCAAGACAATGGAGAGGATGGTGGCGAATCGTATAGCTATTCTAGCAGAGTCAAGCGGGTGGTGGAGCCCTGACCAAGCCGGCTTCCGATCTATGCGATTATGTGAAGATCAAGTCCTACGAATGTCGCAGTCAATCAGAAACGGGTTCCAGACCCGACCCGCTTCACGGACGGTTCTTGCGCTGCTGGATTTCAGTAAGGCATTCGACACCGTTTGGCGCGACCGCCAGTATGAGATCCTTCTCGCGAAAGGCGTGCCGCGGATGATGGTAAGATGGATCCGTGGCTTCCTGACGGACAGAAGAGCGAGAGTGAGGCTAGATGGAGTAAACGGGAGCAGTATGAAGCTCCAACAAGGAGTCCCTCAGGGATCGGTTCTCTCTCCTCTCCTCTTTCTCTTCTATATCAACGGGATTCGAGACGAGGCACCAGAAGGAACGTTCATTAGCATGTACGCGGACGACATTGCGGTATGGTCACAACACAAGGACAGAGTGATAGCTCAGGAGGCCGTCCAGAGAGCGGTAATCAACTTCGGTGCATGGAGCGAGGAGCACAGGTTTATGCTAAACCCGTCCAAATGCGAAGTGGCCTTCTTCTCCACAGACCCCGCAGAAGCGAATTGGTCCCCTTCGATCCAGCTCAACGGCCAAGCCTTCACATTTAACAGAACCCCCACCTTCCTGGGAGTCATGTATGACCGGACGCTCTCCTTTCGCCCTCAAGCGGAAGCTGTTAAGGCGAGAGTGATGGGCCGCATTCGGATCATGGCGTCGCTAGCATCGAAGGAATGGGGCTGGAGCCGACATAGTCTCAGAACTATATACATGGCTACCATTCATAGCGTCCTCCACTTCTGTGGCGCAGCGTGGCAGCCCTGGCTAGCCAAATCCAACCTGCAGATCTTAGAGCGAATCCAGAACCGCGCGCTCAGATGTCTCACGGGCCAATTAGCTGACACCCCGCTAGAATGCCTAAGAAATGAGGCCGAGCTAACATCTTTTGCCACAACTGTGCGCAGGAACTGCCTGATCGCGTGGGAGAAGTCGTCAATTTCCCCCCAGACAACCCGAGGCGTTCCTTGTTTGCTTCACCTGTAATACACAGATGGAAGAACAGGAACAGCTTCAGTTGCATGGGCAAGGCCGAGTGCGAAGAACTGGGTCTGGACGAGATTCCCCGCGAGCTATTTCAGAAATGGCACCTACCACCGTGGAAATGGGACTCTTCTCCGTTATGGTCTGTCAGGACCTCATTGGTGGGCGGCTCCTCAAAGATGAACAGCGTTGCGGAACTTCTGGAGGACGCGATTCAGTCCATAAACGACGCAGGAAACCGCGAACTGACTATCTACACAGATGGTTCTGCAGTCGGCGGCATCGCTTTCGGAGGCAGTGCGGCGATCGTCACGGAGGGTCCTCCGACGAACCCCGCGCTCATCGATTCTGTGTCAAAGAAGGGTAATCGCTGGACATCCTCATACGAGACCGAGGTCGCTGCCCTTCTTTTGGCCACGGAATACCTGGATGCGAGAGAACCTGTGGGTAGGTCAATGTCAATGATATGCACGGACAGCCAGGCTGCATTAAATGCGTTGAAAAGTTCAGAGAAGACAGATGACAAGGGCCTCGCCCAACTAAGAGCATGTCTTGCAAGGCTCCGGTCCCCGGTCATTCTGCAATGGGTACCAGGTCACTGTGGGCTAGAGGGAAATGAATGGGCCGACAAAGCATCTGGGGAGTCGGCGATCTCAACAGATGAGCCCTTGCCTAATCTCGGTGGGATCTCCTACCAAACGGCCAAAGCGCTCATCAAGCGCGAAATCGTCGACCCGCCCACCAGCCACCTAAGGACTAAAGCTGTCTTCGACGGACCCCGCAACACTGACCCTCTCTCCCGTCCCGATGCGGTTCTCATTGCGCAGCTACGCAGCGGTCACTGCCGCAAACTTGCAGCGTACAGAAGCGTAGTGGATGCTAACTCCTCGCCAACCTGCCCTTATTGCGAAGCGGACCATGAAACTCTAGAGCACTGGATTCAAGAGTGTCCGGCGACGGCCGTAAAACGTATTCGAGTGTTTGGGGGGACGGCACCCCATCTTTCAGTCTTGGTATCAAACCCAAGGGCTGTTCTGGCGTTCGCGCATGGACTCTGGTCCATGTGACGTCACCCTGCCGCCAACAACAACAACAACACTCGCGCTTGTGTTGGTACGCATGTGTACATAATAATATAATATAATATAATATATGTATTTATTGAATCACACATATAATAATATCGGATACAAATGGACCCCTCAAAAAGTCGTAGACTTGTACATGTTATAAATAACTGTGAGGAGCCCCGGACAATACAAAACAAATGGTAACATTTTTGTTCTTATGTTTTGATTTATCGTATATTAAATTCTTGATAAACACAAGATAAAACAAGAACTGCCTGGAGTCGAACCCGGGACCTCTGCAAATGTATGGCTTATTAGCTTTTCGTTGTCCCACTGAACCATCGACCCCAGACAATATATATATATATATATATATAACATCCACGATATTGTTAATATAATACACTACACACTTTCCGATAAGGGTGAGTTTTTTGTAACATACCAACGTACCATGCTATCAGGGTTTTTTTGTAACGTACCAACTTACCAACGCCCCATCAGTATTATTATACATGTAGGCGATGCATGCTGATGGTACGTCTGCACGCCTACATGCTGATGGTGGTACGTCTGATAATAAGTTTGAGATGGTGCATTGGTACTACATTCTGCTACGAAATACGCACACTAAACCAGGTTGTATGTAAATACGTAAACGTATATGGGGAATAACACGGACATATTATTATGATGATAACAACGGCATTGTTTGTAAATACCGAGGATATTTACCTGTTTGTATTATAACAATTGTGAACTTTAATCTAGAAAAAATCCTTGCTTTAATGTTAATGTTATAAATCATCTAATATTTATGCTATATTGTCTACTGACTGCATAAAAATGTCGAATTAAAATGTTGAACTCAATTGTAGAATAATAAAATGTATATATTAGTATACTATGCATGGTTATAATGTCCATTAGTATACCTTTGTATACTAATGTGTATGTATATACACCTAATACAATAAATAATAATGATATTAAAAGGTTGAATCATAATTAAGTACATTCGAAATAGTTAAATACAAGTTTGAATAAAAGTTCAATATTTATTAATTTTTTATAGAGGTTTATAAAGATTACATTATGAATTCAAACATGCTATATCATTCATTATTATTTATTAATAATTGAATACATAATTATTATTAAAAATACATTTTAATTGGTTTATTCATAACAAAATGTAAATCTAATTTAGAGTTTATTTAGAGCTAGATTCGTTATATTTATATAAAAAATAGTATACATTCATAACGTATATATATATATATATACGTATACACACATGTAAGAATGTATATACACATAAGTGATGTTAACGCTGAGAGACAATACTATTATATAACATATATCATTACGAGTATTATTACGTAATATCACCTTAGAGAAACCACTACCATGTTTAGATCATGTGATATAACGGTAATATGTATGTATAGGTAGGTATATAACCTATTTAATTACGTATACCTATGTTTACATATTCATAAAGTCCCACCTGTATCCGTAAACATGTCTACCCCGCCGAGATAATACGCGCTAGAATTAGCCTTAGCTAGGACATTTATTTTAATTGTCGGAATAACTCGATTTGCATATGGTCAGAATTATCGCGCAAGACAATTTTTCTAGCCCTCCCCGCATTGTAATGAATACGTACACAATGTACGACATAAGGCACACTACGTACGACATTGTACTTCGTACATCTATGAAATATCCTCGACATATTATTGACCAACACAATGACCAGCATTACTACAACTACTCGTTCTGCTGCCGCGCTGTTTTCATTATATTACCTTGTATACCCTCGTAGTGAATCTGTTTGAAGTACCACTCCGTTTATGATGTTATTGCTCTATAGAGTGGAGGAGGTAATAGTAGATGTTACTAGTATACCTCTATACCATATCGTATGAGAACACTAATGTAATATAGTATGACATCCATCACTGATAATACGTTTCTCTCTCTCGCTAGGCTACCGATATCATAAACGTGAACCCCCTATAGGTATAGTATACTATCCAATTTAATGGACGTTATATCTAAATCAATGAACGCTTGAATGTTTTCTCACTGCCTCGAAATTGCCATGGTCTCACTAATTTTCAAAAAAGTAACAGCGCTAGTCGGTATTTAGGCAATTTGTGATTGAATAAAAAAGAAACATACACTTTATATATAGAGTTGTGGTGCTACTATTATCATTATATAATGATAATACAATATATATTGTGATATATGCACATAGACCAGTGGTTCATAACCTTTTTTGATCATGATACTCAAAATAATTATTTTGATAATTCTTAATTAAAAAATATACCATGACCCAATGACAACTTTTATTTGTGTATTATTAAATTTAGTCATAAATGAATAATATAAACTATAATATATAAATATATAAATATTTTTTTTAAATTAGCTCATGATCCAAAAAAATAACCAATGACCCAAATTTGGGTCATGAATCATTACTCATAGGTTGGGAACTACCGACAAATATTATAGTATAAACAAACTATAGTTTGAAACTTATAAATTAGCTGTTATAATGTAAGTTAGTATGCTATAGCTGCCCTACTATTCCGGTATATTATTATAATTGTATATACAATTATACAAATAAATACGTGTGTGAAATAACTATATTTCTTTATAATTCTAAATAAAAGTATATATTATAATATCTCTCAATATATAAGTGAACCTATCGGTAGTATACAATAGTTCGGTCTACCGATAAATATGCTATAAAGAAGGTGGACAATATACATTAGGATACATATACATAGAATATAGAGTTAATATCTATTACATATACACATATGTGTTGATAATAGACGACCGAAACTATAGTATACTATAGTATATTAGTATACTAGTATACTATAGTACTATATATAGTATACCATATATGGTAATGTTAACGTGGGGCATCTGTGAATTATAATTTCGCATTTCGTACGTGGTGCGTCGTTATCATAGAGCTAGAGAGAAAGTAGCATAGGGCTTTCTCTCTAACTCTAGCGTTAGTCTGAAATCATATCGATGAATTATTATTGTTTAGTAGAACATTAAAAGTAGTCATAATGCCAAACCATATATGGTTATATAAGTTATATATATAATATAACGTATAAGTTGTAGATTTATCGCTATGTGAACACGGCTTAAATTGTTCTTTTCGGAACTGTTTGTATACAATAGTTATATACATACTGTTATATGTATATTCGTCTATGTATATAACTAGTGTGTTAATGAAAACTAACATTTATAGAAGCCACGGTGAAGTGATTGTTTTCGAACATCGATAAATTCCAAATCAGCGTTACGTCGTTGCTGAATTCCTCGTTCCAATATCCGTATACGGTCATTCTATCGTTTCGAATTGATTTCGTCCATATATTGTATTTTATTGTCTACATTATGAAATATTTATTATTAATATACTCATATAAACGGTAAATTAAAATGTTAAATTAAAACAATTATATATATATATATATATCATGCATGATGGTGAATACACATGTGGTGAATAAATTATCACAGAATTAAATTATATGATATATGATATATGATATATATATATATATATATATATATATATATATATATATGTGTGTGTGTGTGTGTGTGTGTGTGTGTGTGTGTGTGTGTGTGTGTGTGAAAGGCTTATATGTGTAACTCTACAGGTTTATAAAACTTATTATTATCATAAATGTATACTATCTAAATTATCATTAACTTTTTGTTATTACAAATGACTTTAGTTTCACATTATTGATAAATATATCTGTTATATGTTATAACAGATATGTGCTGATAACATTAACATATTAATATACTCGTTATAATTATAAATTCTAATTTTAAATTTGATAATTATAGGGGAAATATGGGTGGTCACATTTAGCTAATGTTTTATATTTATTTATTACACATATTTATTTGAGATCAAATCTTTAATATAATTGGCGTACATCATTGTGAAGTGGACCGCTAAAAGGTGGTCACATTACCCGCTACTAGGTATACGGTATACCGTATACCCTTATATAGTGTATATAACGTGATATACCACGATATATACACTATATAATAATGCATATTACTCACTAAAATAAATTGATTACACAATTTGTTGTATTAAATAATTCTTTAATATACAACTTTAATTTTCAATTTATATCATATATTAGTGATTTAATATATTTTACTGATCTTTAATTTACATTTTTTTAAATAAATCGATTTTTAAATTGCGTACTCAATTTTTTTTATCAATAGATATACAAATTATTTGATCAATGCGTACCAATTTATTGTACTTATAGTTTATGAGATACGCTGTCTGATCACATTACCCACGTTTACCCTATATGTATATATTAACCATGGTTACTATCAACCTATATCTTTGGTGAAGTACTATATATATATATATATATATATATATATATTATATATATATAAGTATACTTGTAACTTCTACTTTTCTCATATTTATAAACCTAGGTCTAAACGTAATATGTCAGTAAATAAATCACTTATAACTCTTTAGTTTTAAGTATAGTAGATTATTATAACTTCCATTTATATTATTTCCTGGTAATATTGCATTAATTTTAATTCAGAAGTGAGCTATGCGAAATGTATCTTATATGATATATATATATATATATATATGATCGGCTCTTGTTAAGACTATGGATTCCAAAACACGAAAGCGGCTTCTAAGGGATATTAGAGCCATATATGATTATAAGTGAAAACTTCGTATAAGATCCTGGATGGAATAAAAAGGACTCAACCAAAAATAACATATATATATATATATATATATATATATATATATATATATAAATGACTTACATTATAAGGAATAGTGGCGGTTGTAAATGTCAATGTACCCGTATAAGATAACCGTGCACTATTATGTATTGTACACAATGATATGCAGTATACTGGTCCGCTAAAGTATATCACTGTATACTATAGTATATAGTACTATATATATTATAGTATATACTATATAGTATACTGTCAATCGATAGTCGTATATCGATATTAATATCTATAGTACACTAGTGATGAACACTTAATTGATATTCACTTGTGTATTAGGATTAAAAGCGATAGGAAGTGTTTTTAATTTTATAGAATTATTCAATTGACCGTGAACAATACAGACAGATAAGTGATTTTATTTTATTTGTGTGTATCTATACGTATAAATTAATAGTTGTAAAACAAATAATATCATATATAATTATTATGCATGTATATTTATATATTAGATTATTTATTATGCAATGATATATGTTGATATATAAATAAACTATTGAGTGTATAAATATACTGTATACAGATACTCTGTTGTTATTGAATATTTAATATAAAATGACAAATATATGCATATAAATTAATAGTAGTAAAATAAATTAATATCAGCTATAACTATAATGTAAATATATTTAGATAGTAAATTATTTATTATGTAATAATATACTTTTACATATAAATAAACTATTGAATATATAAATATACTAGATACCTTTTATTTTGATTATGTCATCTAGAATGATAAATTTAGAATTGTCAACATAAATTAAGGATTATATAAAGGAATTATTTGAAGGTAATATTAAACAGATTTTAGAAAATAATACTGAAACAATAATTAAACTTAATGAAAAAATTGATGAATTAATCATAAAAATAGATAATATAGATAAAAAAAATATTAATAAAAATACCACATATGCAGATATTACATCTAAACAATTACTTAATATTGAAAGTACTATTAAAAAGACAATCAATAAAAATATTTCAGAAATTAATGGTGATAATTTAAAAAACAAATCAATAATAATATATAATGCTAATGAAAGTGACTTCGCAGATAATAAAAGTAAATATGATACTGAATTAAAACTTGTAAATAATATAATTAAGACTGTTACAGATGATTCTATATGTAATAATGTAATTAAGTTCCATAGATTAGGAAAACGAAATGATGGAGAATTACAAAATATTAAAATTAGACCTATAAAAGTAATTTTTAAAAACGAAACTGATAAAATTAATATAATCAAACATGCATTTAAATTAAAAGATTCTGAATTTAATAAAGTTGGTATAACACATGAATTTTCTAAAGAACAACTTATTATTCAATCAGACCTTATAAAAAATGCAAAAAGTAATTCAACTGATGATGTAATATATTTATAAATAATTCCTTTAAAACAATATCTATAGTATCTGAATCACAACAGTATGATGAATAATACAATTCAAAACACAGCTTATTATACTATTAAGGAATATAATAATATACATAATACGTTAAATATAACTATATTGATGCTAAACATTAGAAGTTTCAATAAAAATATCAATACATTTAATATATTTATGGATACATTAGTCAGTAAACCAGATATAATAGTACTAACTGAAACATGGTTAACTGATACTGATGATCCTTCAATATATCTAACAGATTACAAAATGTATAAAACAAATCGTATACTAAAAATTAAAAAAAAAAAGGTGGAGGAGTTGCAATTTTTGCTCACAAAAATGTAGATTGTTTATATATAGAAGACTTATCAACAGCAATTGATGATGACTTAGATATAATCAGTATACAATTAAATTTAAAATTTAAATATAAACCTATAATAATCACAGGGTTGTATAAAACACCAAATATTAATAGAATTATCTTTAATGATTTCTTTTATAATTTGTTTTTAAAATATATTAATTCTGACATTTTTAATTGTGGTGATTTTAATATTGATTTTTTAGATGTTTTTAATCCATTCACAATTGATTTTAATAATACCATTTCACAATTAGGCCTAAATAATTTAATAAAAATACCAACTAGATTATCAACTTATAAGAATTCATTAATAGATAACATATTAACAAATAGTAATTCAATTTTATTGAATGGTGTTATTAATACAGATATATCTGATCATTCTGTTGTATTTACTACTTTGAATATAAAAAATAACTATACTAAAAGTTGTGACTATGTATATATCAGAAATATGCATAATATTAATGCATTAGTAAATACATTATCGATTTACAAATGGGACTATTTTTACACAATTACAGATCCTTCTATATGTTATGATGAATTAGTAATAAAATTAAATGAAATGTTTAATAAATTTTATCCCATATCTAGAAAAAAAAAAAAAAATAGCATTAACAATCCATGGCTTACAAGTAAATTGAAAAATGCAATAAGAATAAAAAATAAATTATTTAACACATATAAAACTAAAAACTGCCCTATCACATTTATTAAATATAAAAAACTAAAAAATAAAATTAATAAAAATATAAAATATGAAAAAAATAAATATTACTCAAATATTTTTTCAAATTGTAATCAAAAAGAAAATTAGACACATTTGAACACTATAATTAATCAAAATGTTGATGAATTACCCAACATACTTAAATATGAAGGAAAAGAAATTATAAATATAAAATATCAATGTGAACATTTTAATAATTATTTTTCAAATGTGGGTTTTAAAATAAATGAAAGTTTTTTAAATAAAAATATGACTAATGATAATTTGATTAATTAAAATATGACTAGTGATAATATGACTAATGATAATATAACTAATGATAATGATTTTAGATATTTTTTAAACTCTACTGAGAACAGTTTTTATTTTTTACCTATTACTGATAAGGAAATAATTAATATTACACTTAATATGAAATCTAAATCATCCAAAGATATAAATAACTGGGACATGACATTAATCAAGCTTTTAATAAATTCTATTGCTAAACCATTAGAATATTTATTTAATTTATGCTTGGCTAATTCTGAATTTCCTGATAATATGAAAATTGCTATCATTAAACCAGTATTTAAAGCAAATGATAAAAAACAGATAATCAACTATAGACCCATTTCATTACTACCGCAAATTAGTAAAATCTTCGAAAAAATAAGTTATAATAGAATGATGGACTTTATATATAAAAATAAAATAATTAATGATAACCAATATGGATTTGTAGAAAAATCCAATACTACCCTTTCACATTTTAACTTACAACATTTTTTATTTACTAAACACAGTTTAAATAAAAAAATTGCTACGCTATTTTTAAACCTTAAAAAAGCGTTCGATGTTGTAGACCACGACATTTTATTAAAAAAATTAGAATACTGTGGTTTTAGGGGGTCATGTAAATGTGTTTCTACAAAATTATTTATTAGATAGAAAAGTTAAAACTCGAATAAATAATACTGTATCATCTGTTAGAAATGTTCGTTTTGGTGTTCCTCAGGGATCAGTATTAGGTCCATTATTTTTTATTATATTTATTAATGACATATCAAATATATTTAATAATGATGATAATATAAATTTAAATATATATGCAGATGACACATCACTCTCTATATTTGCAAATTCAAATGAAGAATTGAGTAGTAATATGCAATTATATTTAGATAGATTATGTAATTGGTTTAATATAAATAAATTAAAATTGAATATTGAAAAAACTAAAATACTTCCAAATACAAAAATTATAAATAATATAAATTTAAATAATGCGAACATAGAAATAGTAGATAGATATACATTTTTAGGTATTATATTAGATAGTAATTTAACATATTCGTTTCATATTATAAATTTGTGTAATAAATTATCAAAAATTGTATATCTTTTTCGGAATCTAAAATTTCTTAACATACGCAATTTAATTATATTATATAATTCACTATTTTTATCAAATATGTCATATGGAATAGAAATATGGGGTAATGTCTATGAAGATAGATTAAAAAAACTAGTATTAATACAAAAAAAACAATTCGAATTATCAATAAAAATATGATAGACAAGTCTCAATTACCTCTGATTCGTTTATCACACACTAATAATATGTTTAAATATAATTCTATTTTAAAATTGAATGAACTTATAACTTTTAGAATAATATTATTTTTATATAACCTTTTACATAATAACTATAACATTAATCTAGATACATTTTTATTTATAATAAAGACAAAACAAGATTTATTTTATCATTAATGAAAACAACGAAATTTTAAAACACAATTTTTTTTAAAGGCATAAAATACTATAATAATATAATGAATAATAATATATTAAAATCTGAAAATATACATAATATACACAAATTAAAAAAATTATTAAAGAATTACTTTTTAAATAAATATTAGTTTTTATATTTTAGCATTTTAATAATTTTTAATATTTTTAATCTTCGTCAATTTTAAAAAATTTTATATTTAAAACTATTTGGGTCATTTTTATGTTATTATATTTTTATCATTTTTTATTATTTTATTCGCACTTTTTTGTTATATAATTGTTTGCACAAGTTTTAAACATACTTTATTTTAATTTGTATATACTAAACCATTTTAATCATTTTATGTTATTATATTTCAATAATTTTTTATTATTTTATTCGCACATTTTGTTTTATATTTGTTTGCACAAGTTTTAACACATTTTATTTTATTAGTTTATTTAATGGATTGATGAAACATGATGAAATACGCTGAGGGACATTATTTTTATTATTATTATTATTCTCTTTATATATATTACTTTACTCTTATTATATTGAATTCCAGTACACACGTCTTATTATTATTGTATAAATGTCTCAAAGCTATTATATTCATATACTATGGAGGTATTGACTTAATAAAGCTACTTATAGCTTTCAATGATCCTACTTAGACAATTGTCTATAAACTGATTTCATTCATTCATTCATATGCAAATACTTGAGATTCCTCGTATATATTTGATTTCGGATGTTTATGATTTCCTGTACGTATTCTAACCCAAGCGCTGCCACTACGCAATATTTGAGAATATGTGTTTTGATTGACAGATTGACTGGCCGC